>CM023359.1:60090014-60371733 GCA_013282895.1 Eriosoma lanigerum | reverse complement strand
ATTATTATTATTATTATTATTATTATTATTATTATTATTATTATTATTATTATTACTATTATTATTGCGTATATTATATTATAATATAATATATCGAGGGCATATTAATAGTCATATATATTATTATATTGTCCGTTCGAATGGTTTATGGACATCATAAAAATTCTTCGGCCTTACGTGCCAACACATCATGATTAACCCTTATCCGCTTTAAGTGACATTTAGATCGTATACGTATGTGTGTGTGAGAATATTTGGATAAAGGCCAGGCCGCTGGCATTACACAGAAAGAGGACTTGCGAGTTACAGGGAAATGTTTACCTCTGGGGGTGATTCATCAGGACAGCATTTATTATATGACTATACCCTCTCTCGTAAATATATGAAAAATGAATGCTTAAGTTAGTAGACAAGTGACAACTTAGAACTATAAGAGATATAATGTATACTTATGTATAATAACCGTTTGTTCGATGTACCTTGTACAGTTTTGTCACTACTTCACTAGTCATCGTGAGTGTTAAAACTGAAATTCATAATATATATTATACATATATTATACATAAGTATCTAGACAACTGTGGTTTTATTTTATATAGGTAAACATCGTTGTAAACAGTTATTCGCTGGTGTTATATGATGATACATATATTTATAATACATACATTTTATTATTTTAAATTTATAAAAAATTAAAATTAGTTTCTACAACACGTACATCATCGTATGAAACGATTTATGTTTTCATCGTTTGTTTTGTTTCATTTATGGTTATTTACATCACGTATTATTTACAGTTGAAATACTTTAACTTGAATATGTATTATTATAATTTAGGTAGTCTTGAATTGGTAACGATGTTTAGATATTGTCATAAATCTTAACCTGACAACTCGTATTGAATTTTAAACAAATTTTTATTCGTTTACGGTTTACTCATTATTTTATATTATTATAAACTATAAATATATAAATATTTACAAAGTCTTATATAAAAATGTATTGTAAGAATAATATGTAACATTATAGATACTATAAATTATAAAACAAATTCAAACTGATATTGAATTGAATGAAATCGTATATATAAGATATAACATTCAAAAGGTTAAAAACTTTTATTTTTGCATACTGTTATAAAATGTTAAAATAAATCAGATGTTTTAAAATATAATCTAATTTTAAATTCTATTATAGTAACCCGCGTCGTCATATATTACTACTGCAAGAACATTTTTTTTTTTTTTATATATTAACTTTTTATTTAGAATTTATATTAAAAATATATCATTTACAAGTATATATAATTGATTAAATATAAATTTAATTTAATCTAATTTAATTTAATCAATGCGAGTAGTAAAATGAGACAAGTTTTATATTGAAAGTATATAGAACTGAAATTTCCAAACCTCAAATTATTTAATTTAAATTAATTTTTTTTTAAATATGGATATAATGTTTAATTATTAAATATTCACTTGTAAATACAAATATAATTACTTGCTTTATTGTTAAACTTATTAAAAATGTATAGCGTTTATAACGTATAGGTATGAGTAATTGTTAAAAATAATGATGATACAAAATTATGCATTAGTAATTCGAAATTTATAAACAAACTTCATGAATATATAAGAGCTAGGATGTGTAATTTTTCTATAATGCTATTTGGTCTACATTTGCTGTCTACGTTTATCCAACGGAAAATATAGAAAATTCAAAAAAACGTATAAAACATAAATTGTGGTATTTGAGCTTAACTATCAGTATAACTTGTTATAGTTGTTATATAGAATTTAAAGATTTTTTTGTTAAATGTCATCTAAAAACAAAGTTTTTTTTAAAAAAAAAAAACGTGTTTTGATTGTTTTCATCATTTTAAATACCAAAATATAAATTCATTATCAGATGAAATTTTACAAAAAGCACACGAAAAAAAATCGAAAATATTCCATTTTTTAAAATTAGTAAGTATCTATACTAATAGTGTGACTTTTGCTGTTATAAATATACTGAGACAAAAAATTTGAGTTTGAAAACGAAATCTACAGAAATTCCCAACGGAGCGTAAATACAAATTACATATTATTTTTAAAACTATACATCTTGTTGCCATTTTAAATTTATGTCTATACATGATTAGTACCTATATAAATAGTAAAAAAAATTAAACTATCAAGTGAATTTACACGATACGGCCAGTGTGTATAATATAGTCACTATGTATGGTTTTGGTGTAATATTGATTTTAAGTGTAATATCTAATACTGTTTATTTATTATATAAATTAATTTACTATTCCACGCGATGAACAAAACAAAGTAACTAAAACAACCACTACATAATATAACATAAGCATTATACAAGTATCTACCGCAATAATATAGGTAAATATTTAAAACTTGTTAATCATATAGATATCATATTAAACATAATATTCTACGTTTTTATATGCCTATATGTGACATTAACGAGTATTAATTCGTTTTGAAAATGGATTTTTTTGGACAATAATTATCGATTTCTTTTTACTGCGAAAATTTGTCTTTTGTAAATCCATAGTGTTATTTGGTATTATAGACAAAAGACATCACCGCGCGCATGACAAAGCAATGAGAAATAATAATATATATATGCTATTTATAATAGGTAACGATGTGTATTCGCCATGTGTCTCGTATGAGTATAATATAATAATTACACATACGTCGCACAGTCTAATTAGTCATATTATACGCGACAGTAGATTACAATGAACATAATAATAATAATAATACGATCGGTGGACGTATAAAAAAACTTAAAAAATGGCTTGTCGTCGTCCCCGTATATTATATATTATTATAGGCGCAGCTTGTTTATTATATTATTTTTTTATCGTTTTCGCTATATGTATATACCTAATACTATATATAGGTACACTTCACTGCACGCGTGTTTCTATTGGATAAAAAATAAATAAAAAGGAAACGGTAAACACTGTTAGTATTATAATTGGTATACATTTATAATATATAATATGCGCATAATACGTTTTAAGACTAAACTCTCTGTAAACGAAAATTAGTAGGTATTTTTCACTATAATATACAAATTATGTACAATTATATAATTAGGTATATATAACATATTATATACTATATTATTATATGAGGAAATAGGAGTAAAAAACCTCCGCTTGTTTAAACAATAACATATATATTAACCGTTTAATTTTTTTACAAAGCCGCGAGTTTGAACTGCGTGGTTATGACTGTGAAGTATTTTTTGAGACATTTTTATTTTATTACATTCAAATTTATTCGAATTTCCGAAAAATGATAAAAAACGATTTATACAAAAGAAAATATTTTACTTCCTGTCCCACACAAATCTGGATCAACTTTGTTTAAAAAAATGGTTGATAAATATCGACAATTATTCATGAAAATTACGCTTTATATATGAGGTGCGGATCAGAAATTATAAATGGGGAAACTTAATTTAAGACAGTTTTTTTCCAAAGTGGGTCATATCGCTCCATAAAGGGTGATAGAATATTTTTTTATTTTTTTTTGGGGTGGGGGTGATGTTAGTTTTAGATGTCTTTTCTTATTGGGAACAATATCGTTATCAGGCGTTTAATGAGATAATAGCCTAAAAAATAGCCATAATAATTTTTTTTATGAGAGGACTAACAATTTTATTTAATTTTTAAGTGGGCGGTAAAATAATAAAAGTTTGGGAACTACTGATCTAAGGTATGTGATTAAATAATAACGTTGTTTTTTATATTATAATATTTCATTAAAATATTTAGCTAAACAATTGTTATTCTAACTATTTAGTATATATTTTTGAATTTTTTAGTGATTGGATGACTCTATAACTTTTTTTTTACTTTCACTGAAATAAGATATTTTATGAAACTCTTTCGGATATCATGCATTTTTCATTATAATAATTGTCATTAAATGGTAAAAACTGCAAAAAGTTATAATTTATGAATTATTATTTTGTTTCAGTGGTATTCGGTGATTAAGCATCACTTGGACGATGATGTGTTCAAGAAGTTCGTGCAGATGTACGCGGACGCGGATACCGAACGATTTCTGGACGATTCGATCGAGCAAAGCGACAGGTTGTTGGTACAAGTGTGGCAATCGCTGGTGTCATCCGTGTTAAACACATTTATGACGAAGACTTCAATCAACGGGTAAGTCTCGTTTGATCAGCAAGGTTAATATAAATGATAAAAATGAATAAAAAAATATATTAAGTTCGATAATAGATATGTTAGACGCGTCATGTAAAATATGACCAAAAACTGTTTTTGGACTCAATTATTCGTATTATTACTGCTTCAATTTATAAATATTTAAGAAATTGGTTTTTATTTATTGTAAAACGTAGAAGTTTTCCATGAATAAGTTTTAACATTTTCAGAGTAATCAGATTTTCATGTTACAAACGTAATGAAAAATATATAACTTTTTAATGTTATATCTATACGAATTTTTAAACATAATAATCTGATCAGCTTGTATATATTATTAATGTGTAATTATATTCGAAAGAAAATAAATAATGTAATTTTAATGTATTTTATTAGAATACCAGGAAATTCAATTTGAATTTTCAATCGTAATGCAAAAGGAAACATAATCTTTTTACAATAAATATATTTCGAAAATATAAAAAATTAAATCGTAATTACATATGACATGTATATATAGAATGAACAAATAAATTACTGTATCCTTAAGAAAAACTCCTTTAAAATTAACACGGTATAACTTTATAAAATATAACAAAAATGCATTATTATTATACAATATACGTAATATATAACATTAATTATTTATTATGTTTAGGACTGGGGTGTTTTAAGTTTACCGAAATACCGGTTAATCGAATTACCGGTATACCGGTATACTCAAAATAATAATATAATAAAAGATCCTGATATTTATCTCCAATATAGAACAATTAATATTTTTATCAATGAACCAAAAGTTTATTCATTAATTAAATAAACATAATTTAAAATATTCAACACTATTGTAATTTAATTTATATTATTTTTTTTTTTTTTAATAATTCATCCTGGTATTATAGTATCCTTATACCGTCACCTTATAATAATTATAACTTAATGTCTTAATATTCTCTTATACGACATCGACATATCGAATAACTGATAATATTTTACTGAAAATAAAATTAAAATAATCGAAATAACAGCAAAACCGAAAACAACTAATAATCGAAAGTTTTAAAATAATCGGAAAATATTGACTACAGAAATTATGGAAAACACAAAAAAACGTAAATATCGAAATATTAGTATACCGTTAAATATCGATATTAGTATCCCAATACTAATTCCTAATTATATATTGTATTAGATTTTGCTCAGTGTGTCTTCATATAGTTGTTAAAAATTTTTCCAAAAATCTTTCGAAAATGAGAAATGGCGATTTTAAATAACGATGATATTCTTATAAATATATATATCTAGGTACGAATAATTAATTTTATTTCACATAGAAAGAGTTCCTTTTATTGAACATTTCGTACGATTTAAGTTTCCGGCCTTAAATTTTCAGGAAAAATTGTATGCAAATAAATCATATTTGGAATTTTCCAATAGTTTCCCTTGTACCCAAGCACACAGGTGGTAACAGGGTTCAACATTAGAGTGTTGATTAATAAGTATAAACAATATATCACAAGGGTGATAGAGGCATAAAGCGACTAAAACATCTTATTTTATTAGGAATATATACTTATTATTACGTAATAGTAAATTAATTTCAAATTTCAAAACATTTTTTAGAATTTATTTAAAAGATAAATTATTTAAAATATATAAGTAATTAACTCATAATTAAATACTTAAACACAAGTTATAGTATTTAATATATTTTTTGTATATAGATAGTTGAAAAAAATTAGATGGACATGGGTCATTATTTGTACCTATATATGAATTTTATACACCAAATTTTTGGAGGAGCCTTTAAAAAATTAATTTTAATTTTAGGATATTCCCAGATATATCCTGTAGTCCCATCTATGTGGCCTGCAAGCGGAAGTCCAAACCGTTAAAATATTACCAATAATCGTGAAATTCTCGTGCCAAACAATACGGTGGCGTTTTTTTCCAGTGTTATCGGTTTTAGTAATTCTGTCGTAAACCAGAGTCGATAATAATAATAATAATAATAACAATATATACCGTCGTTGAAAACGTTAGGAATTTGATTAAATTCAGAATATGCGCCACCGGGAGCTTGTGAAACGCTGCGTTGATATTATGATCGTGTTGCGGTGCGGATAGATGTAAAGCGTGTTTTCGCGAGAGGTACGGAAAGCAAAATGTTTACAGACTGTTTACTGATACGCATTAGTTTACATAACAAGTTTATGCATCGCCAAAACGAGTGAAAACTGATAATAAAAATTTAAATCCTAATTGCTTATTAAAATATCTATTTTATTTCACGACACTACGATAATACGAGTGTACAATACAGTGTATTTTGTATTATCATTTTCATAATAAGAGGTAACAGAAATACAAAACTGTTGGTGAATGTGTTTAGTGATAAGAGCGAACATTTCAGTAAACAGTTTACTGTTTTAATCAAAAGCAATCGCCAAAACGATTTTTAATAAACAGTTTTCTTTCGGTACCTTCGCAAAAACACGCTTATGGTCCTATATTATTATCAGGTATCTATATTTATATCCGTCCACACCCCATTGGCCGATACGCGATCGTCGTCCGATTGGTCGGATATAAAGAAAATAAAAAAAATTTTTAAAAAAACAAGAGAAATATATTATATTATTATATGTCGTTTTCATTAGGATTTTTTTATCTCTCATATTATCTTCCCCGTCCGGCGCGTAATTAAGCTCGCGACGACCACCACCGCAACCGGTTCGTCGCCGGTCGCCTCATGCATATTGCATGTCGCGTACGGCCGCGTATGGGTACGCTCGCGCGCCCGTCAACGACAAACCCGATCGCGCTAATAATAATAATGTAGCGGCGACGCGCGATCGCGCTCTGGCGTATAATCGTCGGACAGCGGTCGCGGTTCGAACGTATAACATAATATTGTAACGTGTATAGGTTAGGTTACTCGCAGGAGGTATATACAATTGTATACGCGTCTACCTTGGTATAATAACGTTTATTTATATAATAATATAATATATAACCGAGGTATACATACGATGACGATGATGATAATAATAATAATAATAATAATAATAATAGCACGCGAAGAATCGCGCAGCACATCCGTGGGATATAAGTAATATAACGCGTGGTAGTTTTTTTATTTTTCATTTTTTTTTTTATTTGTCGTTTCTTTCCGTCGGTGCAAAAATTCTAATCCGGTTTCGATTCTGTTGACCGTGTTCGTTCGCGTGGCAGCCGTGTCATGACGGTGACGAGCGCGCGAGTGCACCGCCTCCGTCGTATCGTCGTCAATCAGCTTCGAACGCTATTGTACGACCGCTGGGCCGTCGCATAACAAAACGGCTTTTTATTTATTTTTTTTTTTTTATCTTAAAAAATGTTTCCTCTCTCGTTATTTTTCTGGCTCGCGATAAACAACCTATGTATTTTTATACCGCGGTATAATAATAATTATATGTGTGACCCTAAAGGACGAAGAGACATATTATTCCAGCTCTCCCAACCGCCAGCTATTCGTCCGCCTCGTACATCGTAGTGTTTTCAATCAATAATAATCGTTTGTATTATATACGTACTTTTTATAACAAATGTATTCGTTATAGGTAAACACTCAACGTGCTGAAAAATTTTAAACTATTTTTTTTTTATAATAGCGTCCCGGCGATTACTGTTACAGCGATTACAAACCCTTCTATATAATATAGTGCTACCTGTTATATAAACTAGACATAATTTTTAGGACCTCAACGTTAAAATAAATATAACATTTTATTAAATTTATAATTCGATTGTTGATTTGGCATCAAATTATAATATAGAGCAAAATAGACTAGAGATGTTACGGACCAATGTATACTAAGTAGCATATAGTCTGCTTTTTGATGGATTAAATGTTTCTAATTTTTACTATTAAATATATCATATTAATATGATTTTAGAAATTTAATGATTCGTTCAAAGTTGATAACTCAATATTCGACACTATACTCTATTCCATTTAAGAAAGATCCCGCCGTCGGACGAAAATTGATCAGTTTAGCGTATCTCTACATTGCACCCTAGTCCATTTCTAGTTCCCCTTCCATTCCCCTGAAAGAAATTATGTTGACGGTCGTCATCAGTTTTCTGTCAGTCTACATGCGCGAACGGTACATTTCTTACGCGGTACCGAGTAAATATAGCGTTAAAATCAGAAAGACACTAAATTTATAGTTATTGTGAGTTTTTGCTTCAAGACGACGATATGCTTTAAATTATATTGGTGAAACAGTTTTACCAGACAAGAAATTATTTGCGCCATTTTATCAGCTATAGATTCGAGTTACTCAAGCTTCTGGGCTACTGAGGTCTGAAAGAGACACGGAGTAAACAATAAAATATTGGATGAACCCGACGAAACGAAAAATCTATTTACGATGAACACGTTTGATTTGAAATCGAATGTCATATAAACGCGAGCTTGTGAAATATATTATAATATCAATTACCTACACCCATAACTATATATAATGGTTTGTAAGTTTATCAGGTCGGTAGTTTATACCTCGGCTTTCATCTTTAGTACTCAATTGTGATAAAAAAAATTACAAATCTTTTGAATTGGCTTGTGACGGCTGGGGAAATACACTTTGAAAAACGAATATATTGATGACTAAATTAATATAAATTATTCAAAGGGTTAATATATGTTATTATAAACAAACAGTAGGTGTTTAAAAATAATAAATAATATATTTTTAATCTCGCTATTTTGTGGTCTGTATAAACACATAATATGTCTAAATGTAAATGAACGACGATGAAATTAATATTTAAAAAACAGGACCAAGTTATTTTTTACGTTAATGTTACATCTGTGTGATAACAGAGAGGTTAGGTTAAACACTTCACCATCAAACTATCGTGTGATAATATCAGATTTCTTCCCAAGTTCGCTATGTGTTATTATCAAAAAACGACTCTTTTCTATATATATAATATATACGCCAACCCCCTTATACATCGTGTCCTGCCCTCCCCACCAGCGTCCCACATAATATAAGTCGTCCGAGGTTTCTAATGTGTCGAGATATTGTTGGCATCGATTCCCGTTTATTATTACCACTATCATAGTAAATGTATATTATATACCACTAATAATATCGTGCACTATATACCGCCACTAACCACTATATATAACACAATACAAAACTATACAATGGATGTGTATATATATATATATATTTACACACGTGGGGGGAGGGTGGCTTAAAAAAACCCCCCGCGAACGGATCCGAACGGTCGGAACAGTTTCTTTTACAATGCGCACGCACGCGAGCTAGTATATATAAATCGGTGCAGCCTTTTAAAAACGTCGGACTGGCGGTCGCGGTATATATAATGTATATATAGCGAAAACGCCCGGGGTAATCTCGCTAATGATATTTTGATTACGCGCCCACGATGGTAACCGCCCGCAAACTCCACGACTTTTCAGGGATAAATATTCACCGTTTTCAACATCATTTTATAATATTATATATAGATATGCGTATATTATATACGCTATAATAATAGCTGCAATAAACAGATAAAAAGGACGCGCGCGCACGAAAGGCTGTGCGTACAGGGTGGTCGGAATGTATATATAGTGTTATAAAAATTATATCCGATGGCAATCCGCAGTGGCGTATTTTCAAATTTTTTCTGGTGGGAGGGTTGAAAAATTTTTATAAAACTTATGTAACTATATATAATTTCTCAAGAGCTATATTAATAGTTATAAAAAAAGAACATTTGTAATTGTGTTTCGCTAATGGTATACATTTATATATACCTATTTTTCGTACTGGAATCTTGTAGATATAAATATTATATAATAAAATATATTTTTATTCGACCGTAAATTGTATTTTTTTTTAAAATTCTGGGGGTGTCATGACCAGGAACACCCCTCCCAGTAAATCGCCACTGGTGGTAATAATACATTGAAAACGCATATACTGTAACGAGTGAAAGAGTGATTTGTACCCTGTATATATAATACATACACAAACACGCATATAGAAAAGAGAAAAAAATAACGGTATACACGACTGTTCTAGAGTGCTCTGAATATGTGTAGACCTCTCGCGTATATCGGGATAATCAGCTATACATAATATATTATTTCGGACAAGATGTAATAATATATAATATTATATATTATAACGAAATATAAAAGAAAAACGGTTCTTTACTTTATTTATAATATATATATATATATATATATCGGATACGTATAATGTGGCGTATTTACACCCTCCACCCGGGGGCGCGATACTTATTTTTTTCGAATTTAATTTCTAGTTTTTGCCGTTATATACTTCGCCTTATTCTACCCCCGTTTCCAACCCTTCCCCGAGGCTTTAAACGCATTGTGTTTACAAAGTATATTATTCTATATAAAACTGTATAATATATTCGTGCTGTACCTATATTATATCATAAAATTTATGTGTGTTTACACCGCACGCAACTTTTCACGAAAAATTACTATTTGTATATATTTTAACGTTAACATCGCAATCATTCGTTTTATATATTTGTGTCTTTAATCTCTTTTAAACTGTTTAATTCGTCCGGCATTGTATTATGTCATACGTGTTCCCACCGGAAATCGACATAAAACCATAATAAATACGTATTATACCCATCTTGCCTATCTGAGAGAAATGATTATGGAATCTATCTATATAGATAGTTGTTATAATATATTACCGCGGTTCGAAGTGTGAGAAAATGCGGTCGACATCAGAAAGTCCCGTCAAACAGCGGTTGTAAATTCAATTACTCGTCGATCCACGATTGTGGTCTTTCAATCGTACATGCGCGGCATTACTTAAATAATTATCACGTCATTATCAAAACGTTATATTTCATTGTATGTACGACGTACGAGTCTAAATCCTCGTTGTTTATAAAAAAAGTATTCCTATTTTTAACTAATATTCTTAAATTAAATTGATACAATATTACATTATTACTGTATATTATATTTTTCTCGTGTTTAACATTTAAAACACATTTTAATTAAATAAAACAATACCATTTTTTATCATTATAGACTATTATCTTACATATATATGTATATAAAATCTATCAACGTGTATTTAAATTGCTATAGATATTTTATTTTATTTTTATAAAATATACGGGATGAACCATTTTTACAATAATTTATACATAAATATTAGTATACAAATAACAAAAATTACAGATGTGTAACTCAACTTATCTAAAGGTAGACTGTATTACATTAAAAGATAACAGAGGAACACAGGATCATGAGGTATTGCTCATTATTCGTCACATAAGCTCATTTTTAATATAATTAATACTTGCATAGTTGCATGTGGAATGTAAAAAGGATATAATATGATAAAAGTATAAGTGCTTATTAGTTATCTATATTCTTTGTTTTTCCCCTAAATTATTTAAAAATTATGAAAACTTAACTTAGTGGAAGCATATACTCGTAGTATAAATATAATTTTATAGGTTAATGGTTAGCCTACATTATGGAACTTTAATGTTTACACGTGTTCTGAAAACACATAGAAAACAATCGTTTTAAGTAAATCTAATATACTTAATATTATGTTTTTGATATGCTCTGTAAATCCGCTATGTTAATTAATATTATTATATTTGTCTATGATAATCAACTACAGAACTATATAAAAAAATTCATTTAATATGAACATGTCAAAAATTTGATCTCGGTATACGTCTAAATACGAATATTTTTCGTCGATTAACTACACCACGAGGTCTTTTCATATATATATATATACGTCGTATTGTTGTTATATGTAGGTAGATAGGATAGGTATATGTAGGTATATACTACGTGCATCACAAGTAGACTCGAAAATGTTGTTAAAGTTGATTAAATTAAACCAGAGTCAGAGTTCGGTTGATTAATGATGATGACGGCTCGGAATCGCGGCTTCCTGGCCAGTAGCTCGGGATCTTTATTTTAGTAGACACGGACCCGAAATCCATTGTCTATATACGTATATGTATGTAGTTTGGTCATTAAATAACCGGAGAACTGATGATTACTATACAATGCCTTAATTATTGCCCGGGTCTCGTGAATCGAGATATTATATTATATACACACGAGTATGGGTGTCTGCTGTGCTGAAGTATATATATATAAATATATATTGTATTATCTTTTATCTCCATATATTATATTATATACCTATAACACTTTCAGTTGATCGCGTCTCCCCGCTACCGCAACCACGCGGCATCAGACGACTTGGATTCATTCATTATTGTAAAAATCTCGCGGCTTAAAAACTATTGATAATAATCAACGGGCAAGGATGTAATAATAACAATAATACATATTATACCTATAGTAAAAATAGTACGTACATAATATTATACAGGGTGATCAGATAGTTTAGTGTTACAAAAATACTAGGAATCGCATGCGTTTTCAACGTTGTTTCCATTATTATTTTGTAACACAAAATTCTGTTTGCTCTGTATACACGCGTACAAAAGACACGAGACAGAATGTGATGATGATATCCGCGAACGGTTGAGTGTACGTGCGAGAGAGAGAAGCGAACCTTTTACGGTCCGTGTGCGGCGGAGGAGTCCTTGAGACGGAATAAAGCCAACGTCCCAGCAACATCTCCTCTCTATTCTTCTCATTATGATATTCACCAATATGTACGTACGTGTATATATATATATACCTATATATAATATAATAATATTATACTCGAGCACCTCCGTTCGGTGTTGTCGAAGTATATATTATAATGAGTGTAGGTACCTACATGTAGTGTGTGTAGCCGACACGCCGCCGCCGCCGTATTATATAAAAACACGTCTCTCCTCTTTGATATCTCGTTAGTCCGTCACTATATTATATTATCATGTATATATAAAATAATAGTATATGCGTATAAACCGCAGCTTGTAGATATATATATATATTTATGTATATAAGTATAACTCGATGTGCAGGCCACCGCCGGCTAATTGCGCCCGATGGCGTTTGTGCTACTGGTTAAAACCTGCAGCGTTCTTATAGGTTATATAGGTATTTACCCCGGTATATGTATACTGTTTTTATACTATATCTATATACGCGTGCATGTGTTACTAATTTCATTGTTCTAATCGATTAGATTCAAAAAATAAGTATGTATGAGTATACGCATTTTAGACTCTCGTGTATGATATTCAACAGTTTATCACCAAGCGAATCCAGTGGTAATACATCGAATGCATCGATACATACTTCGAACTATAATAGTATATATATATGGTGTAGCCTTAAATTTGTTTTTCTTAATTTTCTTATACTTATTAATAGTTTTTATGTCACACTCAAAGTATTATATTATGACTGAAATATAAAAAACAATTCGTCGATTCTATAGCATTGTTTTTACTATTCATTATGGATACCGAAGTTTTTCGTATTATTATCAGTTATTGATTAGTAGATATACTAAAGCTTTAAGGTCTACCATATAAATCCCTTTGGAAATTTATTAAGTGCTTTCTGTATTGTCAATAATAAATATAAGGTCTGATTGAAATAGCTCCTGGAGTTTCTGTATGGAATACATATTATTATGTTTTGTATGAAATAAAAATAGACTGCAGTCCTATATGAATTATCTTAATTGAATGGAATAGAAATATACCTTTTTTGCAGGATAATATTATAATTCATTATGATAATGAAATGTGTATGTATATTTTTACACGATTTTTAAGTTTTAATAATATGCATTTAATATTGTGTTCGTACTTCACTGTGGAATGATTTGAATTATGTTATCGTTTAACGGTGTAATAATATCTATTTATTTTCAATTAAATTTTAAAATTATTTAAATTAAATGAATTTCACGGATAATTAATATATTTTAAAAATTATTTGCATTCAATTGTAACCGCAACGTTAACATCAAATCTGAAGGATACATCAGTTTTTTAACATTTAATACTAAATATCCGTGAAACAAGAAAATAATATAATTTTCTAAGAACCCACGCTAAATGATTGCCTTCCAAAAATGGTAACGAAGTATAGTGTATTGGTTGTTTCTTTTCGTACAATATACAAACGCATTTGATATTGTTATTATAATAGAAAAAAACACGTTATGCGTATATTATAGTTGACACGGAATTGACACCCACATTTTTATTTTTTTAAATTTCGAACAAACCGTATGATGCATATAATATTGTATATGTCTTAAACGGTCATCGTCGCTATTGAAATAGGTATTTTTGCATTAGTTTTTTTGAGACGTGTATTATATTTTCCCAGCATCATCGTCACCGGTCGTCCCGCGTTCAGAGCAAATACAAAAACGGACACGACAATAATAAAGTAATTTCTTCTCTCCTCGCTCTTGTACGTCGCGTTATTATTATTATTATTATTATTATTATTATTATTATTTTTATTATCATTATTCTTATTATTATTACTATTATTACTATTTTTTATTTTGGATTTACGATTTAGTACGGATAGTTATTATATATCCGCGGCGGCTGTGCAGGAGGACGATGACGCTTCGGAATCTCGTTTTATATTTTCTTACCGACAATAATGGGAAACCGAAAACATAATAATAAAAACGATCTAATTGCGAGCTGCGTGGCCATCTTGGATGTTTATAAAAAAAAATGAATCAACGTTTTGTGTACACAATGACAATTTGTGATTAGTACGGCTTAAACTGTTCGCGTACGTTAGACGTGGCTATATACTATACTTTTTGTACATGTATTATATAAGTTCAAAATAATATTACAATATTATACATTTTGTCGTTTGATCGATTGCTGTAAAATATAAACCTGTTCGTTCTGTATCTTTTTTATTATTTATATCCGTTTCTATACTCTGTAGAAAATATTTTATTTATATAATAATATATATTGTATATTTATTTTTTCGTATTAATTCTAACCTAATAATTATAATATAATATGTAATAGGTACCTGTATATACTTATTATACTTGTATACTTGTATACTTGTACAGTAATAATAATAATATGGTATGATTCAATAAATATGTCATATATTTTTAATTTGTAAAAATAGTAGGTATATTAAAATGACATAATATACATTATAATAAACCGTCCGTACATAAATTGTATAAAAATAAAAGGGGCGAAATGTCGGATATAATAATCTGTTATAAAAAGAAATTATTATCCTTCAAACATACGCAGAGTCGAAATTGTCGAAATTTACTAACCATTTATCTATTTGGCAATTCATCAACATAATTAATAATTATAAATGATAACACATATAAATAAATAACACGATAAAACATATACTCTATTTTCTGTAATTTTCAAGTTCAATAACGTTTTGAAAAAGAACAAAAAATTATATATTTTATTAAACAGCAAGTTTTCAATTTCAGTTTAACCTAGATTATATAGATTATAAGATTTCGTGGTGATAAATAATAATGTAGTGAAATGTATTGTGAAAGTTTTATGTTTTTTTGTGCTTATAATTATTTATAGTTCATCATAGTTCATACCTTGTACATCGATAAATTTAATAGCCATTGCCCATTATTATACTGCATACAATTTCTGGGTTAGTGAGTTTGAACGTTTTAAAATGATTGAAAAATGAAAATGTATCATTTTAAATAAATAAAATTAAACGAATTTCACAATACTAGTTTAATTTATTTATATTTATTATAAAAATATAAACTAAATAATATTTCATGTAACCTTAAAAAAATTTTAAGTAAAAATTTTCAGGTCAAAACATGATAATCATTTTGATAATCGATAGACAGCTAGATTGATAGTCATCATTACGTTCAATCAATGCTATAATAATATTATTGTTATTATTTTTTAATTTATGACTATAAATACATAACATATTGGTTCGAATCCAAAGGAGATGTTATAAAATGTTTAATATTTGTTTTATTAGTGAATTGTTCAATATTTTATATATTTTCTAAATGCCTTTAATATATATAATATATAAGAATTAATAGGTATTATAAGTATATACTAATTATTAATTTTAAAAATATTAATATAAATTTATATATGTGTTTTGCAGTTGACATTTTTTTTTTTTATCAATAACTTGTATGATAACAATTATTATATTATTATAATTATGTATCTATTGAACGACCGAAATTGCATATAAAATAAATCTGATTAGTTTTTTTCGTCTTATACTCAATTCAACCCCTGGTTGTACACTGATAATGTGATTTATGTACAATAAATTATTGTCTTATTTTAATAATATACAATTTGATAAATATCTCGTTTTAATATGCGAAATAGGTCTTTAAAACATCATTTTAAGATTATACCTACATTTTTCAGTTAAGTTAATTAATATTATATTATATTTAATTTAACTTGCAACAACAATAGTTAGGTATATATTTTAATGGTTTTAAATTTGTTAATATAGGTAACTACTTAAACATATTATGATAAAAATTAAAGGTAAAACGAATATATATAAATATATTAAATTACACAATAATAATAATAAATGATTTAAAAAATTCATATATTTAACTTAAGCCACGTCCAGACCGAGATAACATTGTTAGAAACATATATGTTATTAACATATATGTTTTTGACAAAAGTAGAAACGTTTTATTAAATTTCTTGACAAAATATGATGTTTTTAACAAGTTATTTGTTATCGGTCTGTGATGGATAATAACAAATTACGATAACAATGCAAATATTATTTCATTTGTCGGTTATTACCTTTAAGTTATGAGTTTATTCATCTCTTTACAATCTGACATTAAATAACTAGTATTGTATTTATTGTGTGCTAGTAAATTATGACGTACCCAAAATCGTTTTCTTTTAATTTTGAATAAAGTGCCACATCGATAGTGGTGCTATTGGGTGGTATAAGACATTGTAAAGAATTTAATTAACTAACAATTAGGTATCTATACTTAACTTTACTGACTCTATCGCACAACATGATGAAATAATTTTGTTATTAGAAAATGAATGTTATTGACAAAATGTTTTCAATTTAAATAACAGTGTTAGAAAAATTGTGTGAGAAACATAATTTGTTTTATATAAAAAAAAAAAAAATGTAATTCACATGTCATCAACAAATTATTATTATTATTAGTTATTATTAACAAGTTATCATAGCCTGAACGCGCCTTTACAGTTTCATATTATTATAATTAAATATATTTATACGTGTGTGTGAAACTGTATTATAGTGCTGTTCAAGTATAAGATTTGTTTTTCTTTTCTCGCAGCACGATATATTATATAAATGCATATACATATAATATAATACGCGAGACGACAACGCGATTTAAATCTTGCGACGATGATTTATATAGTCTAACGCGGTCGATGTGTCGTTTTTTTTTTTTTTTTTTTTTTTTTTGTACACGTTACAGGTACACTCGACGACGTGTCGGCGGCAAATGCAAACAGTATAATAATAATTATAATAATAAAAATAATAACAATAATAAATGTATAATTTGTATCGGACCCATTGCTACGGTAGCCGGACCCGCCGCCGCACACAGACAACAATGATTGCGCTTTCCCCGCTACGACCCAGCATCCTAATCGCGTCATCGACGTGCTCGCGGAATTTTAACAAGACGCTACCGTGCTGTGCGTCCCGCGAAGTCTATCCAACCCGCTGCAATGCGTTGTACTATTATTATATTATATTGCAACACTCGAAGACGATCGGTCGGATATGGAGATGAGATAATGATATTATTATATTATGTAACGGTGTGTAGAGTATATTTATATAGGTATTATTATAATATGCGATGGATAAAAATAAACCACCTCGTGAGAGAAACATTATTGTAGGTATCTATCGAAAATAGTAATATAAATCGAGAAAAAGGCGTGGCAAAATAATCGTATAAAATACCTAAGTACCTAAAACTATTCGTCGTCGGAACATCGTCATGATGGAATAATAATTATTATCAATCAAAGTGATCAACATTTTTATAAAATTTATTACATATACGTTTCCAATGTTATTTCCATTAATTTTCCTAATGCGAAATAATTCTGACCTAACCTCTGTATATTAAATATATAAAAACGCATATACGCGTCGGCGGTTCACTGGAAATATAATAATCGAACACGCACATTTGGTGTATACATATAAAATTTATACCTACCATATACCTTCTGTAATATTCACGGTGATCATATTTTCATTTTTCGTTTTATATGAAAATCGTGTGAATTGCATACGTTTTAAATGTTATTATTCACATTATTTTTGGTAAAATATAATAATTCCAATCACTTTTTATTTATACCGTGAATAAATAACGAGGGTGTTATGCTTAAACGCGTGTTTCCAAAACGAATCGCGGCCACTGTCGAGTATATACGTATAGTATATACGCGGTTTTGTTCCCGCCGCCGCCGTCATTATTTTTCATTTTTTCTGCCCGATTGTATCATTTAATTTCAGGTCCGAAGACGTCTTGTGTGTGTGTTTTATATATAAAACACATAATAATAATAATAATAATATTATTATAATGTGTGAATACCGACAACGAAGACTGCCTAAATAATATCCTATTATTATTATTATCATTATTTTTTTTTTCTTACACCTTGAATAATGTTTATCGCGTTTGACCATGCGTTTTTTACAGCTCATGCTCACGAAATATTTAATTTGATAACAAAACAAAAAAATAAAAAAATCATAATCATAATGTGTGTGTGTGTGTGTGTGTGTGTGTGTGTGTGTATATGATAAATATGCATAATATTATATTATATACTACAAATTCAATTAAATGATCTATTGTGTGCAATCACGAATCGTTTACATGGCAAAATACCGAAGGCGATGTAACGAGTATAACGACCCATTCTCAGTGCACTACAATAAAGTATATAGAATAATATTATATATTATACGCGTTCACTCGATAACTCCGATGTTCGTTAGAAAGACGTATCATTCTAAACGCAGAAAATCTTTGTTGTGCGGTGAATTTAATTTCAGAAAATGCTGAATAATAGTAATATCGTTTTGGTATACGAGTATCACACTTCAGTCAAAAGCTCACGTGTCTCTATATATTCGTAAAATAAACTGTGTAATATTAAAATTCTATACTCGTTTCATGTACAGGCATACAGCGTTTGATTTGTCGTAATAATATATTTTTTTCTTATCATTTTATAAATTACAATCAAATTGTATAATATCGTCTGATTATAATCGTGATATTTTACATTACAAATAAACTCATTAAATCTACATAATAGCTTCTCCTGTACGTTACAAAGGTATAAAATTGAATTTGAGAATAAATACTATACATTTACATAACATATTTGGCAAGATTGGTCAATAATATTATTATACAGTCTATATACTTTATATCGTATATCTCATATATACACTATAATAGAAATTTGTACATAAACTGATTTTGTTTTTAAAAATGTAATTAATATTGGACTATAACTGTGTAATATTGTATTACTATCGTAGATTATGCAATGAATAGGTTCCCAATAGTATTCGCCAAGACGGCAACCATATTAGAGTATAATATTATATGTCTATTCTTATAAGGTTCAAGAACGTGAAAAATAAATTGTACATGTGGGAGGGCAGGACTCATATCAGTCAAAAGTGCAAAACAATGGTCGAGGTATATAGTGACTATATTCACAGTTTAATGATAAATTATGATTCTTTAAAATTAATAAAAACTTTAGAAAGTTTGTCATCTTAGGTTCCACTACAGTGTAAACTAAGTTGTTAAACTTCTATAGGTAGGCAGTTTATATATAGACAATAATATAATATATTATATTAAATTAAATCTTTTTAGACCTGACAATATGCGAATATAGACGATATACACATATATGTATAGTATGATAATTTACTGTTAAACAAAATGTAAGTAATAATATTATAAAAATGATTCGTTATAATGTCATTTATTACGATGATTTCGCATCTCATATATTTATTAGGATACGTGGTACACTTTAATATATGTACTATGAATATTTCTTTACCGTCCTTAGATGATTTCTCCGTGCACTAAAAATATCTTTTCTCTTCGCTTCATAAAAAAAAGACAAATATTTTAGTATAAATTTGTAGTTATGTGCGAAGTATTTACACGGAAATAATGTTCAATTATTATATAGAACGAACATTATTTTTATATATTTGTATATTATTGTTATTATTATTACCTATGTGTGTTATGTTTAAAAAATAACATGAATTTTTCAGTCTAAATCTTGTTTTGCATATTGTTTTTGAACATTTCCTTAGGAAAAACTTATTGGGATTGTGAAAGAACGTGGTTTGACATAATAATCGGTGTATTTGCATTTCGGTAGAGTACACAACACCAAATCTATATAGTTCTTTTTCCGGTGGGTGCAGCTTTTTTTTCGCAATTACCGAACACTCATAGGGAATATTTTTCTAGAGGACCGCTAACGAGATATTTGTTTTTCCTCATCCATTAAATAACGAATGCTTGCCAAGTCCCTAGATAAACGATTGACGGTAGTCGGCAAAAAGTTTAGGAAACTGAAAATTATTTGCATTTTTTTAGTCTCTTTGTCTTCATGCGTCAGGCTTTCGACTAAATTGCAAATTTAAAAATATATTTATCTCTATTTTCTATAATGTTTAATATTATTAATTTTTAAATGTAATTAGACTTATTTTAATCTATGTATGTTTTCTTACTTTATATTATATCATTATGTTTCAACTTTTCAAAAATAAATAATTTGTTTGTTTGTATAAACTATATTATTATTATATATTATTATAATACTATATTTAATGACTATTATTGTATATTTGCATTTCTTTAAATAAATTATAATTTTTAATTTATAAATCGAATGTGATTTATTACAATTGCATAGACATATTGTAAAAAAAAAGTTGTAGGTAATCTATTTTTTAATTACTTGTAAAATGCATGTATTTTAAAAAATAGTAGAAAAACGTAGTTTATTAAATGTAATGTACAATGTACAAATATATACAAATGAATAAAATAAACGTAATGTGTCAATGAAAGAAAAATAACAAATATTTACGTAGGTACCTATATATATATATACCTAATATTAATTATCAATACCGTTAATAGTAATACTATTTGCTATATTTTGTTCCTATAACAGAATAATTCTATTAAATTGTATCATTTATTATTATGTTGTTGTTGCGTAAATGTAAATAAAATATAAAATATAAGTATATACCTTACATTATATTATTTTAATAACATCATTTAAATTAGCACTATTCTGTCAATTCGGAACCTATAATAATATATATATATTATATTATGTGTAATATGACGTTATACATTGATTTATACACTTGATAGTCTCCCTAAATTATACTCGTTTCCAAATTATTTCAATTGTTAAAGTAAAAAATAACCCAAGTGATGGTTGGATTTTTCTAGTTGGAAATTCTAACCTTTTTAAATTAAAAATTCAAATTTCACCTATAAGAGCCATTGGGTTAAGTTAAGTTAGATTTCAGCTAAAAGATAATTGAAAATAATTTTAAATGAATTCAACTATGGTTAATATTTATTAAATTTAACGATTTCACTTTTTATAAAGCAAATTCAACGATAATAGTAATTATTAACTTATTTATACATACCTATAACATAACATATGTTTCGATAATGCAATAAAACAGTCTTGTTTCCAACACATGAAATATTATAAATATATTTATATACGCGTGCAATATTTAATGTTAGGTTTTCTAAAATTGGTCATCTTATTGAAATATGCCTACAAGTGAAGTTGCACATTTTAACCAAGATATAATCAATACCTACCGTTATAGAACTTAAGATTATATATGTCATGATTTAAATAATACCTCGGGCTTTAACGCTGTCACTTGTAGCGTCTGTGTCCTATAAAATATTCTGTAAGTGCTAATATAATGCTGATTTAAGTGTCAATTATATCTGCGAATTTTAATTAGTAACTCTTTCCAATTTCTATCGATTTAAAAAAAGATTCAACCAGGAAGTAACGATTCATCTTTTATTCATATATTTGAAAGATTATAAGTACATATTTTACAAAATGATATGTTTAATAATTACCTATTTAAAGGAGTATATTTAATAACTTTAACCTTTAAATAATAATTAGTTTAATCTTAAAATTAAAATCTTATTAGATTTTAATATAATTAATGCGGATGAATGTATTTTAAAAAAATAATGTAAATGATTATGATTACCTAACAAAATATAATATTTTATTGGTAGACGTTTTTAAGGATAAAATTAACGGTTTTTTTCATACAAAAGTTTAAGATTTTATTTCATAACAATTATTTTTATAGTTTTTACGTTATAGCTCATAAATATTATTTATCTGTATGAAATACTACATATAATATAACAATATCGTATATAATCGGTTATTTTTTTACGATTTTTCGATCGCCAGTATACAACGCGTGCTATAAATACGAATATTTCACTTAAGGTACTATATATATATATTACATTATGGAATATTTTGAGTTCAAATTACCAAGAATAATAAAGAGGTTAAAACATTAACCATATTAGTTTCTGGGAACCCTATGTAGAAATTAGTGAGTCCCATTTTGAAAATAATAATTTATTACCCCTCGTATCGCATGGCTATCGTGTATCGGATGCCGGCCCGGTATATCGATCGTAACCTTAATTTTACAACCACATTTACACCGAAACGGGCCGGGAACACGAGGCGGTAGTGGGCAGGTATACCTTATACGTATATTATTATATTATACCTCTATATTTAATATGCACGTATAATTGGACTTTGTTCGATTATTATTATTGGCGATTGGACGATTGGGCGATTGATGACGGAGAAGCCGGTGTATATTATATATACCGGGATAGAACGAGAACGAACGTTAAGCGGGGACGCAGCCGGGTGAAGGGTTCACGTGAATACTTTGTGAAAACAATAAGCCAGAACCGGCCGTGTAATTACTCAATTCATTATTCACGGCGATTAATTATTCAATCTCCGATATATATATATATATATATATATATATATTATTAGTAGTAAAGTTTGGGTCGTGTGTATATATATATATACATATTGTATACTGCGGTATAGCGTGAACGAATGGCTAAAACTCATTCCACGGATACACGCGAAAATTAAATGGTCTCGACGATAAATTATACAAACCCTTTTCGTCCAATAACCGTAATTACACCGCCACCGCTGCCGCTGCCGCGTAGAAGTGTACCTACGCGCATTTTTGCCGTCCAAGTTTCAAGGAATGAAACAATGTGCTCGAATTATATTATTGACTATCGAGTTATCGACCATTTTATCATATTATGTAATAATATATAATATATACATCATCATATACAGGTACCTATACCGCGACGTGATCGTCATTTTTTTCGAGTTTATATCACGCTTCGAGATGCGTTGCCCGGGCGCCATCAACAGGTCAACGTCTTCCAAATTATTTTTTCGCCAGTAGTAATTTGTACCGATTCGTACGTATCGTACCCGCGAATTTCCCAATAACAATTTGATAAATTTAATCTGCCCGATGCTGGCAGGGACGGATTAAGATTTTTAACGCTCGTATAGACTATGATTATATTATGCTACTTACCTATATATTTATAACATGTTTAAATTGTAAACCATTTAAATTTTCACTTCCAAGGCGTCCGTATATACTATTTTTAAATAACATTAGATACATACTTCATATACATTTAAAACTTATAAATAATTTAATAATATAAATGACACAGTCTTTTTTGCCGCCCAAGGCTGTAACCTATATAGCCTAAGCGGTAATACGCCACTGGGTGCTGAGATATAGGTGTAACGACGCATAAAAATGTAATGAAATATTTTCTACACTCGTGGCGCGATGAATATCGTTTTTCCAATTTTCTAAATTTTCGTTGTAATTTACCTATATTATCACTCAACACTAATCGTCGTGTCGTCGTATCGTACGCAAGTATAATATACGATACAATATAAAACACACTATTAGATGACATTTAATGCCGCGCAACAGATAGGTACCGCGAAATATGTTATTTTATTTATTTACATCTAATATGCATCACATACTATCGATACGAATTTGGAATTGCGCATTAAACTATGAACGCACAAACGTTCGACAATAAGTTATCTCCGCAAAAGCGAAATATCTATATACATTATATTATGTTGTTCTTGTTGTAGATTAAATATATAATATGTAATATTTTATACGACAGTTATAATCGACAAAAAGAATGTGTACTTACGCGTGTAGTTGGTGTGAGTTACACACAGACAAACCCATTAAACTTTATAGTTGAAGTATTTTTTTCATTTTATTTTACGATATATATCCAATTGAAACGTAACGACAAATCATTCGGTGATAATATCAACCATACATGGCGACTATATAACCTGTTGGCAGTGTTATATATATAGATACGTACTACGTATTATATATGTGATATCAAATCAGAATATAATACTGTTGTGGTTGACTATTTTAACATGTTGTATTTTTAAAAATTTCATACTTGGATATTATAGAGTACCTATACAACTGTTTATAACAAATTGTGTAGTCTGATATAGTAAGTGTGCATTACAGATTTAAGTAGTGTCTACTTGGAAATAAATAAGTAAAAAGTTTAGATTTTGTTAATAACAACAAATTCACAATAATTCGATATATTAACAATTTTTATTAAGATAAATGTATACATAATCATTGATAGCAAATATAATGTTATCATTAATTTATCATATTTTACAAAAAAGTTCTAGATAATTTATTCGTATTATAGTAATAAAGAATAAAGCCTTAAGGTATACACATCAGCCCCCAAATACAAAAAACTTATATGGTGGAAGTACACAATTTTTATATTAAAAAAATGGATACTATAATATATCTATATTATATATAATTGTATACATACAATGAAAATATTGACATATATAGGACAAAGAAATTAAACATTAGATAACATTCGTTTCATATATTCTACATAAATTTGTATAATTTACGAAATACGCGTTTTTGTTTATTTATAAAAATATGGTATTAAAAATTAATTAACGATTTCTGTTGAACTAAAAAAATTTATTATAAATAGAATTATTACCATGTTGTAACTAAGTGATTTTAAACACGTTATAGTTTTAATTGATGGAATAGTAGAGATAACTGTATATTTTCTACGTTGTTTTTGTTAATAATATAATCACACAATCATGTATACAAAATATGAACAAAACTGACATTTTTAAAGAATATAACTTTGACCTTTAACTTTTGTTATCCTGAGTATACGCGCTAAAGTATTAATCAATGTTATTTTTTTAATGAGGAACAAAATACTAATTAAAACTATCATTATATTAAAAATCGTCTACTTTAAGTATGCGTATAATACTTAGTACCTATATATTAAATATAGGTAATATTTTGATTATAAATTGTAATAACGATTTGTGAAAAATGAATATTAAAAAAAAACTTAAATAAATCATTAATTTACTATATTATTGTAAATTATAATTATTTACATATTATATCGTATATAACGATTATTAAATAATAAGTATAAAGAATAATAATATAATTATCTACCTATACTTTACATTTTAACAAGATTTTATTTTATAATTACTACATAAGCATATAAATTTTTAAAAAAAAAACTATTTATTGTTTTAAGACGTACCTATAGATATTTTAAAGTGTATAGTTGTTATAACGACTATACAGAAAAAAAAATAATGTTCAAATGACTATAAATAAGTATAGTGTAGTGGTTTATCGTTGTGTAATCATTTTTTTACCATTAACTAAATAAGTGTTTTTTTCTTTTTTAAAACTGTAAATCAATTTTATTATTTTTTACTGTTTCACAAATAATTTAATTTAAATACTTAATAGTGACCGTGATTTAGTCACCCTAAAGGGTATTAACATTCAAAAATGCCCTCACACGAACACGGGAAAGATAAAATTAACAAACATAAAAAAAATCCTCATAATACATACAATTCCTATTACAGAAATTAAAATACAAAACGATCACATAATTTACTAATCTTTTTTTACTGCGTTCTTTTTGGGTCTTTGTGCCGTTTTTATTGTCGTCGGCGGAGATTTTTATTTTATTTTTTTACGATTAATAACACTATTATACTATTATGTTCTAATGACGCTTATAGTTCTAAAGAAGAGAAATGTGAGATGAGAACCCAAGTTATGACAAGAACAACTAATATTGTAAAAAACAAATAAATTATTTCTATTATACTAATACTCACACCATAAAGTGCGTTTCAAATACGTTTACTATTTAATAGTATAATAATAATACTCAAATTTTAAAATGTTAATTATAATTTATATTCAAGGATATATAAAGAAACCAGTAGATTTAAATTAAAACTTTAACTACCAACCATAAATATAATTTACTTCAACGTAGGTATTATAAAAGTATATAATACAATTGAAAAATACACTTTATATAAATATAATAAAATGTTTATATAATTTTATTATACTTATAAGTTATAACAATAATACAACTTTTATTAAATTTGTATTATAGGTTAGTTGAAGTTTATAAATACCACAATTATTATTAAAAGTATATGTTTATCTAAATTAGATCTTATTGAAATATAATATATATTATTATTAGTTTTAGTATAGATTAAAATAAAATATGAAACATTTGTTACAATAATTTTTAATTTATAAATACAGAAGCTATATACGCATTTTAGTTTATTAATGGACCTCATACATTATTTCTTATAATCATATGCTAAAACAGAATACTTTTTATTAATTCATTGCACAAGACAAAAAATTGAAAAATACATACAATACATACTTCTTATTATAATCCTACTATACTATCCTAATACTCAATACGAAGGTAAAAAAAAAAATGTTTTTTGTTCAAATAATTCATTTGATTTAAAAAATGAACTTTTATATGAATTGAGATATAACAGTTGATATGTGCCGGTACCTATAATATCCAAGTTGGTTTCGAACACGTCTCATTTGTTTTAGTATATTATATCTTCATGACTTCATATTTTTCTGTTCATCGAAGAAAAAGATAAACGAAACATTTCTAGAAACAGAGAACGTTATAGATGTAGATACTATAGGTAATTAAAATGTTCACTGTATTAATAATTAAGTAGTAATTTATTATAATTATACCTGATACAATTTAATATTCTCGAGTGCATAATATTATGTTTATACGAGTTATAGAGGGTGATTACTTAGATTCCATACTGCACCCAGTTTTTTTATTTTAAAAACGCTCTGTATGTACGCACGTAAAATCATATATAATAAAGTGTAATGCGCTACTTTGTGTTTGTGCAGGCCATGTCGTATTGCCGTCCCCCTTAACATACATATTATATTATATACGTTTTATTTATATAGGTATATAATACCAGACGTCTATACATTATTATTATATGTGCGTGCCTAATATACAAAGTCTGGTTTTTTTTTAAATTTTAAAAAACGATGCATAAATCAAGGTTGAAAAAAAGGTAAAAAAAGAAATCGTGGAAGGGAGAGGGAAATTTCTAATTACTCGGCCGTATATCACAATAACATAAAACGTATATAATATAATGTGTCTATGCATAGCGCTTGATATTATTATTATTTCGCCAAGTTTTTTTATTGGTATTTTAAAAAAAAAAAATTTATGGCCGTCAATGTATTATAATACTAATAATAATTATTATTATTCGGGACAATTTTAAAAGGAGAGACGTGTCGAATCGCCTTCCTATTCTCCTTACGTCCCACCATCATCAATATTTTTCACCATCTCCCGCGACAGGTGGTTTTTATTTTATTTCACGCGAGATTTTAACGACATGGGATTATAAATCTCCGACGCGGTCCACCCCGGTCGGCCACCCGGACCGGAGCCGAAGATATCGCATATTTCAAACGTCCTTCGCATCGGACACACCGAAAAGTCAAGTACCTATAATATTATAGCTGGAATTGACTTTTAAATAGTTCAATCGATATCTTGTCCCTATAATATTATATTGCTATTATATATCCGTTTAATAAGCAAAACGAGTAACGACGTGCACGAACGATAATAAAATAATGCCGAATCGGTATATTTTATATCTGTTTATATTCGTTTATGGCCCGCGAAAAAAATGTTATTTAAATATTTTTTGATTAATTTCATCGGTTTCATGTGGACCGTATAAAACTGTTTTATTTACAGTGTTTCGATATAAAGAGAAATAATAATATAAAAATATAATATAAAATAATAATAAATAATATAAGTGTATGTTATATATAGGCATCACGCACGGCGTGAATATTTTTTACCTAATTTATTTAGATAATTAACGAACAATGCAAATGGATATTACGACCTGCTATACAATTAAACAACAAAAGTCATAATTAAAAACCATCAAACGCATCTTGTTTTTTTACTAATCATATTGTTATATAGTCAATAATATAATGTAAAGATTTCTTATACGTTTAAAACCGTATAATAGATATATAAACTAATTGAATTTGATTTCGTGTTGTTATTTAATCATCATTAATATCGTTATTATTATTCAATACGTAAGAACGCTGATGTTTAATTTTTAAAATATGGGCGACGAGTTGTATTAATGACCAAAAGTAAACGACTAACACAAACTACACAAACGAAGATTATGACAAAAAAAATGTTGTTGATTTTAAATTATTTGAATAGATAAATACTACTATTATTAACTGTATAATAATATATTAATCATAATATTAATACATTTATTTATAAATCATTATTCATTATGTAGAGTGAATGAAATGGCTTGTTAATTTTATAATATTATGTATTCTAAATCACTATAATAAAAACGTATTTAATATATTTCACTTAATTTTTCTATTTTATAATATGGTCATAATTAGTCCAAAATCATAAATAATGATTTCGCACCAGGGTCCCAATAAATATAATAATCATGTTTTATCAATTATTTATACAATAGATCAAACCATACTATAATAACGTTATTGTAATATTAAAATATTATTTTAGTGCAACTAAATATATATCTCATTTCTCAAATTTTGTGCGAAGTTTCTTATTTTTTGATATTATAATTTTGAACATGTATTCAAATTTATTTTATTTCAAAACCTATTTTGTATTTATTATATATTTTTAATAATCTAATAGGTATGCTATTTAATACAGACATTTTGTAATGTTATATTTCCATTCGTTTAGGTTCTGTCTAAACTTTTGAAATTTGTAAACGTACAATATAACTACTGCAAAAACAGCTTACGTGGAAATTAAAATTGAAAATGTATAGGTAATTTTCCCATAATCAAATATCAAAAATATGGGTATAAGTATAAAAAAAATAAAATGATTGATCGTAACAAACACGTGGTGCGAGATACCGCGATGTGTAACTCGGTAACGTTGCTTATTATGTTTTATACCGCGTGCGGTTTTCGCGGTGGCGGAGAATAAAATAATAATATATTATATAATTATGGCAGCGCGGTGGCACGTCACGTTTAAAATAGTTTGCGAGCGGCTAAAGACGAAAGTCCAGTTTACGAACAATGGCCGTATTATCTCCATCATAATATATATCTACCTACCTTTTATATTTACACACGCTCTTCGAATTAGGATAATTGTTCGTTTTTATAATATATATATTTTTTTATTTCTCATATAGGTACGTACGTACGTTTGTTATTATTTTTATTTTTATTTTTTTTTTTATTCCACTTGCGGGATCGGTCGCGATTACTCGGACAATAAATCCAAGCACATGTCCGGCAGGACCCCTGGCAGGAATGTGGTCGTCAATCGACAGCTATTGCGGCGACCGCGCCGTCGATGACACTATCCAGATATAAATATATAAAAATATTATATATGGCACTTAGACTACCAGTGGCGGCGATGACTGTTTAACGCGTGATATATGGAGCGTCGCGAATGTTTTGCTCATAAAAAAAAAAAAAGAGATTAATAATAGCGCATTTTCTTTGTGACACTGACGACGATGACGACGTGTGTTGTCCAAACGTTTATAATAATAATACGATGTTATAAAATATATGTATCATAATAATCATATTATTATCAACTATATATAATATAATATATCGTGCGAGCTGTGAAACGAGCTTAGTAAATAGTATTATACGAGTCGCGACCGCATAATATAATGTAAATACAGGATAATAAGAATATCATGTTACAAAAACTTTTTTGACATTTAAAATATAGATGGTTGAAAGTTTCAAGAATGTGCAAAATTATAAGTTAAAATATTAAAATTAATTTAAAAAATTAATCTAAATATGATAGAAAATCAGAATATTATTTCAGAATAAAAATTAGAGATGTGGAATGTTGAAATTCAAATCGTCTATTTGAATAAAACATGCGATTATTTGTGAGATCATAAAATATAATTTGATTATGTGCGTGTGAGTGCGTTAAATAATTCTCCTATACATTAAACTTTCCTATGAAAATAGGCTCATAGCTATTACTATTGATTTTATAATAAATAATATATTATAAAATCAATCTTTATATTACTGTTTTCCATTTAAATTGCCTATATCAAACTCCTTATATTAAATGAAGTTATATAGAAGCCCTTTATATTTTAAATTTTATGAATAATCTGTAAACTTGATAGTTGATAACGATATATCGTAATATTAATTTCAATTTCAATTTATTATGTTTTAATTTCTTACAAACATACGCGACATTTCAGGTTTGAGTGTAATATATTATTATTACCTATATATTAAAAGTGATCAACATTTTTAATTCACGAATAAATTGCATTTAAATTACTTTTTTAATGTAATATAAGTTATATTAGAAAATCTATATCGAAATTGTGTACTTGAATTATATATTACTTGTATATAATTCGTATCTTTTTAAATATTAAATGAAAATAACACAATTTCGTTACAATATAATTTATAAATTATATTCAATTGTGCACTTTGTGATAGACATCAAAGGTTATTATATATTCTTTATATTATATATGAAATTGGAGATTCGAGTTTTTTTCTACAGTGTGCCGGTTGTAATAATAAAATGACGGAAATTATTATTATACTATGTAACTTTTATCTTTTGGTTTTAAAATTGAATAGAAGTAAATTACAAGCCATTCGTTTTTAATTTAATTATGTTCAAAAGACGCAGTATATAAGTATAAATACATTAATTTTTTTACAGGAAAAAATATTCATCATTTTTTTAAAAAAAACTACATCAGTGACGTATAAATGTACATGTAGTAACACATACAAATTTATAACAAATTAATTTATAATAAATTATTAAATTTATTTTTATTACCAATAATATATACATCTTTCAACGATCTTTTTTAGGAAATTTAACATCCTCTCAGCGTGAAATTATAACATCATATTATTATTTTATATAGGATATATATCTATAGTTATATAATTTATATCACAAGTTTATCTCGAAAATGCTGCAATTTTTTTAAAATAAATTCCATATCTATAATAATATTATAAAGTTAGGTTTATAGTTTAGGTATATATTGGATTCTTTTTTTTATCATCCTGAGACAGTCATATATAATAAAGGGACTGATAGAAGATAAAACACGCATATATCCATTTCTTTGTAATGGAATTTAATAAATATTAATATTCTTAGTTGTTATTATAGGTACCTACTATATAAGAAAAAAATCGACGATTTTATATATAATTTTATATTATATAATATAATATATACTATGTCACTGTGTGACTTTCTAATTTCTAAATTATAATATTATTTATGTTCTTCTTTTTGTTGTAATCTTTGAGATAAGAGATTAATTAAAATTTCATATAATATATATGCAAAAAAACTAAATTTTCTGTTTAATACTCCATTTTTTAATTTAACTATATATTAATTTGACTTTGTAATATACATGCGGTTGTCACACATGTATCTAACTAGAATTTTAAGTTAAAAAGCATTAAAATTGATTATTTGAACGAAATATTTTTCCACGTGAAAATTTCAATTATGGTCTCTCTATTCCTTTATTATCTATTGGAGACGGAACGAAAAGAATTTCGTCGAACAAAATAATTATCAAAAAGAAAAAGAAAAAAAGCGATCCGTTGCGCGTTCGGGCAAAAAAAAAATGGGCGGTGCTTCCAGACCCTCGTCGTATTAATTAAAACCACGGACAGAGCAGGCGCGTAATTAATGCGAGTTCTTTGTGTGCGTATACGCGTTCTCTTTTCTCTTCATTTTTTCATTTATTTATATATATATTTTTTTTTAATTACTACCACGGGTGGTTGTTTCGGTCGTCGATGGGTTGTCCTTCGACTCACCAACCCGGTGCAGACTTTCCTCTCGTTTTCTTTATTTATCCGTCGTTAATGACACCACTATTTTGCCGGGCTATAATCATTATTTAACATTAAAACGCTCGAAAAATAAATAATCGCATACTTTAAGGTATAACGATATTTTAATAGAAAAATATATAACCTCATCTGGTTATTACGAAATAATTATCGTATGCGTGTTATTGTACAGTATACCTACCTAATTAAGAGTTGGATGAGAGGGATAAATCCCTCCGGAGCCTTATATATGTATAAAATGTATTCCCTGTTACCATACTGTACTTGAAAATATGGTCAACATTTAGTATACCTATGTATATGCAGGGTCGGACTAGTCTATGGTTAGTCGTGAGATCACATGATAAGCCCTAACTGTGGGGACCCTTTTTAAACTGCTATATTTATAGGATGAAATTATAAATTTAAAGAAGATATTATATAAGTATATTTTTATTTCTCGATAATACATTAAAATTAATAATAAGGAGGAAAAATTGGTGTATTCGACGAGCAAAGTAAGAAATTTATATTTGCAGATGGGTTCATAAAATCAAATTGTACGGTAGGCCTTTTTTGCCAGTCTGACACTGCCTATATGTGTATAGTTATATATATTCTATAAATTATATACACATTATATTTTTATACATTCTTCATAATACTCCATATTTCGAAATTGTATAGGGACTAATAGAAAACTTCGAAAAAATTTGGAATTATCGATAATTATATGAAATATAATTCATATATAGTATATGTATAATAATTATATTATATAATATATATGCGGTTTCGTTAAAATGATAATATAAATAATTTACAATATTCAATTTTATGTTAATACTTACCTATTATATAACACAACATTTTGTTAAGTTATTGTGTAGGTACAATTTAAAATTTTTTTTTTTACTTTTAAATAAAATTAATCATGTGTTAGTGTAACTATATATATATAGATTATTGAAGACAATTGAATAGAAACATTTTCGAGTGTACTTACCTAAATATATTATTTTCGCGAGTCAAGGGACCAATCATCATTTATTATTTCGAATTACCAATAAGAGTTTCGATTGAAGGAACGTATGAATTATCAATAATTGACATAATATTCATATATAATAATCAATATGACAATATATATATTATAGGTATAGTGTAGCCTATAGGTATAGCTATACATACTTATATAACCATGTTGTACTAAACATTTATTATAATATTATTAACCTAGTTTTACAATATATAGAATAAATAATGTCAATAAATATATTTATAGATACTTATACTTATAAGTGGTAGAAAATTGTACTTAATTTTTCTTTCAATTCATGTAAATGTTTTTGAAACTACCTAAGGGTACACCCGTATTAATGAAAAATTAGGCGTTTTCTAAAACTTTATGATACCTATAATCATTGTTACATTTAATATAAAATAAAATTTTTATAATGTAAGTTATTTTTACACTTTTATAACACTATTTTATATTTTTGGGTCATGCAAATTAATTTTAAAAAGAGCGTCGACAACCCTTAACTCTATTTCTAAAACTGTGTTTTCAATAATATCTACAAAATAAAATACTAGTAAGTATCAATTTTCCAATGGGATATCACGAAATATGAATTACTTGTTTTTGTTTACATTTAGGCGCGTTAAAACGGCATATTTTATATATTATAATGCGAAACGTATAAGGTCGTGTGCGATATAATATATAATATCGACGTCTGTAATAGGTAGTTGCCGACCACTGTTATTAGAATATAATATATTGTAATTTCCGAATGATTTCCAACTGATTTATTACTCGGGTTTTCTTTTTTATTTCTTTTTTAATATATACATATACGGTGTGTTGAATATTATTATTATTATTATTTTTCTCGGGCTTGTAATAATGCATTTTAATGTTATGCACGCACGCGCGTTGAGGACAATGGGCCACGCGAAATCCAACGTCGCCGTCTTCGCGTTGCGACCGTCGCCGGACATGCGATCCGCTGCTGATTGACGTACGTCCGTCGTCGTCGTCGCGGTCGCGATGCAAATGACGAAATTAAACATTACGATCATGTGCGCGGTAAATTGTATAATAATGCTTTGCTGCCGGTCGGTCGATATAATGTAAACCCTTCTCGTCTTAACCGAACGCTTGGGAACGAGCCCAATCAGCGGTGGTATAGCTTCGACTAGTAATAATAATAATAATAATTGAAAGCTGTAGGCTGTAGATCGACAACAACGGATTGACGTTTACCCGGTTACGCGAATGGTATTAACCGCACGCGGTTAAAGCCATCTTAATCCGAGAGATTTCATAATACAATTTATGTATACCTACCTATAAGCTGATATTATATTGAGCATCCGGTGATCGTTCGACGTACCTACATTCGCGCGCACACGTAATAATATAAAAATATTGCAATATGGCGTGAAAATATTATTTAAAATAATGATATAATATTATTTTCTACGTACATGAACGTGTTCATGGAAGGGACAAAGGGGGTGGGTATTACAATAACTTAACCTCGCTATCAACATTTAAAAGTAAAATAACAAATGCGTATTTTAGTATTATAATAGATATAAAAATAATTTTTTATACATTTTAGTAGCGCTGGGTGGTGGTGAAGTACAAAGTCAATATGCAACGTTAATTTTGTCTGCCCCCAGGCGTCTTCATGTCCTCTTAATCGTTCTCGGAACTATTGAAATTAGTAATAAAGTAAATAAATCTGGGATACTTTATAACCTATAAATGGGTCTCTTATACGAAATGACTAAGTAGTTTTATAACACACAAAACACATTATAAGAGATCATTGGCCATCGCACACGTTCTTTTATAAAATATACATCGAGAAATGCGTTTCGATATTAACATAATTTTTCTCTTTTAGAAGTACTATTTTTATATTATTATATGATGTATGTATGTACATAAATAGATATGTTAATATGATAATACTTGTTATAGATTATGGGTACGATTACATTTATAATAACTCGATAAAAACTTTTATGAGCATTATAATATAAATAATAATAATTATATTATTATAAACATATTTATAAATACATATAAGTTAAATATAATAATTAAATAATAAATTATATAATTTTATTTGAAATTATTAATAATATTCATATTCGGTATTACTTGAGGTGAATCATATAATAATTAAATATTTATTGAGAGCAGCTGTATTACCCTTTAAATGTACACTAAACTAGGTACAAACATCATTATTGTTTCCATGTTATTTCAATATTTCTCGGTAATCATTATACCAAAAGTGTTTTATGTAATATAAAAACATCGATAATCATTGCTGGGCTTATTAATTATAACTTATATAGTACCTAGGTTACCTCAATGTCATTATATATTCAAATATCGATTTTTTTACTATTCGTTTGAAAATATGACATATATTATATTGTTACGTTGATTAATGACCTAATGTTTTCTACATTGGTATGTAAATTATTGTAATAATCAGATTTCAAAAATATCTTATTATATTATCAACGGTTTCCATCGCGTTTTAAAATTAATGACACACCTATTTACATTTAAAATATTTTATTGTCTATAATATACAACCCATTCGTAACATCTCGTTATTTATTTCATTCAAATTTTTAATATTTATTTTTATTCTTATGTTTAACTTTTTTATGATCGATCATCATTATTTTGCTTCAAAAATATAAAACCCTTTAATTATAAATACATCAAATTTACAATTCAAAATTACCTTTTTTTAGTACCTATTATGATAAAATAAAATAATATATATAAATACTTATGCTATATATTAGTAAGTTTAATTGTAGACTCAATAGTAAAAATAAAGAATGGAATTACTTCATTCGATTCTTTCAAGTTAGGTTATTTCATATTTATTGCAAATTCAAGATTATATTTTAAAACTAATACAGTAACTAAAACAATTATCATCATTAAACATAAAAGCTATTAAAAGAAAAATAATGTTATCCTATTTAATATTAATATACATACCTATTATATAAATATAGGTAGTCAATTTTCGAAAATCGTTTTATAAAACAAAATATATAAACACTCCCGGCTAAGTCTTTATTTTTTATTTAGACTTTAATTTAAATTAAAGCTAATTAATTAAATTTAAACTAAATTAATTATTCATCTTAGGGGAAAAACGAAAATTGATTAATTTTCATAAAATGTTTAAAAATGTATTTAAAATTACTTTATTATTTATATAATTAGGTATACTCGCATAAGTATAATAACGTCAATATATTAAGGTTAGATTAACATTCCATCTTATTGTACTATTTTTTGTCTAACAATTTAAAAAAAAAAATGTGTAATTACGTGATATTATAAAAAAGGTCAAGAACTTATAGGTATATTATGTTTAGTCCTCAAATGACATTATAATATGTACAAAATAAAATAATATAAGAACTGATTATTTATTTATTTTGTATATTATATTATATCTTAACATATGATAATATACGATAAAAAGATTTAAAATTAAAACTAATCAATAACATTTGTGGACATATTATAGTATATAAATATTATGCAATCATATAAAATGTGATGTATACGTAGTTAATAATACATACTATACTGGTCTTTGCAATAATACAATAATTTAGATACTAATTATTAACTGTATATAGTATATAGTTTTTATTGAAAATATTTGATATTTTTTTACTTATATTATATATTGGTATACTGAACGTACTGAAACGACCGTTTGACAAAAGCATCCGACTGAGTATACATGAAACAAAGTTTTTCAATGAAAAAACTCATAAAATATAAAAGCTGATTCTTTTTATACTCCCAGAGATTTTTTGAATTTTGTATTTACTTTATTTTTTTGTATTATACTTTTTAAAGTTTAATGCTGTCTTGATGAATTCAGTTCATTCGCAAATATACGCAATAATGATCTTCATTTCTCCGCGGATATACCATTTGAATAATAATATTCCACGCGATTTTAAAATGGCCAATGGTTTGGGTAGTTGTTTTTCAATGAAGCTTTGCATACTTTTTTACATTTTTCCCAGCTAATTTCTTAAAATATACTTATATATATATATATATTTTCATTTGATCAAAGTGAATAAAATTGTTTATGCGCTTTATATAAAATAATTTTAATTTGTATTTCATCGCATAATTAGTATATATATATTGTTTTTTTCATTTATAAAATAAACAATATTTTATAATTTTCTTTAAATATATTCACGTTTCTTCGCTCTTTTTTTAACAAATAGTATATCCCGTTTGTTTGGCATTTCTTAACTTTTTCCCGTGGCGGTAAAAAAATCCTAAAATAAATAAATTATATCCTATTATATATACCTACTATATACCTTGGAACGTCGTTAGAGATTTCGAATGTTTTATCGACATCACATTATTTTGGCATTGTAAATACCCTTTGCCGTCGCGGTTCATCAGCTCAGTATTATTATTAATCCCGTCGCATCGACGTATATCGATTACGACGTGCTCAAATCTACGGAAAGCCAAGGGCTCATCCCTTTCACTATATCCGCGCTACACCCTTTTCCCCGAAAAGGTATTATTAGCGGACCATATAATATAATATATACCTATACTACGCATTGTCTACCTGCGGCGAAGGGATATAACTCTCGCGCTCACGTGGCGACTTATATCCATTTTCACGGTCTACTTAAAGTCTGGTATACTACATATATATATACACCTACAGGTACATATCATATAGAGAAATGATCATTTTGACCGAATGCTTTGGCACACATACAAGATAAGATTTATGTTTATTTTCATTGTTTATTAAACCACATTGAAAACAAATTGTGGCTTAAGTATATTTGAATATAAGTATTATATGTTGTGAAAATGTTCACTTTTATTTCGAAATACCTCTATTTAGTTAAAAATAAAAATTCATCGTCACACGCGGTCGGAGGTAGTTATTTATAAACGCATATATAAACTGTATCTATAATAATATAAACAGTGTGATCATTGTTTGTTATTACAAAAATAATGGAAATGACGTTATTAAACGTGTGTATTTCCTCCAAAAATTTTAACACAAAATTCTGATCACTCTGTATATATGATATGATAAGAAACCATCACGACATTGATTAAAAGCCGCAATTTTTGTGACTACGATTTTTACCGCGTTTTTATCGCTTTATGCAAATTTTCCCACGCGACCGGAACTAATGACACGCGATGGTTTCCGACGCGCGCCATCTGCAGCACACATATAATATATTATAATACGTAGGTTTATAAATATATATATAATATTATAATATATACGCACAATGGCATCCCTAATAATTTCCGATAATTATTATTGTCGAGGACCGATGAACCGTAGGTGGAAAAATGATTAAATTTTCATTCGCGTTTTGGCGATGATGGAGATCGGATAGAGGGGTAGTTGCGCAGACTATTGTTTACCTATACATAACCGCGGTCATGGTTATAATAAATATATCTGCTGCGGGACATTGAGAATATATGTTTAATATTATATATTATTTGATTATGCATAAGCATAATAATATTATATCGTAAACGCGTCGCCTCCATCGATAATATAATATATATATACATAGGTATTAATTATTATCAATCGACAAAATTGTCGATATGCCGCCGCCGTGCTGTGGGGTCCATATATTCACATATTATATTTTGTCCTCGGTGTTTAGATTATCCATTTATCAGAGACATTCGCTACGATTCGGCGCGACGTCTCGTTCTGTGACGGGAGGGGAAAGGATGGGGAAGCGTAATTCGTTTTGCGGTTATGATATAATATATAACAATATTATATTATAATATATACGCGAAGACGACGCGCTGGACGAAAACAATAGGACGCGTTAATGAATGGCGCGGTAGAAAAATTATATATAGGTTATACAACAGCGGCATTCGGAGGATTTATGATCCGTGTAAATCGAAATGAACACGGGCTGCAGACCAAAATCCTAAACAGGACGCGATAAATTCGCAACGACTTTAATAATTTAACATTATATTATGTAAGCCGAACTGCAGCTGGTCAGAGGGATCTCCCCACAGCGTTATTATATAATAAAAGATATTTTTTAATATTAGCCGACCTATATAATTATAATATGTGCGAAAATTCGCGCTCGAATAATTGGTTTGAATAAAGATATCGATAGAAATTATATAATATACATCGATGATCGCGAACACGCGCGCGACTCCGTAATAATTCCCAAAGACCTATCTACATCTATATATACGATGACTGTATATGAGGTGGTGATCAGAATAATAAATCTCGTTACAATAATAATTATAAAAATGTAATATAATAATAGGAGAAGCGAAAATTGAAGGAGGACAAGTTTTATGCCGATCAGGCCGATTTTGTGTGATATTAAAATTATGTTAGTAATTGACAACTTTGTTTGCGATACATTATTTAGGAATGTACAAAGTTTTTTAACTATAATTTTATTAAACATATATTATTCTTCACTGCTAAACAAACCTCAAGGTCACAAGGATACAAAATACAAACGACAAATTGGTACAAATTTACAAAAATGCAATAAGTCCATATAGTATGTTATAATTGTAGATTATGAACGTGGCGTTTGCATATTATATGTTTGAAAAAATAGAGGATCCATGGCCCACCCTACTCCCCCCCCCCAAATGGCGTTCCTGGTTAACTACCTACACCATTTTCATAATATGAAATTAATAAAATATACCTAACGTATATCGCATAAATCTACCAAAAATTACAGAAAATATCGTCAAATATTGGTTTTGTTGCCGAGAGATTTTCACTTCTTCGACATCGCATTTGCGTTTGTATTGGTAAATACCGAGCTAAATCTAAATAACTGCAACATATCGTATTAAAAAAGCTGACTAAAATCCTCTGATTGGTATTATTAGTGTTGTTTTAACAATATTATGTACAAATACAAATATTTTTGCTTCATAATAATATGAACATTGAATATGAATATAACGCACCTAAGATAATATTGTAATATATTCAGCTTCAATAAATTGTATCATGGTCTTTCCGTGTGTTTAACTGGTCAAACGAATTATAATATTTTCCGTATGTATTGAAATTATGTGTAATAAATTTTTTCATTTCTTTTTTTTAAAGAAATCCTTAATATTTAATTTATGAATTTTCAATGTGAAATCTGTGATTGTTGGAATGTTATTTACTTACCGTGAAATAAACAACAAATAATATGGTCTAATGTTCTATATATATTATATGCATAGATAATTATTACTGGGTACATGTATTAAACATCGGTCGGTTATCTACTTAGGATGTTTGTCTTCACAAAAATCGTTTTTCGTGCGTTTGGAAAATTCAATTTTAAAATATTATTAAAATATGGTTTATTACAATATGGTGGGGCTAACTTGACTAACGTTTAAAACCCCTATCTATAATATTAAAAATAAAAAAGATATTAAATTAAATATGCTGTTTTCGTGTTTTTTTTAAAAAATATTTAAATTAGTAGTTTTGTACAAAGATCAAATAGGACATTGATGTTTATGGTAATTATTAACTAAATTTTTTAGTGTACTACTGTATTCACTCTATTTCTGTCGTATAAAACTATAAAATACGTAAATAATTAATGGGAATTAAATATTTAATGTTATTGTTATTATAGTTAAATCGACCCTAATATTTAAAATTCAAAGAATAATATGTATTTTGAGTTTGTACGGTAAAAATTATTTTTTAAAAATATATTAGTATGTAGTTTACATAAATGTTTTCTATATATTTAAAAAAAAAAAAAAAAAAAAAAAAAAAAGAGTACAAATGCGGTGAGACACTCTGTATAATACATTTATACTCAGTAAATAAATGTATAATATAATCGTTATTTTATATTATTATGCGTTTTGATCGATTTAATATATTAATGAATTCAAGTTTATCTGTTTACATATGCGTATTGGAATATTAAAAATAAAAAACATATACGGTTCGTACGACTGAAAAATGAGGTAGCCGTGACTGACGGACGGACGTCGTGACAGCGGTGCGGGGGCGGTGACTTCCCCTCAATGGTCTTGAGTATAAAATAATACACATTATATTGGGATGAAGCCGAAGGAATGTTGTAAAATCGCATTCATCGCGCTCCTCTGACACGACTGACGAGTGCAGCAACAAGACGATGATGGTTTCGGCGTGTGTAAGGTACCATTGTTCGCGAGCGGTAAACGGTTATAATCTGCGTATAAACTTTTTATTTTCTCCGCTCGGTCAACGCATAAAATATCGAATGTCGCCCTTACGGCTATACCATTACCGCTGTTGTGGTAATCACGCACGTCTATCGTACCAGCCAACGCATTCCTACTCATCACACACTACCACCAAACCTATAATTCCGCATTTCCGCGGACACGAACCTAACCTAACCTATAATATGATAATTTATAAATTATAATGTGTGAAAAAACGAACGGGTGTTTGCACCCATACCTTTATAATACCCTTATATAAAGCCGACGAAAAAGAACTCTAATATTATATAATACAATAAATAAAAGTGAAATCGTTTGAACAAACAAATTATTGAACTGAAAACTCCTTGTACATAATATATAATTTATTAATAAAACGTCATATCGGAATATTGTTTTTTTTTCGACTATTTATTATCGTTAATGAATTACAACAACCTATCGTCGATCGTTAATGAGACAATGCCGACGACGCGATGAATATATCGATACAATAATATTATGATGGACAGCTGTCCGATCGTATTAATTAACTATATTAATATACGCGCAATGTATATTTGCGCGGAAGGTGGAAAACACGGGCCGAGGAAAATGATTATATATTATAACAAAGCGAATACATTTTTCATTTTTGTAATAGTCGTGCGTTTTATCAGGTACAATCTATAATCTATAAATTATAAAAGTGCTGTTAGAAAGATAGAAAAAAAAAATAATAATCACGATCATTAAGAACTTTGTATATATATTGTACAATAAAGTTACAACATTCATTATCGTACCTATACGAAGTATTGTTGTTTCTATAATAATAATAATACGTATATGTCATCCCTAACCTACAATAGACACACAACGATGGTGTTTTTTTTTATTATTTTAATAATTGTCATTTTGTAATATTTTAATGTTATTGTTCGTTACGTGACTCGACGTGAATCGTTATTATCTAAACTGTACAACATATGCGTGCGCATATTTATTTTATATTAATATTTCCGTACGATATATTATTATAATATATTTGATAACGGTCATTTGTACAGTAATAATAAATCGAATATTATTATTATTATTTTAATGTACTACTCCGACTTGGGTTTCAAACTCGATTATTTAAAAAAACAGTTTTTCGAATATCCTATATTTCCCAGCGTCGGTGTACATATTTATAAGTGCGTATATGACGAAATCGATTATTAATAATATATTATCGTGGAACTTTAACAACTTTCAATAAAACATGATTTATAAAATTGTTTTTACCGTAGTTTTACTTATGAATTAAATATAATATCGTATACATAACTTTAAGATAATTCGAATTTCTTTGAATACTTCATTACCTATTGTTGCATATTATATAGTTTATACTATATTTAGATTAAATAAATAAATATCGACATATAAACTCGTCACACATATAATTATAACGTTATATTACTGTTGAATAAAATAGTTGTATTTTGAGTTTTGTATAATAGGATTTGTCATTGTGAACAATGAAGCATCATTTTTCTATCGTCAGATAGACCAATGTGACAATGTAACCAGATATGCGTGTTTTCGGTTAATTTGTAATGAATGATACATCGAAATATCGAAATAAAATATTAATATTACTATAATAAGCCATCACCGTATCAACTATTATTTTTCCGGAGGTTACGTATAAAAGCATACACCAGATATTTGAAAATATATCGTATATTATAATATATGATATTATGTCGAAAAATTTTCGGTTACAAACCCCCTGAATATGGCAACGATATCTACTAATACCTATTATATAATTGTTACTTTAAAAAGTATACTTATTACCAATAAACTACTCGTAAACAATAAATGCAAAATTACAATTTATCATTTATATTATAATAGTATATATTAAATTATATAGGTTAAGTTAGACTGCAGTGGATCCCAATTTGGGGGTAATTACCCTCCTAAGGCCCTAAGGTGTAAAATACGAGATTTCTGAACGAGATTTTAGTATTGTAGTAATGTAATAATAGTACTAATAAAACTTATATTTTCTTCAATTGAATGATTAAAATCAATTTAAAATATTTTTGTTTATTAAACTAAACTTTTTGGGGGGTATATGCTAATATCAAACCCAAATTATGGGTAATAGTCTCAAAAAGGTTGGAAACCGTTGAGTTAGAACTTAAAAAATATATAGATCGCAAACGTCATACCTCTTTAAGTCATAATTATATGAATAATAATATTATATAATATATATGATATATATCATAATCATATTAGTTCTTCCCTATATATAACTTCGTATGTTGTTAAGTTTACATAATTGCGCGCTGTACACATTATATAATACACCCCACAAAAGAAAAAAATTCCCTGTAGATTTCTATCAATACGAGATTTTGACTATCACGACGAGTGATTACTTACATTATTGTATTATACTGCAATACGATTCGGAGTAAAAATTATTACATTGGTTACGAAAAACATTTTCACTCGATTTAATATATAAACGTAAATATAACATATAATGTGCTATACGCATATTATAAAACTATACTTAAACTATATATTATAGAAAATTATGATGATAAACACCTCGTTTAATGTAATAAAGTATACACAAATTTTAAATAATAAGTATAGTATAAGCTAGAAAATATAATATAATGTCGCATATATTGTACTACCTATATATATAGTAACAGTTAGAAGCGCAAAAGTCCAAATATAAATATTAGCATAACTATAAAAACCAATAAATTTATTTAAAGTTTTCCAACAAACATATAGAGGTTAAAAAAGTTTAAGCTAATAAAAGATAAAACACTCCAATAATCTCATTACATTAGGAATCAATATATATAATATAGTGAATAACATAGAATATAAATGAATTGGGCAATGCAAAAGTCTAAATTTGAATAGCGGCGATAATATTATGTCCAATAAATTTTAAAAGTTCTTCAACAAATGTATTGAATGTGTTACATTTTTAAAAATAACATATATTTGTAATCATTAATTTGTATCTAAATATCTGTGTGTTTGCTACTTATATATATATATATATATATTATAATCAAATATTCAAGTTAAATGTGGAAGAGTAAAATAAATTGTAATTTGTACAACCCGTATAAATATAATTCAATTTAAATATTTTCAGTACAATTTATTTTAATTACCTATAAATGTATGAAATATAATTTTCTAAATAAATTGTTTTATGTAACATATATAACAGCAAACAGCTATAGTATTTCCGCAGCGCTGTTTAATAGAAAAAACAAAATACCGAGTTCTGCCAAATTGTAATTACATTTTGAAGTCACTGACCTTTAAATATTGTTCTAAATTGACTTAGTTACAAAGTTAATAACTATTAAATAAATTATTACTCAACATAAATTATCTAAATAAACTTTGACGTTTAATTTAAAAAAGTTCTTAATGGGAGTATATTATAATTAGAAACTACTCAAAGAGTTCATTCCAATAACCGTTGAGAATAACGTACAAATAAAAAGCGATGTCGTAAAACGTAGAGGTACCTATAATAGTGCGAGGTATGTGTGCACGTAGTAATTAATTGACTTCGTTTAAATCGGCATTAAATGTTGTTTTAAGTTGACGTTTTCATATTGCAACAACACGATATACAAATACAGCGTGTCTCGCCGTCATGAACTGTTACTTTAATCATTTTCATTGTACTTGAACGTCATATTTCTGTAGTTTTTGTTTTTCTAATAATTTAACTATTTTATGAGCATGGTATTCCTAAAATGTATAACTTTCATAAGGTCGTTTTGGAATATTATATAACGTGGAAAAAACCTATAGAATGTCAGAACGATTAAGTATAATTAAGACTGTTTTTAATCATATATTTATTTTGAATTTTAGTATGTTAGTATTTTTATCCGTGATCACCTTCAAAATAAATATTATTTATTCCAAATATAATTTAGAATTTTCACTAATCAATGAATAACATGATATATTATTTATTATAATTTATAATGAAGAATTATTATTATTATTTTAATCGGTTTGAAACGTGTGCATTGTAGAGCTGTCAATAATATACATATTATTATAATATGCTGTCATCCTAGTCGTCAGCCGGGTAAAATACTAAATAGGTAGTTTGTGGATACGAGCGGTAACGGCTACACATATTATAATACGCATAAAATCGTAAACCGTATATTATTTGAATACCATTCGTGCAATATATTATTTTCAATAACGGAAGTGCCCTCAGCTGATTCGAATTATCGATTGAATAATTCCATTAAATCCAAATAAAATTTGTTTAATAATCACTATGCAATACCCGTACACTGCATAATATGTTTCAAACTTGATGTATTATAATGCATTGTAATAATATAATCGATCGCTGTCCGCCATAATATAATTTTTTTCTTCCAAAATATTATCTAATATAATATAATACGTTATTTTTCCTTCCCCTTCCGTTCGCCATGGTATAGATTACCTTATTATATTGTTATCGATAATTTGTTTACAACGGAGTGGGAAACCTTTTTTTACATACCAATATTATCTATTATTATTATTATTATTATTATAACGAACTATAACTATATGTAGGTACACAAGGTTGGAAACCTCCGGGAAACACAAAAGCTACACCTAATGATCCGTACAGAATAAATTATAATATTGAAATATTAAGAATAAGTATATTTCTTTATATGGCTTATAAGAATATGATGTAGGTATAATACTGCGATGTATCCTACTCGACGTTTCTCGATCTATTTATTATGTATACGTACGACGAGATCTCGCATTCGACCTCACGGCTATAGTATATTATATATTATATTTCTTTTACCCAAAACACTTCAACTTTCTAGGTCAAGTATATAATAATATTATACAATATATCACAGTATAATATCGTATATCAGTGGACCGTGTTCAAAAGGGTGTATGCCGTATATATTTTTTATTCTTCATAGACGATCGGAAAGGCACAATCGACGAAAATATGTTATTGTATATTAATTTCTATGATATTATGCTTCGTAGGAAAAATCCGTTAACATACACATGAGCGTAGTTTGCTAGTGGCAGGGTGGGCTACAGCCTCCCCAGAACCTCTCGTAGCCCCCCTAAAATTGTAACCTGTTAATTGCTATTAACCTAGCTTGCATATCTCCATTTCAATATTTACTACTATATAGCCCCCCTAGATAATTATTTTAAACTACGTCCATGAACAGTTCGTATGGACAGTACAGTATAAGTACTATAAGTAACAGTTTTCATCTTCCATCTCCTGTGTGAAATGTGTATATATATAGCACATGCTTAAAATAAACGTTTCCGAAAATAATATTTCAACTAAAATAGATTAATTTTAAATAAATATGAGTGAAATATGCACTTTTTTATTCAAGAGCTTATAGAAATTAAAAGTAATTATATGTTAGGTATCAAAATATGTCACATATTTAATATATATCAATATTATTAATTAAAGCTCATGTAACAAAATAATTGAAAGCTCGATCTCAATATCAAAAAGTCAAAAGAAACATCGATAAATATCAATACGATAATTGAGTTAAACATTGATATACCCACTACCTAAACATTTACAATACCATTACATTATATGTATTGTGCCCAAAACGAAAATATTCGTTTATTGTATTGAATTTGTTATGATGATTCGAGAAACCATATTTGACGCATATAGTGTGAATGTTATATTTTTATAAGTTTAAAACATATTCCATCAGTCACTCAGTTAATATGTGATGTTTTTATCATCACAATACTCACACCTGCGACATCAAATTTATAAATTTTCCAATACCATAAAACATACAACAAAAAACTTATATACGCATGCGACTATTTGTAGAACGCGAAAACAATATTATTTTCATTTTTTAGCGCATACGTCCATTCAAATTTCCATACTGGCACAACTCAAAAACAGAGGCGGATCTAGCCCAAGATAACGGTGAGGGGGCGAACTATAATTTTTTGTGTAGAACGTATTATATAAGTATACATTCAGCAAGTAGTTCATATATCAAATTCAATTTTTCTGATAGAACGTTGATCGCCCCCCCCCCCTTGGTCACTGATTACAAGTAAATATTATGTATGTATATACATGTCAGACATAAACGACCAACTTTAATTTTATATATTTATATATACGTATATTAAAAACTCAGCAAAACTGTAAAAATGAAAACGAACATTATAAAACACATGTTTAGTCTTACGCGTACCTTATTACGTACTGTAAAATTATAAATAATTAGACGTAATACTAATAGTATAAAATATAGGTAAAAATTATAAATACAAATCCACGTGTTATAAAATGTTTACGGTATTACGTAAAGAGTTAAGACGATTTTACGGGTAAGTATATCTTATTTTATTTATATATAATAATAAATTAATAGCGATTTGCTACACAATAATATTTTATTATATTCGACGTTTGGAAAATGACAAATCGCGTAAGCACACGCTTGGCGTATCTACGGTACACAAGTATAGGTATTTAAAAGAAAATGAAAAAAAAATAAGCACGTCAATAAAACTTTAGTAGCACATATATTCATATATACATGGTTATGATGTTTTTAATGATTTTGGGTGCCCCGTCTTTCGTTCTCGCACTCACGCACACCATCTCTCCGCGTATACCTATCTAAACGACAGTTTTGTAACCATGACTACCGGGTAAGTGGTTATAATATTATATATATTGTGATGACGAAAACGCGTGCGGTCTCTCGACTTCCGATTTTTTCTTCTTACTTTTTCTATCTCGTTCGAAACGAGTACTCATGTGTATTTATATGTAACGTGTGTGTGTGTGTGTGTGTGTAGTATCCTATCTGCGTGTCTCCGGCGAAACGCTATTAAGTGATCAAAATATCCACGCGGCAAACGACGAGAGAGTGAGTGAGCGAGTGAGAGATTACGTTTGGGTCCTGTGTCGGGTTTTCGCTCATTTTATCATATATAATAATAACGCGCGATAGGAACTTTGTGTATATACACGTCATGCACTCGCGTGTATTCTTATAGTGTGTGCGTATATATTGTTATATTTATATATATTATGACGGAAGTGGAGGAGAGAGAATTCGGATGGAAAAACGACTGCGGCGGAGAGTATAACGTATATGTTAGGTGTATTTTTCCCGCCTTTATTATTATTATTATTTTTTTTTTTTTTTTTACGCCACCGTCGTGTGACGTATTGATTTTATCCCCGGTCTTTTTTAGAGCCCGGGAAATTCTTTTCTCAGTCTTTCTATCACACATTCTCTCTCTCTCTCTCTCTCTCTCTCCTACTTTATAGCTCCTTTTCGCCCGTCTTCTCGACATCGTCGTCGCAGTCTCCTATATCGAAACACCTTTCCCTCGCACTGCCGCATCATCCGTTCTTTTTACACCACCGACGCCGTTGTCACCGCGGCGTTGCCTGTTTTGTATATTATACATGTTGTGTGCATATATATGATACTCGCACGCATCTTAGCCTTGGGCACGTTTTTATTTTTTTATATATGTTATTTTTCTCCTCGTGTATATTTAGCTATACCTATATATTATATTTTGTATGTGTATTCTTTTGGCTGATTCCCTTCATTTCCCACCGACTATATACAGGTGTACAGGCGGTATACGCGTGCATAAAACACGCTAACGGAAGGACGACAATGTTTCTCTTTTACGCGTGAATTTCCATTAGGCGCCGTATTATACCTGCTACCAGTTACCACGTTAGTGTAGTGCGCATGCACATAACGAGACAATATTATTATATAAAATAGAAGCGAGTTGATCAAACCACTCGCCAATCTCTTGCGAGTGATTTGGCGAAAAAAATTCAAAAGTCCGTTTAAGAAACGTGAACGTGTTCAGGGTTTTCTAGAAATATTGAAATACGAGCCCATTTCACAGTGCAGCTTAACGAATGATATTTATGTGTCAAAATATCACCGTTAATTTGCAAGTTAAATTTGGGATTCGCGAGTTGCAACGAAATCATCAATTAACAATTATATTGTAATTATTATAATAGCCATTTTGCTTATAGAATAAACTATAATAATTATTGTAAATTGGTAAATGAACAATTAAAATTGACTGTTCGATAGCCGCGCCTACGAGGGCTGGTATATATCCGCACGAAACGCGTTATAAAAACGAAAACGAAATGGCACGAATAAAATAATTGAATAAAAATGATAAAATCTAGTGCTATATATATAATCCTGTGCTTGAATTAGATAAATAAAAGAATGTGAATTATGCGAGACTTAAGAAATAGTATTAACGCTTGTAATTATTGAATTCGACCTAATCGTTGTGGCACTTCGAAAAATTAGAAGCAGTCGCTAAAAAAATTTTAAAAAAGAAGAGATACTCCGACTTCCCATGACCGTGTATCTATCACAAGCATTTGCCATTTTTTATATACTTTGACACTATTTTACATATATTATTTTAAATATGTCAACAAGTCTTCGTACAAATTGCATCCTGCGATGTATTTTACATGGTCTTATATTGTATTTAATATATTATCATGTAATCATCGCACGTGGCCGGGAAAATAAGAAATAGGAAAACGAAACGAAATCGAAATAATACCCTATGCGCGCGGTGAGAGGGATTCGGACCAATGCCGTGTGTCGATTTTCGAGGCGAAGGGATCACGGGTAGGGTAAAATAAAGGGTCCGCGCAAGCGTCGGCCACCCCAATTAACGGGGCCGATTTTAATTAGTGGACCTCGTGGGAGGGATCTTTCGAGGGATTATCACGTCCGTTCGCCGCCGCGACTTCCTACCGCTATTTTTTGTTTCCTATCGTCATGATTTCCTCTGCGGCAGCATCAACTTACGAACGACGATTCGACGCCCTCTGATGTATGATGAGAATATCTGCCACCGTTGCTTTATCGCGTATATATGTCGCCATTTCTCTATTATTTATCCGAGTTCCTGTTTCGCCACTTTTGTTTCTTATTCTTTCTTCTTATTTAATATTTTCAAATGCGGAAATACCAATAACGAATACTCGTTTATTCGTTTGGTTCTTTTATGTGTCGCCCGTCTGCCAAGCGCACTATATATATAGTTATGACAACGCATGCATGGGCTTATATTATGGGTTATATATCATAGCTTAGAGTACTAAAAAAATATAAAAAAGACACTTGATGATCAGCTTATTGAATTGTTTGTATTTCGCTCTTATAATCTGAAACCTCTTCGGACAAGAAATATAATGTAACCGTGCTGTTGTCAGAATTAATATAATATATGTAATATATTAAATAGGGAATTGACCATCAATGATGCACCTACCTATATATTATGATAATAATAGAAATTTGAATGATATAATCGCAGATAATAATTATAGTAATAAGGAATGGATCATATAAAAATTCGATTAGATTTTAAAATTGTAACGATTTTCGCTTTCTTTTATGATATATAAATTTATATTTTATTTAACTAATAAATGATCACAGCATATTGCCTCTATGGTTTGATTTATAATTTGCATTTTCAACCATATCAATTACAGAGTCTGTCAGTATGTATTTAGGATACGAATATCATATCTATTACCATTTACATATTTCTTTATTATCCATAAATAATGACCGACAAATAAGTGATAATATGGTCATAATAATATAGCACATTTCTAGACGACAATGAGAATAAAATGGACAGGACAAAGTTATTTATAAAGTTTTTTTTTTTATGATATGATTATATACCTAGTCTGGTGATTGACTTACGTTGTACACTAATACTTTATATGACGGCGGAGTTCGTCTATCATAATACATAATATATAGTTTCATCAGCAATTCGAACAATTTTAAACATGTGAGATACTTTACAATAAAGATGCACAGAATTTAAGTTATTTTTTGCTTCTTAATTTCTGAAAGTATAAGGTTACCATTTATAAAATATGAAATGGATGGTATACTTTTATTATATTTTATAACATTAATATATTGATGATATTAGTAATTAGGATGCATAACAATATATTTTAGTCGTTTAGATACCTAGCTACTTTGTAAGATGAACGGTTATTAAAAATTAAAAATATTATGAAATTCAATTAATTTAAAAATTTAATTATTATTATTTAATAAAAATTAAATATATTTAAATATATATATGGTTACATTGCGGTAACTAACAATATTAACAAATATTGTTTACCTATATAGGTAGGTACATCACGCGTAATTTTTTTATTATCTTTAAATAAGTATGGTAGGAAACCATATTTCGATATAAACTTCATATTTTCTTTGTTCATAATTTATTTTACTTATATTTTGTATACCAAATCAAATATATTAAATAATAATATATTTTAATGGTACATTATAATAATTTATGATTATAAATATGAATTATGAAATTAATATATTATATTTCTTAGTTACTTTTTCTCGTAATGGTTATATTATAATAATAATTTTGTAATTTATTCTAACGAGTTTCACAAACGATTAAACTAATAGTATGGTTTCTATAAACTATAAAATGTTTTCAAGATTATTAGTTGCTGCATAGAATAACTAATAAAAAAATAGAATTCGTATACTATAAATAATTTTATATAGGCAGATATTTTTTAATACTTATAAGTTGTTGAGCTACTAATAGTAACTCTACCAACTAATGTAATGCACACGTTATATATGTTTATGAGTACTTATATATATGTATATATATTGTATATATCCACAGATTATTTATGAATTTTATTAATCTCTCAAACAATTATATGGTTTTTTAAAATTTATTTTACTTATTTAAATTTGATTAATAATATAAAAAGTTGTAAATATTTTAATATATCCATAACTACTAATCGTTCCAAAATTTACATACAATTTACATACAAAACATTAAATTAAAAATCATATGTATTATACTACATAATATATACGTATCTATAATATAATAGATTGCATTATTATAAGACTTCACAACGTTTGGCAATATTTTTTTATTATTATTATTATTATTGGTACCTACTTAATTTATATTAAATTTGTGTGAAAGGAGAAAACATATTTTGTATTTTAATCATTTGGAAATCAAACAGATGCAAACGATGATAATCAAATATACAAGGTAGTACATAATAATGTAATATATTGTTTTTTTAACATTAAATTTCCAAAATCCATTTGGATGACAATAATATAATATACGCGTCTATAATACTGCTGTACTTAATACCCTATACATATATACTATTATATTATTCCATCACGCGGACGAAGACGACGACGATATTATCGAAATTAATTTATACGTCATTCGGTTAAACGACCTTTTCGATGTTTAATATATATTTTATTTATTGGTGTGTCTGACGTACGTGATTAGACTTACAACGTGATTTTTCAAGTTAATCATTACAGTGTATATAATAATATGTAAACCAACGTTAATTTGAAGGTTTGGTTTAGATATATCATATTATTATATATATATATATATATAGGTACGAATAATTGTGCACTACGATTACAATAACATCATTCCCGTCCTCACCAGATAACATCGAATGACATGCAATATAGTCGCAGACAAAAAAATATTTAGGTACTTAGGTATATAGGTACCGACCGGCCGAAATTAAAATATATTTCGCATTATTCAAAGACTGTCATTTTCCGGGACATATTTTTATTTTTAAACAGAAAAAATACAACTGCGCCACGTGAGTCGACCTAAAATCGAAATATACGAAAAATAGCGTTTTATAAATAAATAAATCGATTTAAAATCGTACCGTATATGGGATTATGGTTAAATTTACTAATATAGTATAATATAATATTTATTTATTATCGAAATACTGACAAAATCGTACGAAATATAGCAATGCCCTGCAGAGTCGGACTGGCCCGGACTGCTAGTCCGCAATTGCGGACGGGGCCCCGGCTTAATTATGGTAATTGGGGCCCCCTGGTTTTGAACCTACTAATATTTTTATTATTCGTTAATTCGTAGAGTAAATAAAAATACAAAATAAACATTTTTTTTTTCAAATCTGGAAATGTATTTTTGTTTACAATTTTGAGATGTTAATTAATTATTAAAATAATAGCATTATCATTCTACGATTTTAATAGCCGTCTATATGACTATATACATACAAACAAGTATTATTGGTTATAAATAGTGTAAAATTGTTGAGACTATTAAATAATATTATATTATATTTATACGGGCGTATGACTTGGTAATCACTGATTGTAACTGAATTATTCTATTTTGGATAAGAATTGTACTTGGGCACACGAAGGCCGCAGCCCGCAGGGTTATAAATAGTTTGTAAAGCCAATAATATGTTTTTATAAACAAGCCGTTCTAAATTCAGAATTCTAATTTATGATAAATAATTATTAATATTATAATCAAATAATCAATGATACAAATTACAAAAATAATTTATTGTTCAACAACGTTCATTGTTCATTTATTTTGTTTTGAATATGTTTATTTGTGCTCATGGCATTTAAACTAAATTAAAAGATTTTAATGCTACATTGTCTGTTGAGATTATTACTTCTTCGTGACGTCTTGTAAAGTTGTAACTGTTAACTATTATTATTTTAACCGTAATTCGTGATGTATGAAAGAAAATACAAAGCTGGTAATAAAATGAATAAAATAAATAAATAAATAAATAAAATGCCTGGTGAATTAGCATCTGATAAAAGACCTGACGTTTTTACAGAAAAAAGGTTTAAAGTTGAAACATATAATTATATCCTTGATATTATGACTATGGAAAAAAGATTTGTTAGCAATTCAGAATTACTTAAAGATTGTATTTGCTTAGATCCTAAAAATTTTAAAAATATTAAAAGTGGTTTACCTGAAAACTCACTATTAAGACTTTCTGAATTGACAAAAATAAGTGTACATGTTTTAACATCTGAACTTCAACAATTTTCAATTCAATATGATACAATAACTAAAAATTTTAATGATACATTTTCAAAAAATGATCTATCTTAAGACAATGACTCCAACTCTGAATCAGAACTAAATATTGACCACAGTTTGAAATGTAATACGTGTAACAATTGTTTAAGATGCGCTTTTAATATTTTGTACGAAATTGTTCAACAATCAGGCTCTTTTAATAATATATTCTTGGCATATAAATTTGTTTTGACGTTACCGTGTACACAAGTTACATGTGAACGTATATTTTCCAAAGTTAAAAACATTAAAACTAAATTAAGATCATTAATTTCTCAAGATATTATGGAAGCTCTGTTAATGATAAATATTGAAAGAGATTATGTTGTTGATAAGGAAATTGTTGTAAATACTATAGCTAAAAGTTCAACTGAACTATCAAGGTTATTGATTTGAGATGTTATTCATATGTATTGTCTAATTTGCTTTACCTTTTTTATCTTTAATATTAGGTAATTTAAAAAAATGTATAATAATGTAAATGTAAAATGATGTACTTATTGACATTTGTAAATTGTAATTAAAATAAATATGAAACTATGACACAATTTAAATCGGTGTTTTCCTTTATAATGTTTAATGTCACAGGAGGTGTAACTTTTTTTCCGGGCTAATCAAAACATTTGCCATTTGCCTATTAGGGCCCTAGGGGCCCTTTTTTCCAAATCGCGGACTGGGCCTTTTCGAGCCAGTCCTACACTGATGCCCTGTAATTATTGGGTTGAGTTATAATCTATTATAATTTTCGGTAAATATATTATAATTGGTATAACATTTAATTATAATGTATATAACGTATATATTTATATATAATTATGAAAACAATTTTCTCATACGATTTGTTTATTACCTTTGTATTATTTTATAATAATATTGTGTAGTTATTATATTATTATGTATATGTTTATAAAAAAATCCTATTAAAAATGTTTACATTTATGAAATAATTGCTGATATAAAACGTTGTTGTTATAATGTTATAATTACTGTTTCCTTTCACAGAAAATTTATGGTTTCTTATTTATACTCATTTAATTTACTTTCATTACTGTATTTTTCTCTATCAATTGCCTGCGAAATTGTTTTGTTTGTATACTTAACAAATAATATTCTAACCTCATTAGTCCGCGAGAATCCCATTTTTTTTTCTGTTCGGTAACGGTAAAATTTAATATTAAGTTCTTACCCCGTTGACGAGAACACAAACGGACTTTTCCTATACATTAACTTGCCTACGCTATACATATATGAAGCCGAAGCAAAAACAACAATTAACTATTTCAGTTTAGATAATAATATTTTGCAATTATAAAAACGCACGGGAATTATTTTCGCATTATATATTAACATTTATCGTTGTTTAAAAGAGAAAATAATACATAAAGAAGTATTTTATACGATAATTAAATATCTAAGAAAAAACCGTTTGCATTATTAATAATATGCGTATTATATTATGGTATATTTAAAAATTTTAAATATATAGGTAGGTACTTTTTGTATAATAGTAGATAATGGGACATATTATTACTCGTATATGCCATCTGCGCGCATGTTTCACCGCTAATTTATCGACCAACTGGCTTCGACATTTTTTAAATATTTAATAGGTAATTCGTATATTACTCGTATAATTAAAGACGTTCATATTCTAGAAAAAAAAAATCTAAATTTTATATTCTTTGTTAATTATTTTATATTTTTATGTATTATTATAATACATATAAAAAATTAATTATATACACACACTTCAATTTACATTATTTACTCAATATTTAGTACCTTATACCTATAACAGCTACCCCTTTTATAGCTACAAAGTTGTAATTTACAATAGCGCATGGATATCGATGACAATCTATGTTTATGAAATATTGAAATGTACAAATGTATTGTAAAAATGATAATAATCTATATCATCGTGACTGTATTCTCTTTTACATTGAGAAACATGATGATATTTTGTAAATTAATTCGCAAAGTATACGGATTTAAAAGAAAAATAAACAAAGCATTTAAAAATACGATGATACAGAGGTAAAAGCATATTGGTCCAAGATTCTAACAGTACCTATGTTAATTTTAAAGTTATTGTAATAATATTGTTTGTTTAAATGAAATATTCTTAATTACTTATATCATTTAGCTTTCGCAGTCATATACTTTTATTAGATATAGAATTATATACCTATCAGCCGGTGCAATCGCCGAGTTTGCTTCGATGAAGTAAAAAAAATAAGAATTTTCTTTTCAAAAATATTTTGTGTTTAATGTGAATAAGATTTTTTTTATATAATATATTCATATAAATATTATTAGTTTATATTAAGTATTTTATTATTTTTATTTTATTTTTTTATACATTTATCTAAGTTTGAAAATAATTTTATATTTTATCTTTAAAAATTTCTATTTAATCGGCATTGTTTCATTATATTTAATATATGTACCTATGTATAATAGAGGTATTCTATTTATTTTTAGTTCAACTTCAAAATGTTTATTGGAAGTCTTTCTCTTCTTAAATATATATATTATATTATATTCAAATTATAAAATACATTATATAGATGCAGGTATTATATACTTATTACCGCAGTTATGTTTACTACAGTGTAAATTCTAATTTAATATATAGAATGTATCGTGTGAATTTTTTCGATAAAAAAAATTGTATTGTTTGTATTACAAAATCTAATTTTGTTGAACAAAATGTCTGCATGGTCCAAGTTTTCGACTTATATATTGATCAATGATCGACAACTGTGTGAGTAATTGTTTTTGTTAAAATTGTAATTATATCGTTGATCATAACGGGTTTTAAATTTAATTATTTGTTTTTTACCGGCATCGTGGTGGTCGTAAATCCTATTATTGAACAGACACATAATATTGACCATGCACAGTATATAGGCCAAAAACAAAACAAATATCGCATTTGTATACTATATAGTTATCGTATAAACATTTTAACATTATCGATTGGAGCACTTAATAATATCATGTATTCGTTTTACAGAAAAACTTTTTTTTTCCTATAAAAAAATGTACCATATTCCATATATTATAACTAAACACACATATGCATGCCAACGTTTTCGCTATATTATAATGTATAAAAGACTATAAAAATATACTATAAATATAAAGGTACTATATACTATATACATGATTATAAATGTATAGAATTTTTAAATTTAAATAATTTTTTTTAAAAAATATTTGATACATAAATTAATTTTCCTATAGAGACCCAAAATGAATAAAACTATGAAAATATAATTGCGATAAACCTATATATATATAGAAATATTAATATTCTTCTTTTTAAATTATACAAAAATATATATTTTTTTAACTTACACGAAGCCGATTTATGTATACAATATAGTATATACTAATATTATTTTATGAATTTTTCGGTGGAATAATTTATAACTATAATAAAATATATTAGTATACTAATATAGTCAACGATCAAATTTAATATTGAGTTATTAATGAAAACGAAGATACAACATTATAAAAAAAATAATAAATAAATAAAATATTAAAATATATTCGTCCCCTTCATGAAAAGATAAAATATGATAAAAATTATTTTTCACGATATGAATATATTTCATGAAGAAATATTAAAAAAATTAAAACGTAAATTCCACATGGTACCGTGAATTTTATCTAATGTCGCTGAAACAATGCGTCTTTATGGTACGAATTTGCATTTTGTTAAATTAATATTCGCAGTGCGTTTCGATCGAAATTCTATAATTAATTTGGACAGTTGACACCGTAATCGTTTAAACGATATTTCGAAAAATAAAATGTAATCTAATAAAGACACGTCAAAGTTTATAAATTACAGGAGAAGACAAATATTTTAATATATTACGTTCAAAATAAACAATCGTTAAATAAACATCGTCGGATTAGATATTTCTCCACGATATAAAATATACTCGTATATGTGTTTTAGTATTTAAATTCATAGTTTTCCATTGCTTGTCTGTGCGTGAAAAGCATATAATATATATACAACGGCATATAATATGATAATAATACCGATTATGTTATATATACATCGACAACGAAATAATATATTACCTATATAAATATACCGGACCTTAGCTGTCTCGCGATATAATATAAATAGCAAACTCGCAAGTACTGCAGGAACACTATATATACTATTCCACGCGATAATTAAATGAGAGCGAATCCGTTGAAGATCCGTTCGAGTGGAAAAACGGAAAACGGCGGTCCCTGTAGACGTATATATCGTATATAGGGTGTATCACGTGAATTTGACATTTGTAAGTATAATATCAATGTTAAAATACCGATTGCTCTTGATACATCCTGTATTTCTGTATATACACGAGTATAAACAGGCCATTTTACCGCAGGAACGAATAGCCGATCGATTACGAAATAACAATTTAACAATTTATAGATATACTCACGCCTAATAATAGATACCGTCGGTTAGGAAATATAATTTTATCGTAAACAATATTAAAATAGGTATATATTATATACTTTTATATAGTATTCTCTATTCAGGATGTCCTATTTATTCACTATAATGTCTTTGAAAAGACAAAAATTGTAATTATATTGTTTGTTTTTGCAATTTATAAATATAATATGTTAATAAAAAATCTAAAAATACTGCAAATTGTATACACTTTTAAAATAATCAATATAAAATTAAAGTTAATTTTTCTCACAAAATGTGTAATCTTCTTCATTTTATTGACATGGTGATTTTTAATTTTCACCTAAATACAATATATATTTATATCACTATTAGCTGCGAGGATATTAATATATTATACTACATCGACGGTTGGAAAAAATTTACACGCGAAATAATATACAAGTGTGCTGTAATATTATAGTATCAACTATAAACTATAACTATTTTTATATATTAACGTAGTTGTATAAAAAATGACTATATAGAGTAAAACAGCACCAGGGTTAGGTAAAATAGTGTTGCGCAATTTACCTAGGTATAATAGTATAATGGTAGTCCTCAGCGATTTTTCTTTTTCTAGATCATACACACAATTCTTGTAATAATCGATCTTTTATTTAGTATAATATATCATTGTTAATAGACTTTAATTAATGAAGTTAATTTTAAGTATTTAAGCAGCAAAATAATGATGGAAAGCAAAATATATATTCCTAAAAAAAAAAAACAAATTTCCAAGACCAAAAATATATAAAAATATTTTATTAGAAGCTAATAAAAACATATGACTATAAGCTCTGGAGTGTAGCTTTATATGGATGTGACACCTGACTAATAAATAAAAAAGAAAGAAAAGATATGCTGGAAGCTCTAGAAATGTGATGTTGGAATAAGTTGGACTGAAAAAAGAAAAAATAATGACGTCATAAAACAGTAGAAGTAAAACGAATGTTAATAGATATAGGTATTTTAAAAGTCCGAATAAAAGGAAATGGCAAATGATGGTAGAGCATATGCTGATCGCTGAAATATGGTGACGAATTACACAGCATAAAAACTGAACGAGTGATAAAAGGAACATGATCAAAAGAATAATCCAGAACGAGGTATACCAACCAAGTAACATAAAATGTACAAGTCACTTCTCACAAAGAACTCATTGATATGGCTGAACAATATGGAAACATAGAGAAAACATAGAGAATAAATTTGCTATTAACCAATCTCGGGTTTATATAAAAAAAAAAAAAAAAAAACACTTTAAGTCTGATATAAAAATGATTTACTATATCCATATACGACTATCGATTATACGCGTTTGTCCAATCATATAATACTAAAATAATATAATAATACATATTATTATTGCATTGTCGTATCAGTGATAAACTGACCCGAACGGAGAGCAAAAGTGAAGAATATTCTTTGCAACGCATCCATATCTCTGACGGTTGCGGTCTGCATCGGTGACGCGTGGGACTGGAAAGGACGACCGCAAAAATTATCGGTCTTATTATATATGTTAGATTATTGCCGTCGATCCGAGGATTAATCAATCGTATTGATTTTGTATAAGTATACAACATAATATATTATGTATACAACGTCAACGAATGACGTGTGTGTGGACCGCAGTCGTCGTTCATTAAACCCGTGTTTTCAATGGATAGAAATGCGCGGTTGTTCTCCAAAGTATAAATATAATATAAAGGTACAGCTTTTATTTTAATATATCTTGGTATAATAAGGTTACCAAGTGTGTGTGTGTGTAAGGAAACGCCCACGATTTTATACGCATACACGACACATCATACCCTGTATATGGTAAAAAATAAATTATAAAAAAAACATTAATCTCGTCCGATTGATTACGATTATAATAGATGTTGTAGTCGATGACGGACTGTATATATATACGAGTGCAAAGCGTATCGACTTGAAGACCGGAAACGTGTGTGTATAATATATGCATATATATTATGCTACTTTGACTTTTTACTTCCGGACACCGCACCCTCAGAATCACTACTGGTATAATTATTATTGTTATTGGTAGGTATTATATTTTACCGAACCAAATACGCGTACCTATAATACATTATTCTCGTGCAGAAATGCAAAATTGTTTTTGATTTAAAGTGCATATTATAAAAATATAATATTATAATACTTATTTCTTATAACTTATATCAATTTTATTCCGTTTTATTATAAACATGTTTCAATTTATTATTAGATATTTTTCCTTAATTGATTATAGACGTAGGTATTTTTTCTCGTCTGAATAATTTTGGTGGCACGTTTATATTACTTTAACCTCATTTTAAATCCTGTATATAGCAATAATAATTATTATCTATTAACTATTTAACATATCTAATAAATTTATTAGTAGTTTGTTAACCATTATTTAGATAACATAAAAAATTAATTTTTGTCACGAGAAAAATTTTCAATTCATGGTGTCAGCAACTTTTTTGTTCAAAATAAAAGTTATGACTAAATGTCGTCATCAATATTTGATATTAAATCTCCTAATAAGTAATTTTTAACTTATTACGTTAAAATTCTCATAAAATTAGAATGCAGACAATATTCTATCTCTATGTGAATAGAAGTGTTTATTGTTGTAAAAATTAAAGTTTTAATGAACGTTTGTATTGCAATAGTGACACCAGACACAAAATTAAACTTTTCTCTAATGACTAAAATGAAGTCTAGCAAATGTTAATAATCGTCTTACAGAGTTTATATGATTATTTATAAGCTACAAATAAAAATTTGAATAATCTTTTGTGCTAAACTGAAAATTCTTCTAATCGCGAAAATAAAGGCTAACAATTTATTTTTCAAAGTTGTCTAACAAACTACTAACAAATTTATATGTCAAAATGTCGAATACTATACTTTTATACTACTAAGTTCACGAGCTAATTCATTTGACCGTTGTTCATAGTTGCGCATTACAACAACAATGACAAAATAAAAAAAAACGTCATAAGTATTCTTATACATAATAAAAAATAAATTTTATTGATCGAAAAACTTTCGACGTTTATTATGCACATTTATATATTATTTAAATCACGGGGAAAAAAATGTTAAGGAAATATTATCATTGAACTAGCACAACGTATTATATTTTTTACGATATGCTCTTATATATACCTACACGAATTGGCTCTACGAGTTACTTAATTGTTAAAAATAATTGCTCAGTGGATTACACTTTTTTTAAATATCATTTGTAATTTAAAAGTTAATATACTTATAATTTATATAATATTTTCTTTCGGATACTATAATATCCCTTAATTTTCTAAAAATTCTATTCAATTATTATAGTTCAATAATATTCTAATTTTTGTAATTATACATTTATCATAAGTTCTGAGTTCATAATATATCATTTATTATTATATTATTAAACTAATAAAATAACCATTTTAAATAGATATAAATATGATTGTGAATATTATACCATAAACTTATAATAAAAACATAATATTACATATGCATATCGAAGATAAACTTGTCTATAAAAGTAAATTAATATATTTAAATTGGTGTTATCATTATTTTCAATAATATCTATGTTTTAAAATGTACGTTAAAAGGGTATAATTGAATTATTTTGCTATATATACAATACAAGTCCATAACAGTCATTGATTTGAATACAAAAAATTCAAAGGTATGAGCAAACTTATAGAATAAAACTGTAAACACAAAACAATATTTATTGTGAAGAAATTGACCTGGAATATGACATTAATTCTATAATGGATGATTTTAATAAGTATGATTGGATGGAAGTTAGGAACGTTGTTTTTAAAATTAGAAGAAATACGACATGCGATAGAAGATAATTAGGCAACACCCTATTAGAATTATTATAAATAAAACATATTATATATATATATATTATCGTAATCGCGTATAATTGAGTGATACAAAAATATAATATTGCAATATGTTTATATTAACTGGTTACAAAGAGATACAAAGTTCATAAACAAAACAAAAGCCAATAATAAGTGTTTTAAATATTAAACTCGTTTTATACAACACTTTTACGTGGTTATCGTGTCGATATTTTCACGACATATATTAATCATATTACAGTATCGATAGTTGCGGATGAAATGTCCGAGTCGCGTCCCGCGGCCAAAGTGTCGTTTTGCGTTAAAGTCAAACGATTGTTCGGGGCGGAACGCGCAAAAAATGAACCGTGCGCCCCCGCGGCCGCGGGCGTGACCGACAGCGTCGGCAGGAACAACGCCGCGGCGGAATCGTTGCGCGAGACTCGGGCCCGGATGAAAGCAGAGCTGAGTGCGCTGGAACTGATGGCCAGGCCCGGAACGGTCGCGGCGGAAAGACGACTGTCCGCGCAGATCACTACGGTGAACGCGGCCGTAACCGCTCTGGTCGCGTCCGTGGACGGCGCGCGACGATGTCACAGACGCGACGGACAGCTGGCCGAGTTGAAGAATCGTAAGTTGGAAACGTTGCTGAACGACTCGGAAACGGAGGTGGCGAGACTCAAGACGGCGTTGTTGTCGATGAAGAACACGATCGACGAACATTTGCGTCCGCCGGACGAATGTGCCGCAGCGGACGAGCGTGTTGCGCCCGACACACCGTGACGTTTTTCCACTTCGGTTCGTGTACACCTCCAAACATATACGTCGCGTACACTCCTCTTCCGACGGTAATCATACAAATTTACTCCGATATCGATACAATATACTGAAATGTCGTTCGTTCGATTTTAACATCGCAACAATTGCTAATATATAAGTACATATTGTACGCGTATGATCTTCGACAATTATTAAATACAACCGCATGCGTGTAGAAGAATGACAGCGGGAATAGATTCGCCAGCACGTGTTGCCCGGGCACGGTGTAACTTTCTCGATTTCGAAATTACGTTTAAAGTTTTTAAAAGAATATTATTTTAGTTCGATATTAATCCGCAACGGTTGGACGTAATATAATAATGGGAGGAAAATGTATAAATTGATATTATTCGTGTATGTGTATTTTTTTTTTTTTTTATCATCTAATTATTATTATATTGTTCTTTACTTGTAGAATATAATGAGAAATAAAATTAAAAAAGTCCTAGCTTGCGAAATTACAAGTGTTATATTATTTCGATTATTATTATTTTATTAATTTTCTTGATCTAGCTACTTTCTTGTGTATAATACAATAAATGTGAATAAAATATATTAAAATATTATATTGTATATAGACACTTTTTCGTTTAAAATTTATTTGCACAATAATTTAGTAATTTAATTTTTTTATTTTAATTCCCGATAGTCGTATATTATGAAATGTTATCAGTTGTTATACATTAATATAATAAATTACATTTATTATTAATCTGTTTCCCTTATACCATTCATTGTTTTAATATGCTTCTTTTTAAAGATGCGATTTGTGATTATTGTGATTATCACTACCTATTCATCATATTAAAAAAATCCGATAATCATTGGTAATGTTAGATTTCCTGAAACGTATAACTTACAGAATAATAAACTTTCTGCTTCTCTTAAACTCTTTATTGTGCTCTAGTTATACCAATCCTTGAATATGGCTTAGTACAGATCCTAACACTGTAGTGATTCGCTGACAATTCAAGTGAGTGCATCGTAAATTTCTTAAATATGCTGCTTTCGTACTTTGATTAGATCATCCACCACATTATTGTTATGATTATGAGTCATTTATAAACAAATTTAGTCAGTTTAGCAGACCGTTAACTATAGGACAATGAAGATTTTCTTCGCAAATTTCTGTTCTATTTTATTTATTAACAACTCCTGCTTTCCTAATTCAGTTTTAATATTCCCTCTCGGTTTATCCGTACAAATAAAGCTTTTTACGCACTAAACCCATTTATCGCCTATTGTCTATTGCTAATACTAATCTTTATTATTTCATATGTTCTTGACTATTTCCTTTTATGAGTTTACTCTTAATCCGTATTTTATTAAAATTATGTTGTATATACAGCGTGCTTTATACACGTTTTATTATCTTGTAAATGTCTTTTTAATATTATATTTGTTGTTCATGAGCGTAAACCTAATAATATATAATAATAATTAATTAATTTGTAATGTTTTAACGACTTTTGTACAAATTGGAAATAATTAAATATGTAGATATAAGAATTGTATGCTTATAAAAAAGAAAAATATTAGGTATTAAAATAATAATACAATTATAAATTATTCAATTGAACGCTATAGGTAATATATATATATATATATATATTTATATACAGCTATAACTCTTGAATCGAATCGATAAAAATAAATAATTTTTTTATCGATCGGGATTAAAATGATATAATAATTGAAACAAATATTATGTTCATAAATACCGTACCTATTTGGGAAAGAAAAGTAGAAAACCGTAATGTATTTTAATTGAGTGCGACTGCAATATATAATGCATTGTGTACGTTATATTATTATATTAATTATAACATTATTATATCATATTATTTATTATGTTTGTTCGATATCAACAAGGCAACAATGATTATGTTTTCCCCTTTTATGATGCTATACGGTCAATTAAAATGTTATTATTTTTCGTATACATAATATATACAATAGACAACAGCAACGATCAAGAAGAAGTAATAATATATTGTGTAAATAATTTATTATATTTCGAATTTCGCTGCAACGGATGGAAATTTCACGTGTACGACAAATCGTATAATATATAATAGGTACGACGATCGAACCGCGCGCGCCGTGGGACAATCCAGCGGTATCTATAATATTATATTATATTATTAAATATATTATAAGATGAGACAGTAGCTAGACTAGACTACCAGTTACCGCGAACACGATCGTGGTTTAAAATAACTATACTGACGCCTATATACGGTAATCACTAATCATTGTGCGCGCTCGTATATGCAGAGTACCTGTACATTTATAGAGTATAGTGGATTCGTGTGAGTATACGACGCACGCGATTCGAATAAAAAACCAAACACAAAACGACGATGAAATAAAAACATAATATTTTTGAAAAAAAAAAATCGTAGGAACGTCGTATAGTCGCGCTCTTTAACCAGGAAAAAAAAAGAACGTGTGAAGATCGCGTCGACCAAAGCGTGTATAATTAAAATCTTATAAATCGATATAATATGTGTAGGTACCGTGGACGAGAGTAAAAAAATTAATTAAACACGCATTGTGTTAATACAATAATAATAATAATATAATAATAATAATAATCATATTGTGCGAGCCGGACAACAGATATACGATATAGGTACTTATTTTTATAGTCATCGTATATAATAATAGTAATAATAATAATAATAATAAAACAGAGGTTTATAATAAGAGAGTGTGTAATAACACGTGTATATGTTGCTCGGAATGAATGAACCGTCTTGTGAGCGATTTCATTGAACACTCGGACACGGGGATTTAGTTTTACACGCGCGTTTTTGTACGCGTATATCATAATATACGGACGGTCGGACGGAAACGCCAACGAAAAGCATCTCCATTGTAGTATAGCATTTTGTCGTCGCACCTATATAATAGTAAATACAATATAATATGTAATAATATAATATCTTCGAGTCTCCGCGAAGTGGTCGTGGAAATGATCAGATTCAGTTATTAATTGTTCAACAAAAAATTGACGAATAATAGATATTTTTTAATAAGAAAAATATCTAGGTATATAATCTATGATAACAATGAGAATGTTATCACTTAATTACATTTTACAAACAATTCTAGATAATTTTAGTACGAATTGTAATAAAAAATAATAAAATAAGGGCTGGAACATTGTCGTATTGACTATAATATATCTTATATGGAGAGATTCATCACAAATGTTCTCTATAATGTTAATATTTAATGCTCAATTATTAATGCTACCTAAATACCTAATCAATAATGGTACCAATCTGAAATTTTCAATAATTAGTTTTCAGAATTTATTATTAGCGCTTCATATTACTTCGATCTGTGCGATATGATTGGAAAATACTAAAAAACAAGTTGTTTTAATAACCAAAAACAGTGTTTATAATATTTATTTTTTTTTTAATATAACAGTATAATATAGTGGTATAGATTAAAATTTCCTGTCATAATATGTTTACAAATAATAATATTATATATTAAAAAACATAACTATATACATATAATATTATCATATATTATTATTATTATACGGTCGTTTGGGGCGATATTATGTCGATTGTTTATTATTTTTATCATTTACTCCTCCGTTCGAATACGTCTTTATTTTTATTGCGAACTTTAAAACGCATAAAATTCAACATTTATCCGCAATGTCAACGTTTTTACCGCCATCCAGACTATAAAGTATTTATATTACATGAAGACACTTTGATTTTTAAACACGGTCGTATACTGTATGTACGAGTATATTATACATCCATATATTATCATCATTATGATGATAAAAGTTTACCTATACTATATTATGTTCTCCGCGAAAAACTATTTATTCGATTAGCTAATGAAAATGTGCCGTCGATTTTTTTAGCTCAAAGTTTTTCACTCCGTCAGTTGCCGTTCACAGCCCATCGTGATATAATAATATGTTGCAAAATTATTATAGTGGCGGTGTATGAAGGGCATAAAATATCGTGCGAATGGAAATAAAATTGAATAATAATAATAAAGTTTTATATGTTTTTGATTTTTTTATATTAAGTACGGATTTTATATTTAGTGTACCCTTTCCGTCATCACGTTATAGATTCCACACATATACGATATACATATTGAAAGTTGTGTTTTTTTTATAGACATAATATTAATAATAATAATAATAAATAGCATTTGGTTGTCTACAACTGCAGACAATTGGAGAAAATCGAAATGTTCCTCGTACTGTATTCGAAGATAATAATACAGGGGCGTCAATTCATTTTTTCCTAAAAATAATGACGTTAACCTATCATGATTTATATCGTGGTGTATTTGTCCTATCCAAAATTACTTTAAAAAGTGAGGGGTGGGCAAATGTATACTCTTCTCTCCAAATGACGCCCTTGCATTAAAATAATACAGTATATTAAATATATATATACAAAATTATATTATTATATGTGAAATGTTTAGGTACCTATATATACAATATACAGAGTTATACAAATATTGTCTCATTTTACAAAATAAATTACCGTAAGCCCGTAACATATGTATTATTTATCATCCTGTATATAGGTAAATCTGCATATAGTGCATTCACGAGCCTCGTGCGGTGTTTTCATCTCTGTATCCTTTCATTAAAAACGTATATAAATTACACGCGGACTTAATTAAAAATATAATATAATAATATATTATATTGTATACGCTGAACATATATATATATATATCTTAAAACATGATAATATAGTTAATAATTAGCATAAATCCGTATACATCGTGTATCATATGATTATAGTATCATTTCTCGTTGAGCGCTGCAGTCTTTATTATTGTTATTGACCAACAACATAATGTTTATATTAAAACATACAAACGTATTGAACGTATACAGAGTGTTCACAGAAATTCGTGTGAAAGAAAATAACAGGAGAGATATGGTATATATAATAATATATTATAATATACAATAGATGTACGATTATTGTACATGATGCCCAGTGGAGCCGAAAATTAAGTGCTAAAGGGGCTATCGATGATCCCCCCCCATAAATTATTTGGGGGGAATTATACTTTTGCTCATCCGAAATCATTTTTATCATAGTCATATAGTTACAGAATATGTAGGTAACAATGTCCATATATTTGTACATTTATCCAATATTCTTCGATAAAATAATAATAGTTATAATAAGATTAGCTCCTTCCTCTAGCGGTACCTATTTTATTTTTATCACACGATATTCCGATCACTCTGTATACGATATTATAATATATTATATTATATTCTATTATGTGCCGCACTTGCAATTTAAAGCGAATAGCACGCGAAACGACGCTAAAAAAAAGAAAAGACTAGGAATGACCATCGTTATACCGCGTCGATATAATAACCGCGCGCGCGGTATCCCATTGAATAAGTTATAATATATATATATATATTGCATTGTATATCATATATTATACGTCGGTGCAATGTTATATTATTATAATTGTACTACCTATACGAATATCATGTATATGAAGTACCATATATTAATATCCAACTATCCTCTATATACATATGCGTAAACGGAAAAAATCATTTATGATCTATAATGTTTACGTTGCTTTTAACAGAGGGAAAAAGATCAAGATTTACAAAATTGACGACACATACGGTTATTTACATGGTTAGGTTAGGTTAGGTTTGGTTATTTAATTCTATAGGACTTCAATGTACTCTGCTACAGAGGTTCTTGACCAGTGGTATATATAATATATATTGTATATATCCGTAGACGAATATACGCTCGAATACGAATTTGTTTCTATTTCACCATTGTTAATTTATTATTACTAAATTGGATTTTGTAACGAATATTTTTTTTTTCTTGTGAAGAGTATGATAAAAATATAATTCCTATACATAAATTCGTTTTGTATCATTCTGATTGTAATTGAATGAACTTTATCTTCTTTTTTTCCCCCTTAATGTAATTTTTTGAAGAATTTTCACAAAAATATCATATAATATTATATTAGTAGTTCATTTTTACCAGAAATAAGTGAGCCAGAAACTATTTTATTTATTATTAAGGTAGGTACCTACCTAATTCCTAAATTATAATAATTAATAATTAAATACTTTTTGGAATACTGGTTATTCATTATATTGTAGTATTATCAAAATGACAGTAATATTGTAGTTTTATTAAATGACTCCCATTATCTTAAAGTTGGCGTTGGGTTAGATTAAGTGAACTAATCTGATTTTATTTTTTAAACGTTTTTATTCAATTTAATTAAAATATACTCATATCATGTATATCATGTATATCATGTATACCGTCGCAAAATGTTTTGACGCGAATAATAACGTTTTAAACTCGCTCGTTTAAGCGTAGATAAACATTAAAGCATTTAATAATATTATAAATTATAATATATGTGCCTAAAATTGTATAATAAATAGTAGTATACCTATATATTACAATATACGAAGCGCGTGCGTAATAATTGCTTATTTTTTTCCCATATAAACAAACGATTAAACATAAATAGTATACTGTGCGAACAAAACGCGTGAGAATCGTTTTTTAATAAAAAATATATATATTTTTTAATAATATACACCTATCGTATAATTATTACTATTCGTCAGATTGTTTATATAATGTATGCTCGTTCATAACGGCCGACCGGAGATGACACGACAACTTGTCATTATAATATAATAAGGTTTTGTTATAAGTATATTATATACAGAGTGATCAGAATTGCATGTTTCAAAAATGGTATGAAATACATGGATTATTAATATTATCTATTAATCGTGTAACACATTATTCTGATCATCTTGTATAATATGATACATTTTCGTATGCTCTCCGTGTAGAGATATTCTAATTTTATTATTAATTTACAGACACTTTTCCGACCCGTTGACCAAATCGATTTCGATTATTATACAGAGTGTCTCTCAAGTTTCGCGTGATATATTTTAAAATGCCCTCGTAATCTTTTTTAGTAATTATTTAATTATTGGTGTACGGTGTATAAGCTTAAATCTTTTGTTTTTGTACTTCTAATTTATTTGTTTAATTACCATTATTATTTAGTCATTAACATTTCGCACATTGTTATAATAGTTGTTTAATAAAAAACTAACGAAACATGAATATCCCTAAATCTAACGTATTGCAAGTGCAACTAATATTTTACCTATGAAAATCGTTTTAACTTTATATGAATTTATGATGTTTAGAAAAACCAAGCCTATAAAAAATGTTACATTTTTAAAAACTTTTTTTTTGTATATTTTAAATATGGAAAACAAAATATAAAACAAACCTGATAAGCAAAACAAATATACTCGTACAAATATATATGATATGTTAAAAAAACTAGTTACTAAGTACTAACTTATTAACGTGAAACAAACACACAGTGAGACTGCTGCATGCAAATACATTAATATAGTTATATATATATAAGAGTATGTATGAATATTATACATGTTTGGTTTTTAAAACTTTAATTTGACTTAAACTTTTTAACTACCTAATTATGGGTTTATATATAAATAATATATGTATAAAGAAAAACTTACTGACATCTAATTTATATATATTATACCTTATACCTATAGTTTTTGCAAACTATTAGTTTTTTAGTAAGCAAATGTCGAATCTTTTATCGTCGTTATTCTTTCATAGTTTCATACATAATAATACATATATGCAAAATAACCTGTTAAAAGCGAAAAAGTTATAAATAAAGTACATAACGAATTTATCGTCGCGCCAACTACCTGCTGCCGCGTTACCTCCTCATTCATACATTATATTATATTACGACGGTATATAATAATATAATACTAATAAAATAAGTCGTATTTGCAATTTAAATATCATATATAATATAATATATTACGACTAAAATCGAGATAAACATACTATTTACGCAGGTATTTACCTTTAAATATATATGATTATATGAAGAATATCAACTAAACAACAAGATCGTATGCACTGTTAAATTATGTAGATAGTTATATAAAATGTGTACATCGTCCCGTATTCGAATTTTATTAATTATTTGCACTTTTCGCATTGTATCAAAGTTTATTTATAAATATATTGTCGTGATACGCATTTAACCGTATATTATAATTTATAATATATAGATTTATGAAAAATAATATCTTCGTTTACTACCACGACTTACACTCCCAACCAGATGGGATCAGCCACCCTAGTCTACACCTCCATAGATCTCGATCTCTTGCCTCTCGTCCATTAACACCTACTATATCATCATATCACTCATTCTATTCCATATCTATTCATCCCTTATTCGGTCTTACTCTTCCTCTCTTATCTTTTACATTCCTTCCAACAAATTCCACTGCCATCTTTCCTCATAACATCTCCAAACCATCTCAATCTATCCTCTCTTGTATTTCCCACAATTGATGCAAATTTTACATGTATGTCATTTCGTATTGTATCTTTTCTAATCACTCCACAGATCCATCTTAGCATTCTCATATCTGCCACACTCATCCTCTGGTCAATTTTTTTGTTCACTGCCCAAAATCCTATCCATACAACATTGCTGGCCTCACTATACTGTCTTATATAAGTTATAATATCTATAACTTTCGATTTTATCGAAATCCTCTTGTCACACAAAACACCACCCGACATCTTCTTCTACTTTATCCATAAAAATAATTAATAACGCGAATGATAAAATTCATTAAAACGCTTTATATTCTTTATATAATTTTTTGTTTTAATAAAAAGAAACGGTCATCGCATCAAGAATTCCCAATTGGTCAGCCAAAGAATTTATTTTTTATTTCACTTTTCATATTGTTTGACCGATGAAAATAAATGTACGATTTTATTAAAAAACGGGATAACTTTAGAATATATAATACACGGACCAATCGATCGCTAAACTGGCATATACCTCGACTCTGAATTAATTTTTATTCTACGTATTTGTTTCTCAATATTTCGATCTTCGAGCAACCGTACGTTCCAAAAAAAAAAAAAAAAAACAAATTTATTCGACAACTGCATCACAGCTGTCCATCTCATTTCTGCACTTAATACTATTATTATAAATATTATATATTTCATAGAACCTAGTGTTATAATATCAACTATCACCGTTGCGCGTATACTGCTGCAATACCTGCGAGAACAATTCTAAACATTTCGCATAAAAGGTTTTGTTGACGTGGTAAATAACTTCCATAACACAACCAATTCTCTTGGGCAAAAATGTGACTTTGCTTTTAGCCGATGATCATGCACACGAAAAGACGAAAAATAAATAAACGACGTAAACGAACAAGTAATATATCATTTTCTGCGGCACGTCGATGTGCAAATTCTAACAAAATACAATATACAGGGTGCTCATCATTATTTCAAAATACTACAATGGCGAGCGATACATAGGTTTTAACACGTTTTCCGCTATGAGACCTTATATGAAATCTTATCATACTTTGTCCTCTTTTTATTACTGTTCACCTAGAATATTACCGTCATAAAAGTACGGATATTTGTGACCTGAAATGAGATCTCGTTAATCTAAGATATACATAATTGTATACCAACTTTTAGTAAATTGACTGAGATTTATAATTAGACCTCACAGCAAATTTAAGTTACATAGTAGAAAACTATTTGGCGGTCAACGTTTTGTTATACGCGTAAACCCGAATGAATTTAACAGGCGTTACGGTGATACCGAACAACTCGCATTAACGTATACACCCGGAAAATGTTGGACCGATTCGCCGCAATTCGAAATCTCTGCAGAAGCCCACGTATTTATTATTTTCTACATTATATAAACAGAAGAGTCGGTAAATTTTTTTTTCCTTCTAATTTTTGAACGGAGTCTACTTTAAATTACTTTTATTAACTTAACATTGATGGCATATCGACATAAAATTAAAATATAATATAAATATAACGAATTTCCAACGTCAAAAAAACAAAAAAGTGGTCAAATTTATTAATAACTGATAATATTATTACGTATTGCAGTGATTTAACAGTGTTCGTTCGCGTAAACTGTAAATATTACAAATTATACAACTATAGGTGGGTAAATATTTTTAAAATGCATAGCTTAAAGCTATGCACTAGAACTAAATTTTCGGGAGTGCTAAAATAAATAACGCTAAATAATATTGTAAATCTTAAACCCACCGTACATACACGTCTTTAAATATCATAATAGTATAATATATATATATATATATCTGCAGTTATACCTATATAAGTGCTAAGCACTTCGCTCCCCGTGCAGGCGGCTCGTGCAATCGCCTATGCCGTAACCGTGGTTATCGGCTTAATTTTCACGACATATAATACTGCTACGACATTGATTTTATAAAAAATATTATGTAAATTTATATATATATATATAGGTAGCCGTAGCACGTGCTACAATAATCACGGACGAGTGAGAACGAATATAACGACTATAACGAGTTACAACCAGGGAATATTGATGGGATGAAAAAAAAAAAAAAAAAAAGATAATAATATAAATAAAAGAAAAACATGTATAAAACGCCTTTGAATCTGTGCTCTGCGCGGATATATATATATAAATAGGTATCGTCTTGATTGGCAATTTGCGAGTGTTTGTACGACCGCGCGCGGTCTCACATCGTGATCGTCGTCAGTCGCGACGGAGTATATAATATATAAAAGCGCGCGGCTCGCGAAGACGCGAAGAATAATACGACGAGCGAAATGTACCTATATTTTATATATATATACATAATATAAGCTACGAGCAGATAGAAAGCCCGGAATGGTTATATAATCCTTTATATTATATACAGTGTGATCGGAAATCCTTGATCGTTATATGAAACGCCCGTGTGCCGTTTCGGTTACGGTAACGTACATTTCCGACGGCCCTGTATATACATAATAAGTTCTACTCGGGATAAATGCGATTTTTTCCCCCTTTCTTTTTAGCGGCTTTTTGTCTTCCCCGCCGCCGACAACTACCGCTACCGCGCGACAGTCCGTCGTCTATATATATATAGTACGCGTATCCCTCTCTCGGGGTTACTCTGCCGCAGCCGGTGAAGAGGATAGCAAAGCTCGTAATTTATTTTCCCTCGTTCTTGTTTACGTACATATATATATATATACATGCAACTTCTTTACCACCGCGTCTTATACAGTAAATATATATATATATATATTATGGAAATGCGAGCGATGCGAAATAACGAACCCGGAGCGCACCTAAGACGGGCGATGAAGAGTAAAAAAAAAAAAAAACACCCACACACAGCATCTGCGAATATACGATTGCACGCACGCGTGCAAAAAATAAGAACAATATTATTCTTTTTCGGCCGGTCTTCTCTGTAACGACGCGCAAACGCGCGTTTCTTTTAGACTTTTACGCGCACACACACACAATAATATATACAAATAACATATACGCATATACAGAACGATCAGTATTTCGCTCGTCACACACAAATGACGGAAATGTCATTGAAAATCTATATAATATAGGTAATACCTATATACGATGTGTTGTTGCCAACATTTTTGTTTAACGCGAAACATGCTGATCACCCTGTATATAAGCGCACTTATATCTTTCCAGTTCCTAATATATGTTTATAATAATATGTACGTCACGAGTGTATAAGGAGAGAGCAAGTACAACCGATCGATCTCTCGTTAACGGTAACTCTTATATACCGCCGCGGTCCATCCCCAGAGAGTAGCCCGAAAACGGAGGTTTCGCACACACGCACGACTAATCGACCCGATCGCGGTTATATCGTACTATTAAGCTGTAAACGACATAGTTGTAATCATACATTATACAGGTACCCCATATTACAGTGGCGTATCTACGGAGGGGGGTATATATCCCCTCCCTTAGCTTATTTTTATAGTGATATTTTTTAAAAACCTATATAAAATAAATTATTTTATATAACTATTTATAAGAATAAGAAATTAATGAAAATAAAAATATCGAAAGTACTAACATAACACGCATTGTTTACGATGGTGAGAGAATAAGGGGAGGGGGGGTGTTTTATCTTGGTCAATGAAATCCCATACCCCTTATTAACAAAATCCTAAATACATTACTACCCCATAATAATTTTACCATGTTAGGGACGCATGTTATAACTTTTTATATTCGCATGGAAACACAATTTATAACTATGAATTAAAACTATAAAATAACTACGTATATTCGGTTTTAAATAAACGTTATAATATATAAATATAACATTATAGTTTTATTATTTTGTTGATGAATGAATGATGATGTTGGTCTCTGCTGATTGCTTCTCTTGTCAGTATTGTAGGTACCTATAATGTTGTAACTAGTAAGACTGTGTTTGCATTACAAATTTCACCTAAGTATAATGTATTTATTATGTCACCACTAGCATAAAGTATAATATTATTGTAAACCCTTCGAGATATTTATATTGTTTATTAATTATTATTGCACACATCATGTTTATTTAACCTAATTTAGAGGAACTGAAATATTTAAGTATAAAGAAATTCATAATAAATTTTATATAGATGAACTGATTAAAAGAAAAAGAGAGTAGGTCGAATCGACTAAAGCGGGCGAAACGTTGGCACTTCGTTGCGCACCGTATCTTCTGTTTTTATAATATTGTACACTCTTTTAAATTTTATTGTGTTTGATTAATAAATTGTTTATTTAAAATATAAATAATTGATTCTTGCGTTAAGGAACGTCTATTGAAGTTTTTTAATAAATTACTTTATATTTTTATTGTGTGTGATGTTTTTATTAGTACCTATATATACCACAGGGGCGTCCTTGGTACTTATTGTAGGAGGTCGATTTTTAAAACCAAATTTGATTATCAGTATAAAATATAAATTATTTGATGAAAAAAAAAATATATAATTTTATTTATTATTAATCATATAATTAATTTTTTAATATCCAAGGGGGGCGATTGCCACGTCGCCTCCCCCCTTAAATACGTTTTTGATATATCAATCGTGATTCGGTTTATATACTACACTAATTAATTAAAATAACATAAGCGCAAAATACTAATTAGTAATTATTCTCTATACAGAGAATATACCATAAAACGCCAAATTGATATAATATTATATATTATTATTACAACCCTATACGTATTTTTTCACCTTCGATTGGATTATTATCGGACAACTTTTTGTCGTAACATGTAAAAAGTTTCTTTTTATAACAAATTATTTCTTAAATATTTATATGGTTCACATTAGTGATGTACATATGATGAAGGACAACCTTAATATTTGAGTTCAATTTAAACTAAATAAATATTTTTTGAATTCAAACCGTACCTAACTATTAAAAATTTAAAACTACATTACTACATTATTTTAAATAATGTCGATTTCGTCCTTTCGGTCTTCGGAAAAATTAATGGTTTATTATAATGCAATGATTAAAATGCAAATGATATTGCATTCGAAAATACGATTCTGACCAAAACTCAATATAATAAAATATATTATACTGATAAACTGTTCCAACATTTTATTACGTGTGTAAACTACTTATATGAGAACACTCAAAAAAATGTACCTACGTTAAAAACTACATTATTGTTATCATAAAATTTAAAATCAATTTCGTCAAAAATCAAAATTAGATTTCCGTGAATTTTGCCGATTTTCCCTTATTATTTGATAGTTTTTCTCTTTTTTCTCAGATATAGAACACCTATGTAAATACTCAAAAAAATTTCTAGTCCCTAACAACCAAATTCAATATTTTGAACTAATGCGGTTAAATTCAACTAATACAGATGAATTTTGGTATTTCTGAATGAATTTACTTTTCTTTTTTTTACTTACAGAATTTTATAGCTTTTGAATGCAAAATAACCCTATCTATTAATTTTAAACTTTAGTTGTCGATAAAGTTTCGCGCATATTGTTATTCAAATTTATAATAAATCTATATAGTCTTCCATTGTTCGTCAATAATTGTCATTTAAGAGTTAGACAAATATAACGGAATTAGACGTTATATTATAGTATTTGTATCAGTGGCGGTCAAATGATTTGTTATGCCCCCCCCCACATTATCCCCCCCGATAATGCTGATTTTTCAACATAGATTTTGATAATTGTAAATATCAGTTATAATCATAATATATTAATAACATTGTAATAAAATTATTAAATTATTAAATCTATTTTAGATTCTGAACGGAGCAAGGAATGCATTGTTTTTACAATGATGTTTTTTTTTATGTATAAAAATATTTTTTCGGGTAGAAATAATGATCCGATTTATCGATTGCCACAAATGGTACAAAGGGTATGCCTTCTGTAGCAAATCGTATCATCTTGATACTTTGTTAAGCTTATTTTTCGAATTTCTCAAAAGTTTTCCCTTAGGAGAAAAAAAACTGCCAAAAAATGACAAAATTACGGTTTTTTAAAAAAAATTTATATTATGATAACGAACACAATTATGAACGTAGGTACTTGAAATTTTTTTGAGTATTCTCATAGGTAGTTTACAAAAGACGTACAGTTTTGGAATAGATTATCAGTATAAAATATTGTAGTATATTGAGTTTCGCTCAGAAACATATTTTCTAATGCAATATCATTGTATTCAAATGTTAATTATATTAAACCACTAATTTCTCCGAGGACCGAAGGGACGAAGAAGGAACGTCCAGAATCAATTTTCCGCTTTTTTTATATTATAAATATGTAGTTTATAAACGGTATATTGTTAAAAATAATACATAATAACAAAAAGGTCATGGGGGGATATATCACCATTATCCCCCCCATCCCCGTTTGACCGCCACTGATTTGTATATCTACTTATTACTGTTGATTGATTATTTTTATCACACAACACTCCAAGTCTCCAACAGTCGGAAAGACGGTATAATTATAAGACGATTAAAACTTTTTTGGCGAACGTGGGAGGTTCGGATAATATATAGGATCATGAGACGAATAATACAAAAAGACGACGTTTAAAAAAAACGAACGAATAAAAACTTTAAAAAGACAACTTAACTACATAATATATATATATACTTTACTGACGGTTTTTTTATTTTTTTATTTGTTTTGTTTTTTCACGCCGCCGACAGGTTGTTACGCAGAGGGTCAATGTTCGTGTTTTCCACCGATCAGATTAGACAACTGCTGAACATCACGTATTTCGCCAGCGGCTCGACGCTCATCGACTTGGGCGCCGGTGACGGGGCCACCACCGAAAAATACACTCCGCTAGTCAATCACATATACACAACCGAAAAGTCCGGTCCTATGATCCGGATATTGGCTCAAAAGGGTTTCAAGTAAGCGAAATTGTATTTCTATTAGTAGAAGAAAAAAAACGTAATGATAAAGACATACCAATATATTATAGTCAATAGTCTCGCACAGTGATTATTCTACGGATTTATTTCTCAACCGCGCAGTGGTGTTGTTCCGGTAGGGAGAGGGGAGGTGAGATGTTATAAATGTATAACCGTAAATTGGTTAGGTTACTCGAGAAAGTAAATTTTCAACAAAAAAATTCTATATATTCCCACCAAGATGTAACTGCATTCTTTTTTCTATGATTGCAACGTAAACACTATAATATTCGAATACAACACATAATGGCTTAAAATAAAAATACAAACTGTAATATAAATTCTGTTTATTATGATACTGTATTCTCTGTTATCGAATGCTATGACATTCGGTGTACATTTATTACGTTATAACTTAGAACTTTAGAAGTTACATTATATACATGAAACAAAATTGAATTATAATATTAAATTACGAATTTCACCATATTAACCATATTTATTATTTTTATTTTAATAAGCATATAATAATATCAATTAATTATACATATTATATTATAAGAAAATCAATTGCGCGAAATAGACCCAAATACGCTTTTGAATAAGCCCGCGTACATCGCACAATATATTCTTTTCTAGTATCGCGAAGCTCAGGAATTGACTTTTTTATTATTAATCGAAAACCAGACAATTTTTAATATCACACGAAGCGGCTGCGGGCCATGATAAAAAAAATATACCGTTTCGATGAACTATAAAATGACTTTATGATAAAAAAAAAACTAACCGATCACGCTTCGGAATAATCGGATTTCGATTCATGTTTTTATATATTTATTTTTAAAAAGGACGACGTTTAATATGTCGCATTGTGCGACATTTTTTTATTAAATTTTAAATAATAGCAGACAAATTTAGATGCGTGTTACAATTATTTACGTGTAAAATGTCTATACCTACACTTTTTAAAATGAAAGAAATGACAATATATATCTACGAAATCGCAAGATAACGTATATGGTTAGCGTGATCGTTTTTGCTCGCGATCGAGCAACCAACAGAAAAAATAAAATATGTCAGCCTCTTCGTTAATAAAAAACGTTTTACGTTTTGTAATTGTATATTTTAAAACTTTCGAAGTAAAAATGTCAAACTCGGCCCTTTGGGGTTTTTTTTTACGCAGATTGTTGGACGTGGATTCCTGGTGGAACCGTGAAGAGAAATTCGACGTGGTGTCTTGTCTGAACCTGTTGGACCGTTGTAGCGACCCCGTGAAACTTTTGGGTGACATTAAGAACGCGGTGAAACCCAACGGCAGAATCGTCGTAGCATTGGTGTTGCCGTACAGACCTTTTGACGAATTTAGTAAGTGCCAATTTATAGTTATGCAAACAGAATAGTTAGAACAGAATTTTAAATTTAAATATTATATTAATGTTTTTCTACGAATTATATATAATAACTATAGGTCTAAGATAATATAAAGGATTTTAATTTTTTTTCATTATATCGAGAATAAAACTTTCCGAGCACAAAATTTCATTTAATCATCAACAAGTTCAAATATATATTTTTTACAGTACATATTTTTTTTAAATTTTCAAAAATAAATTATCTATGGTTGGATCGTAGTAAGTATAAATTTATATTGGCTGAAACTTGTTTTAACGTCATACGATGTTGAAAATTGGAGCATATTAGAATAAAAAAATTTGACCGGGTGTTAAATTACTGTTAAAATTATCCTCTTCTGATTCACTATTTATAGCATTACCTACTTAGTACTTATTGTTCAAAGGGTTTTAAATTTTTTTTTTTTTATTTTGTAAAACTGAATACATTTTATTTTATAACAAGTTATTTACATTATTCTGTTAAATTTTTATGAATTTAAATACAATTATTACGCACTATGAAAATATGCAAAATAATGCAATAAACTCAATTTATGCAAAAATATCAAATATAAAATTTGCACCATTTAAATCAGAATAATATAAATCATAGATATTACTGACTAGTAGTGACTAAAATTCTTTTTGGATGTTACAAAAAAACATGCTGTTACATATACAAATCCTAACCCTGGTGATAAGTGTCTCGACCTGACTGATTGAATATAATATAATGAATTTCCATCGAGTATCATACAAAACTTGTAAGTGATGAAATGTAATATAATATATGTTATACACCATTATTTTAAGATAAGTTTATTCTAAAGCGTCTTGCAAATTTGCACTTTGATTTTAGGTCATTTTTGAATTTGTTAATCATATTTATATAAGAAATGTACATTTTGTTTGAACGCAGGGTCCATTGTTCCGGAACAAAGATTGCCAATTGTAGGTGAAACTTTTGAGGAACAAGTGTGTTCGGCTATTCAAGATGTGTTCGAACCGTCTGGCTTTGATGTACTGTGTTGGACGAAACTTCCATATTTGTGTGAGGGAGATTTGAGCCAAGATTACTATTGGTTGCACGATGCTGTTTTTATACTGTCTGTACGACAGCCGTCAAAAATTACATAGCGTAATATACATCATCGCTCATATTGGTAATCAATATGTACAATTACACAAATATTATATATGTCACACAAAAATCTATAAACAATAATCAATCGTGAAATATTCTTCATTGGAGAACTTAAAACTGTAAATTATTGTCAATATACAAAAATAATAACAAATAAAAACTCCATTCTCTGTATGTATATTTTTTTTTATTTCTTTATAACTAAAATAAAGATAAACACGCAATTTAAAAAAAAATTATACATTAGGTTTAAAACTTATGTGTAAATATGCATTGTTATGATATAAGATATAACAAGTGTATTGAGGGTTTTTTTTATACAAATAGGAAAATAATATTGAAAATGATGTATCAATTTTTGGTTTTGGTAAAATTTAAGAATGAATATTAGGAAAAATCACAGATATGTTTCTTTTTTTTAAAATAAAGACAAATTAATACCATATCTAGTAAAATAATGATAATAAAAAAAAACATTACATTTTAACTTACAAATCACATTTAACTACTACAATAATAGAAGAGTAATAGCAGAGTTTAGTTAATAGGTTTACAGAATGTTGACAATCTTTTACAAATAAATGCGAACAGTGAAATCGATAACAGTTAATTTTATCAATGAGTTATACAAAATTTAAATTTATTTCATTTTTAAATATTAAAAAGTAAATCACGGGTAACGTTACAAAATATATTATACATTTTCATTGAAAATAATTATATTGGTTGATTAAACTCTCAACATAATATAATGTTATTGTAAAAATATTATTACATACAAATATTTAATGTTTTAAATAAGCATAATAAAAAAAACTAAAACATTAGTAATTAAATTTAAATATTAAATATGTAATAATAGTGTATTAAGTTGTATTAATATCAGTTTAAACTTTTAACAACCAATATTTCCTGCACTTATACCCGTAATTGTTAAGAAGTTATATCAGTGGCGGATCTTCAGGGGTCATATCCTCCCCTGGCAGATAAAATAAAGCTTTTTGTAAATAAATTTATTATTTATTGTCTATATTAATAAAGTGTACCTATACATAAATGTACACAAATATTTAATATTCCCTTGTGAGAAAATGCTAGATCCGCCACTGAGTTGTATATATATATTATAAATATGACTTTAAGGATGACTATATTGACAATTAGCTATAGTATTTTTAAATAAAACTTACATACATATGAAATAAATTACATTAATTTTCAAACAATTCTGAAAAAATTCACATTCGAATACTTTTATATACCTCCATAAAATAATATAAAATATGTAAATATATAAAATAGATAATAATATAAATCAAACATACAGACACTATATACTATATTAACTATTTAAAGATCAATTAATATGAAAGATGTTATTAATGACTAGCGTAAAATAAAATTTTAGGTATATTTAGTGTTCATCGAATGAAATAATAGCTTCTCAACTTTGTCGAGTAGGTCATAATGCAGTGGCGTATGTACAGGTATGGTCCAGAGGTACTGGAACCCCCCAAATCAACTTTATCATTTCTTATTTTTATATATTAAATTAATTTTATCTATATTTGTATTATTTATATAATAAAAAGCATAAAAGTAAAGATAGAAATAAAATATTAATTATTTTCTGTATATAATTATATTATTGGGTTAATTAAAATATTTATTTTAAATAAATGTTTTATATTATAATAAAATAAATATTGTCTTCCCCCTCTACAGAATTTTTTTTAAAATACGCCACTGTGTCATGTAATGTTTGACAGTTGAATTGCTTATGTCACTCGGTGAATAGTATATAAATCTGATGATAATTATTTTGAGTAAAAATTTAACTATACTCATAAAATAGATAACAAAAATAATATTATATAAAGTTATTTAAAATTTAAAATTTTTAACCCATTAGCACTAACCACATGATATCTACTGGTGGTAAAAAAATCGAAATTCAAAAAATAATTTTATTAGAGGAACCTATTTTTTAATTTTTAGATTCTCGCCAGATTACTCAAACAACAGTAAATATTTCCAAACAATAATTTAACATTTACATTATTTTTAAATGTATAGTATATTATAAAATAATAATACATTTTATGAATAAAAAATTGTATTATGCATATTCTGAAAAATTTGTTATTTTTAATGTTTTATCATTTTGTCAATAAATATATATTTGACATATTTAATTAATAAAGATAAATGTAAATTGCTTGCATACATTTTTAAAACTGTTATTAATTTTACCTATGTAAAATCAGTAAATCATATATACATACATATATTTTTAATTTTTTGAAAATTATAGTGTTTGAGTGCTTATGGGTTTTATTTTAAATTGATTGGCAATTTAAATAATTTATTATCAAATAATATAAAATGAACAGTCAATATATTATTATTTAATAATAATAAGCATTTTCTTATGATTAAATTATGCAATCATATTGAAAATATCTAATTATTAAAATTATAAATACTTAAGTTACTATTATGGCCATGTAATGTTACAAAATTAAATAAAAATATGTATATCCATTTGATAACACATATTTTTAATTAAAATTTTTTTGATATCATACGACATGTAGTCAAAAATAGTAGTGTTAATAATCATTGAATTTAAATATTAAATTTAAACTTGTAATTATTAAGAATAAACAAATAAAAATAAAAACATCAAACTAGAAGACACTCATAAGAAGACATTAAAAATTTAATTTAATTAAAATGGTAAGAGCCCTCCAGGTAAATAGACTTCCCCATTAATTTTGAGGAAAATAGGAAATTTTGACTAGACTTATTAAATTTAATAAAAGTAATGTAAATTTTTGAAAATTTATGAATAAAGTTGATTTTTTATACTTTTCATGAGTGTGGCCTCTTAATTTTGTTTATTACGAGACATTGCATCACAGAGATCTTTAAAATTTGCTGCAGAAACTGTTTGATTAGAATTATCCAAAACATTTTTTCTCAATCTAAAAATATATATAATATTTTCAATAAATTAAATAATGAAATTTTTTAATATATTTTTACCCGTGTTTATCTTCATTTTTCCAGCTACTCACAGCAATATGGGGCGGAGGAAGAAATGATCGTAATGACTGAACAAGTTGAATTGTATCAATTAATGCTGAAATAATATTTGAAATTAATACTCAACAATAAAATATATTCTTACAGTAATAATTTTAAATGTTGAATATCCGTATGTAAAAATGTGAAGTTATTAAAAAATTATATTTTTTTTTTACATTTATTAAAGTTATATTTAACTTATTTTAACAATGTCTAATAAATCTAATTTAATTGTGTACTATATTTATTTGTTATTGATATTATTTAATATTTATTAAAACAAATATTTCTTATTAATAAATTGGTATATAACATAATTTGGTATGATAACGAATAACTATATAATTTATCAATTTTCCAAATATCTGAATTAGATAATATAAATCATTTTGACAGTATTATATATTCAATGAACCTTACTTTTTTGTAATGATTCAGATTGCTTCCCATAAGGTTTACACATTGCCGGTCGTACACATGCTTTCATCCTATTCATATTCTTCATTATTTCTGAAAATGCTCTAATAATTTTTTCTTGACCAGCTAATACAAACAAAAACATAAATATGATCAATTTATATTTATACACATTTTTCTTTTCTAGTATGTTATATATACAGATATTATTTATTACAATATACAATTATTTTAAAAAGGTATTGAACAACTTTAACATAAAATATATTCACACAATTAATTACTATTAATTAATTTATAATTATTATTTATTAACAACCATAAGAACTTACCATCTAAATGGCTTTTACGGTTATCAGACACTTCAGGCCACGTTGTGTCATGAGCCGCTAATAAATCTTTATTATCTAGATTTTCAAGATTTGCTTTCAAAAAATCAGCCAACTTATTATGTTGTGCTTGTCGTGCACTTACAGTTTTTGGAACTTGTGGTATATGTATAGGCATGGGGTTTTGTATTTCTGGGGCTTGATGAGGAGATGGTCCAGTTAAATCGACGGGTGTTGTATGAGATTGTTGGGGTTGAACATTTGAAGGAGCTAAACCATGAACATTCATTTGTTGATTAATCATTTGACTCATAGAAATACTTGGACTTTCTCGACCAACTGGTATATTTACACCTATAAAAAACATAATTTTAATAAATTATAAAAGTAATTTAGCATTCATTATATTGAATTTTCTACCAGAGTTTGAAGAATTTACATAATTAGACTGTTTAGAATGTTGGGTTAAATCTAATTGAGTCTTGTAATAGCGACATGCTGGGTTTGGACAGTTTTGTACAACTTCAATTATAAATTCTTTTTCCATACCAAAATTTTCTCGACCAATTGTGTATGAATCCATAACCTATGGTTAACACCAATAAATAATACTAATTATTTAATTATTTGAATATATATAATATATTTTAAATAAATCTTAATCAAATAAATGTATCTTCAAACAAATTTAAAAAATGATAGTTCAAAAAAATAAAGTAAAATATGCTCAAAAATTACTTAAACCTGATAATTATCTGTATCTTTCACAATATGCAATTTTATTTCTTAACCTAATAATTGTTAAATTATTTGTACATAACACATATTCATTCTGTTTTATGATTTTTTTTTTTATAATCAATATATTCTTAATTATGAAAATCAGACGTTCTATAGATTTTCTTATTTCCAAAAATAATTTCTTTAGTATTTCGTAATCAACAAATTGTTTACATATTTATCTCTATATAGCTGTATAAATTTAAACCTAAAAATCATGATTTTAATAAAAACTTTCATTACCGCACGAACAGTTCCTTCAACACCTAAATGAAGTCCATGTGGACCATTCATATGCTTTAACATGACTGCATTTGCAAAATGTTCATAAGGCAATATAATTTTGCCATTTTCTCTAAGAATTAATCTTGCTTGGCTATCTAATGATACTCTTGAAGCCATCATTCTGAATAAAAAAAAAATAAAAAAAATTGAAATGAGAGATTGTAGTCTATAATTCATAATTTCATATAATAGTGAAATAGGTAAACTATATTATGGTAGTGGTGGGTACATATATTTAAAATTTATAAGTACTACTAATATAACAAAATTGTACATAGCTGTTAGTTCATATACCCAATAATTATGCAAATTTCATATAGCATAAGAAACATAAAAAGGGTACTTACTGTAAGTAGGAAGCACTTGGTAACACTGAGGAATCTTTCATTTCGGAGAATATTTTCAACAATTCTATGCTGTTCCATCCTTTATTTTGTAGATACAGCTGTAACAGCATATACAGTTTCTCAGTTACATAACCACTTATCGCAGAATTAATGTCTGCTGGAAGTCCTTTAGGAACTATATTTTTCATCGCTTCAGTAAGTCCAATGTCCATTTGATTAATGCCGAAAGAAATAAAGCAATATCGTTTCTGTTATGAATATTGTACGTATTGAATAACTGTCATAAATTTCGCTTGTTCTACAAGGATAATTGGTATTTAAAGAATAACGCCCTATCGTTAATGATAACCTTTATAAAATAAACATACGTTTACAGTACATTATATACGGTAAACGATATTAAAATTCACCTAAAAATTAAATTAATAGTCTAAATTCTAAAAATATAAATACTAGCACAAATAAAAAAGATATTGTTATTAATATTATGAATTATTATTATTACTATTATATTTATTTCATTTTTTTTTATCAAAAGATAACGAAAAAAATTTAACCAGATTATAAACTATTCCATGAAATAATATTCCTCCACGGTCTTTTAGGTTATCTTTTTGTGTAATGGTTCTCGTGTAAACACAAAATCTATATTTTTCTTCTTCTACATTCGTTTCAGCCGACACTTCGTAAATTTCAACACGGCAAAATGGTAAGTTTTATCCAAATTAATCCGAGTTGTTCTTTATGATATAATTATTTTAATTTTACTTATATTTAGTTTAGTTAATTTTTAAACCTAATATTCATAAATCAATTTGATATTAATTTCATTTTAACGTTTTGTACTAATTTATAATTTTTTCATAGACGAAAGTAAAGTGCTCAGACCTGCGTCTTAAGGACAAGGAATCCCTGTTGAAGCAACTCGAAGAGTTAAAGCAGGAATTGGCGAACTTGAGAGTTTCCAAAGTTACTGGAGGTACAGCATCAAAACTTTCCCGGATGTAAGTATATTATTAACAATACTTTTTGTATTTGTGTTGATATATTCATAATAATTTTGTATTTTTAAACTATATACTACCTTTTATTTTTATTATTAAAATTGTAATTCGTATAAACAAATAAAATCTTAAAAAAATTGTTTTTGTTAACATTTTATTCGTACATTTTATTATTTACACTGTTGAAAATTAACAAGATAATTTTTTTTTCTCAATAGTCGTGTTGTCCGTAAAGCAATTTTACGTTGCTATGTTGTAATTCATCAGAAACAAAAGGAAGCGCTACGAAAAATCTTCAAGGTATGTTGAAATATTAAAATTTGTATTTTTACTTACAGAATAGTAGTGACCAGTAAGTGATACTATCGGTAAATTATAACTTTTGGAATATTATTTGAGATTACTTGATGCATTATTTCATATGTACAATCATTACTCATTTTTATTATCTATGATTTAGTCAATATATTTTGCATGCCATTGATTAGTTGGTAATCTGTTAAAATATAATTAAAGAAATTAATTATGACTACTAGTGTAATATTTAAATGATCAATTATGATAGAATCAAGCTTGCCTATAAAAAAAAGTTACTTCCACATCAATTAAAGTTGTTTGGTGATTAATAAATTTTTCTATTTAAAACAATAACATTAATCTAACTCTAACAAGATTGTCATAAACTGAAATTCTTATTTTTATGAATAGATATATATTAACATAGTTATGAAATAATTCACAAATTAATTAATATCTGTCGTACAATATGAATATGAAGGTATAGGATTAACTAATTTATGACGTCCAATATGTCCCTAAAATTACTATAATATGCGTTAATTCCCAACAATGTAAGTAGAGTGTGTGTATGTATGTTATTTGTTTTTAAACTATTACATCTCGTATAATACTACCCAGGGTAGACAAAACTTAATGTTACATTAGTTTAATTTTACATTAAATAAATTATTTAGATATAAAAATGGCCATTTAATTTTGAAACTTTAACTGCCCGTGTTAAATATCTTTTAAAGTCTATTTTTAAATTAGATAGTTTTAGATTAAATCTATTGGATTATAAATTTATTATATTTAAATTAACAAATTTTAAAAAAAAATTCATAGTTTTTTATTATGAATATTTCATCTAAAATAATTATAGAAACAATTATTTTTGAGATTTTAAGAAATAATATCCCATGGTAGATTATTTTAATTGTAAAAATGTAAATTATAAGTTTATGTATGTTCTTATTTTTTGTTAGTAAACTACTACTAAGTATTTTTTTTTCTCCAACCAGTATTAGCTATATATAAAGGTATATTAGTTTTTATTGTATTTTTTGTATGTTTTGTACAAAATTGTTAGTGAAAACTACAATACTTAAACCAAATTTATTGAATTTTTCTCATATATTAAAATTTTTATGTATTTATTAAATGCTATTTTATTTAATAACTTATTGTTTTATATATTTAATCATGTTTAATCATAGTCACTATTAATACACACTTAGTAAAAAGGGGCCTTGCCCTTTAAATAAATAAAATAAATTATATTCATAATTTATTTATTTTCAGAACCGCAAGTATAAGCCTTTGGATTTAAGACCAAAACTTACCAGAGCCAAGAGGCGTGCATTAACAAAAAAGGAACTTAGTGTTAAGACCTTGAAAGATATTAAAAAGAAGAATAAGTTCCCCCCTAGGATGTATGCCGTAAAAGCTTAAGTTCTGTTATACTAACTTTAAATAAAAAATCTGTTTGATAAAACTTCTGATTTTTCATTATGTCCTATTGATATACCTTATTATATAAGAATAAAATAAAGATATAATAACATTTAAATCTATATATAAACAATATTGTAATCATATTTTGATTTTTTTTTTTTTTATAAGTTTGTCGTGTCAGTTTACTTTATATCATTGGTATGTTATTATATACAGTTAAATTGTTATTTTAGCTGTGGATTCTAGACTGGACATCTATTCAATTAGTTTTTGTATTACAAATAGTTGGAACTCCATACCTTAGCATTTGATCGAGTGACTTGTGTTTATGCCATAACCAATAAACATTTTCTAATTAAATTATATTAAAATTCAATAATGTAAAAAATAATAATTATTAAATGAATAATATTGTTAATATATGAGTATATGTTCATTATATATGCTGAATAATTAGTAATAACTTTTAAAATATCTATTTTGTTATATTTTGCATATTGATTTTAAACTTATAAACAGCACAAAGTTTTTTGGTATTTTGTCCATTAAAAATGTTTAGTTATTCTTGCCGGTTTATTTCGGTTTTTTAATTTCCAGCAGAGATTAGATTTCTTAATTTATTTGATACAACGGGCTTAAATTTTTATTCAACTCCTATTTTTTATAAATTGATAATTTGTCCAAAAAGTGTTTTTGATTATAGTTAGCTTCATATAAACAAAGCTGGCGGCCGATGGGTAGTTTTCAAATATTTTCAGGACCAGTGGCTCTCAGTTTTTTAGTATTTATAACATTGTAATGTACATGTTATATAGCGGTATAATAAAATATATGCATCTTAAAATAAAAAAATTCCAGCAAATGGTTTTGATAATCACTTATTAAAAATATCCATAGCGATTACTTTAGTCTGGGCTCAGTTTCCATGAGTCCAACCATAATACATAATTGACCATGAATAATTTTTGTCAAATTTTTTAGATAGCACATACATATATTATACATATATATATATAGAAACGTTAATTTGACAATTATAATATTTAAATCTAACAGTAAATAATGGATTAGTTTACAATAAAATGAGATTTCAAATGTTGAACATCTTTACAGTGGTGGATTCAGCCCAAGGTTACAAGAGAGCAAATTATAATTTTTTGTGTAGTACGTATTATATAGGTATATATCCAACGAAATGTCCATATATAAAATTCAATTTTCTTATTAATCATGAAGGGGGGGGGGCAATTTTCCCCCTGGATCCGCCACTGTCCCTTTGATTAATTTAGTAATTAAATAACTGGCTGTGCTAATGAGATCTGTCAATTACAGATAAGCGTTTTTATGTATTTAAAAGTTAAGTATATTACAAGTTATGTAAAATAATGTGTAATTGAATAATAATGTTTTTTTTTTGTAAATTATTATTAACTAGTTCTATAATATTTTTATTAACTAGGATATATAATACAATTGTCTTATTAAATAAATGATTATCATTGTTTAACTGATTAATTTTATATTCTAAGCGAAAAATGTTTCTTTTACAATGATATTCTTTTTTTTTTATTTGTGAAGACTCATTTCTTGGTAGCAATAATGATCTGATTACCACAAGTAATATAACAAACAAGTGTATGCTTATGATTGAAATTGTATCTAGTTGGTATTTATACCAAAATATTTTGGATGCCCTAAAAGCAGAGTTAAATTTCTTTTAATTTAATTATTCAAAAAGTGAAAATTTCATTTGTACATAGCATAGATAATAAATACTAACATAAAGTAATCTAATAGTATTTATTGTTTGTAATACATAGGGCAACAGTTCCTTTAAATTATCATAGAAAAAATATCAAACATGTAAAACATTAATTATTTCATAAATGATACATTTATTATTTAAATTTAAACACTAACATATTAAATAATCAACAATTAAATAGGTACCTAATTGATCTTTTAGTACAAAAATACAACTCAGTAATACACAGAAATACTTTACTTTTATACTATATTAATTTCTTGTTCATTATTTTTATAATAATGAATAAGACTTGGATCAATTAATAAGATACAAAGTGTACCTAATGAAAATAAATTTATACATAAATAATCAAATCAAGTTTATGGTATAATCATGGGGAGCTTGAAAGAAAACATTATTTAAAAAAAAACATTTTTGAACTATCCCGAATTTAAATATATAATGAATTAATTTAAAAAAAAAATTAAAAACATGAATTTAGAGTATAAAATGTTTTTTAGAACAAAAATAAAATTGGGTAGACTATAAGTCTAATATACAATAATTGTAAACAGTGCCACAAATAAGTTGTACAGGACTCCGGTGCAAACAATTATTTTGGGCCCCCTTCATTCAAATTTATACAGAGGCATCATTTGTATCCTTCATTTTTTAAATAAACCTAATTTGCCTACTGAAATAATTCACTATTATTTGTGTATACATATAATTTTTATATAGCCTTTTTGAAATCTTGCACACCCAAAAAAAAACTAAAATAACGCTCCTGAATTTATATTTAAAAAAAGTGACATATTGATTCTTTTTTAAGACTTTTAGTGTAAATATTATATTAATATATATTTATTTGGGGGCCCTATATTTACTGCTTGGGACATTACAAAGGGGTACCTTGTACCACTGGTCCCCCGCTAGTTGCGGCACTGATTGAAAATGTATTATTTAAATATATATTAGTATTTTACAGTTACATTATGTTTATTGTTTCAATTTAAGTTTCTAAACAATTATATTATTATACAGAATATATATTTATTATTTATTTTATTTATTTTACTATAAATTTAAATTAATTTTTTTAATTATTAGCCGGTTGCAATGCAAACATTTCAACCTTATACAATCCTTTTGGAAAATTGGTTTGTGTTTTTTTAACTTTACATATTAAATTTGCTTTCTGGAATATTTCACAAAAACTTAGAAAACTTCTCGTTATTGAACTATCATCTGAATCAATTTCTCCTTCATCCACTTGAGATATATTTTCTTTGATAACTATAACGCCATTTGGATTTAACATATTACTAAAATGAAAATTGCAATTGAGTTTCAGAAAAACAAATATATTTGCATATTAATTAATTAACTAACAGAAAAAAATGACATACCAACATTTTTTCAGGAACTCAATTAAATCATTATCTGTAATATAACCGAGAACCCACTGAATCCATATGACATCATATTTTTGACAATCGGTGGGTTTAAACTCATGTAGTCCTAAAAAAAATTATTAAATTTATTTATTTACTTTTTATTCTTGATTAATAATAATAATAAAAATACCAGAGCAATAAAAATTCTGTACATTGGTCCCTTGAAATTTTAGTTTAGCTTTTTCCAGAAACTTTTCATCTTGTTCTAATAGATCTACTCGCTCAAAGTGTTTGCATAAAAGATTTTCAGTTATCCTACCTATGCCTGCACCACAGTCCAAAACTTTTCCATTGGACGGTCCATTTTTCATTTGAAACAATTTTTTAAGAAATATATTGGAATCCCTGATGTCCATGTTGGTCAGTGATGGAAATCCCCCAAGCATACCATTCACAGAAGCAGGGACAGTAGACCAATAATTTTTGCTTTTCTCGTAATTTAATTCATTCATATTACCGGAATTTATATTATGTCCAATGTAAGTACAAGTATATTATATATTATAATTTAACTAAAAACTTCAAACTATTAATATATTATATTTAAATAAAATTCATACACATTCCGTAAGACTTTTAATGAGTAGTAAACGTAGTGATTTTGTTATAGTCTAGTAAATAATAATTATTAATTAATATTACCTACTGTACAGTCGTTACTACGTAACTTAGATGAATCATAAAATTTTAACTTTGTATAATAAAGTAAATCGTTATACCATGTTCAATGTTCTTTTCAAACAAGTTACTACTAAGACTAAACCATCTTTATTTAATATTTAATTAAGGCATAGGTATAATACAGATTCTTAAGTCATAAAAACTGTTTTCTAATTTTATTATAATTTATATTTTATAAACTTCATCGTTTGTTATCAATTATCCTTATCACTTATCAGCTATGAAATACCAAGAATAATCACAAAGCGCATGTGCGTACGACGGTCGCTAGGACATGAGAGATACTCCCTAATTCGCTAGTAAATGATGAATGGTATCTCAGTATCTGTAACTGTAATAAAAATAAACTAATAACTGTTGTCAATTGGTGTAATCGCATATTTGCATATTCTTTCTACTATCCGTCTATTTTAATCTTATTTTTAAAAATACAAAATATCACAGTAAATAATTTACATTTTATGATAATTACTTGAATAAACTTCCTACGATGACAATATACAGTTACGTTTGGGCGGTCGTTTTAAAACGAACCAAAACTACAAACAACTGTATAAGCATAACAGCAAACTGCATCTACCTAATTAGTAATTTTTAATTTTCGCATATTATTTTTATTATTGCTGATAGGAATGTTCAACACAACAATGTACAATTTACAAGTACTTTTATAGTTAAATACTTAAACTTGAATTAAATTCTGAATATTTTTTTATTAATAAATAAAAATAACTATTCATAGGTATGTAGGATTAAAAAAAAAAAAAAAATTATACTCTTCTAATTACATTATTTTGAACTAAATGTATGTATTAAAATATTAATGAGTCAGTGTTTAAATTGGGGAGGCTGGGTACATTTTTGTTTTACAAATATTTTAATGCACCCCTTCTGAATAAAAATTTTCATTCTCTTTAACTGAACTTTTTTACAATTTAAACTCAACTTCATGTCAATTTAAATTATTATTTTTGTTATAGAATGTATATAAATTAAATTGAATGCATACACACTAGCACAATGGACCAAGAAAAACAATCTTTTATGGACATTTTAGAATCGTTGGACTTGAATTCTTCAGAGGTAAAACTTATTATGCATTTATTATTTATTAATTAGTAAAATATATATATTATTTATTATCCAGATCGATGATGCAGAGTTTAATATTCCTAAACTTGATGATATTCCTACTGTAGATAGTATATTGAACGATGAAGATGTTTCTCTACTCAGTGAAGATGATCAAAACAAAGTAAATAATTCAAAGTAATATTAATATGTGAACATGTAATCTAATTGTGTTCTACAGTAATTTATAATATTTTTTTAATCCTACTTATTAAATAGGTAAATTAATATGCATTTCTGATAATTATACATTAATTCTATTTATATATTATAGTTTATAAAATATAATTTTAATAAGCACAATGTTATATAGTACAATATGGCATAAATAAAATATAATGAATATAATCCACAATGATGCATTTATTATTATTATTTTTTAAGGATTTTATATTTATTTACTTCTATTATTTTAAAGATGTGTTTACATTTTTAAAAACATCAAATAAAATATGCAAATTTTATTGTACGATTAGTAAAAACAATTTGTGTGATATATTTAATTATAAGATTAAAACATCTGTAGCAACCTGAATAATATACTTCGTTAATTTCTAAAATATACAAAATTAAATATTATTGTGATATTATGTCTTCTTGACTAACTTATGTTAGAGCATAGATAAAAGCTTATATTGTACACAACCTGATTTAAAAGTATGCAACTAATTATTCTAAACTATATTGTTTACATTTTCATTTCTAGTTAAAAGTACAATGGTATGATTCAGGAGCTGACTCTGCTTCATTGGGTAGTTCAAGTAACAGTCGTATGAATATAGAACAAATAACTAAATGTTCAAACACAAAATTAGATCCAGGAAGAATTTTACGCCATACAATTTTAAAACCTGTATCTAATCAAATGCATTCATTTTGTGTTAGTTAACTAGTTTAGTTACTTCCTTAATATATTTTTAAATAATAATATCACAATATTAAATATACTGTATTTATTTAATATATCATTTGTATATATTTTTATTAGGATCGTTTTGATGCTGGACAACCAAGTGCTATAAAGTTTTCACTTCTGATTGCCATTGGCACTAATAAAGGTTTTATAATTTTATTTGATTCTTCACAAACATTCCTATGGTATCATGAAGCTGTTGATTGTGATGCAGTATCTGCAATCGATTTTAATCACAATTGTTCTCGACTACTTGTGGGGTTTATTAATGGAACAATAATAATGTTTGATTCATCATCCACTAATTGTAAAATACTAAGAGTTATGAATAATGTACATACTCCAGATACCGCAGTATTACATATAAAAGTAAATTTTTAACTAATTATTTATGTATATATAATATATTTATATCTAGATATAATGTTTTATTTTGTTTATACAGTGAAGTTTTTTTAGTAAAAACACTTATTGTATTTTTATTAATGAACATAAATTTCAGTTTACAGATTTGCCAAATTTAGCTATTGTTAATGACAGTGCTGGTTCAGTGTTTGAGTTAAATTTTAAAAGAAATTTTGGTATAAGAAGTGTCGAATCAAAATGTTTATTTTCCGGTGGCCGTGGGAGAGTATGTTGTATTGAACCATTGTTATTCAATCAATTGTCTAACCATCCTATGAATGGCTATGTAATAATTGCAATGGCTACTTTATCAAAAGTAATTTTATTATTTTTATATATTGCATAAATAATTAATTATAATGATATTGTTTATCATTTATTTCCAGATAATTATTGTTACAATTCGTCCAAATACTGAACTACTATTATCACAAAATATTATATCATTAAATCCATGTCTACCTCTATTATCTTGGCAGTTTGTCATAATTCAATTTAATAAAACATTAAATTCAAGTCATAGAATAATGGATCCAGTATTAGCTTTCACGCGAGATGATACAATTTATTTTTATCAGGTATTTTATTTAAACATTGTGTTTAAATAAAATTTATTTTAAAAATAAAGTAACAAACAAAATAAATAGTCTAGCAGTCAATATTATTGATATAAATGAGTAAAAATGGTGTACCACAGAATAAGAAACATGGTGGTAGGATAATGAAGTATAGAAAATATCAAGAAAATAACATAGCAGAAAGACGGAGATTGGTAGTGTAAAGTAGTGGCAGGACAAAGAAAATGTAAAAAATAGAATAAAGTGTGGATTGATGTATTGTAGGGAGGAATCGAGTGTTTTGAATAACAAAAAGATACCAATAAGATTGAAAGGTAGATATTAGTAAGGCCAGCAATGTTATATGAATCAGAGTATTGGGCAGTAATTTTATAATTAAAAAAATGTAACCGAGGATTAGTGTAGCGGACATAAAAATACTAAGATAAATGTGGAAATAATTAGAAAGAAAAGGATTAAATGGTTTGGATTTATTATGAGGAAAGATGATTCAGAGTCTGTGAGAGTTGTTATGGAAATGAATGTAAACCGTAAATGGTAGAGAAGAAGACTGAAGAAGATGTAGAAAATGGATTAGAGAGTGATATCAAAATAGCTGGTGTTAATGGACGAAAGATCCATGCATTATACAATTTATTTTAATCTAAGGCTCAATGTACTTTAATAAAATATAATAATATTTACTGTTAATAACAAATAATTTTATAATATTCTTTCTTTCAAAGTCATGTAGATTAACTATATTATATAAACTTAATTAAATTATAAATAATATTTATTGTTATTTTAATATTTATATATTATTTTATTGATAATTAATAGTACCTTATTAGTTATACTAATTATTTTAACTAGCAAATATTAATTTTTATTTCATCAAATATTGAATATTACCATTACTACACTATTATATTAAGTTAAGACTACACATTTTTAAGTAAATTGCATAGGTATCTCAAATGTATATTATTTTTGAAACTAAATTAAATTCATGTATTTTTTTGTTTTATTAGGTCAATATTAATGATCAGGAATGTCTCTGTTGTTGTACTTTACAAAAAATAACATTACCATACATGATTATTGCATGTAATTGGATGAATGCTCGCACATTATTGACTATGGATTCATTGGATAAAGTTTATCTTGTTGATGTTCGTATAGGAGACGAAATGGAACAGTTAAATATTTTAAATATTTCGTTAGTTTATACTTCTAGCTTTTACAATGGTAAAGATAGTCAACATTTAGTAAGTAACTTATATGTAATTTAGTACGGCAACAGATTATATAATATTTTGTCCCATGTATTTTATAAAAAAAAACATTTTAGGATAAATGTTGCTACAGTTCTGTTCATGGTTATAACAGTCAATTAATACTGCTAGGGGAAACAAATGTTCATATTATAAGTATAAGAAGTTGGATTGAGCGTTTAGATAGCCTAATTGATAAAGTAATATTTTAAATATTTTTTTTACACCTTCTGAAATATAAAATATAACTTTTTTTTACATAGAAACTTTTTAGTGATGCATTGCAGTTAGGTGTAGACTTTTTAGAAGAAAGAGGCAAAGCAGTTCTTGGTCTTAGAGGGACACGAGCACATAGACATAAAATAGTTAAAGAGAAGGTATATTTTACTCATGCATAATATTATGTACTCTTCTATTATACTTAATGTTTTATGTATAGACAGTTCAAGCATTACAAACTCATTAAAACATTTCTGTAACATTAAAAAATAAATCCGGTAAACATAATACCTACTGACTATAACTAAAATTAAATTTTAATTATCTGCCTCTAATACTACAAAGAATCTATGTATGACATTCATTCTTTTTAAATCTTAGTTGTCTACACTAACCTAACCTACATTTTTTTTTATTTTAAGGTATTTTGAATGAATTGAATTGATGTTTGTAAAAAATAAATAATTTTAAAAATCTTTAAAATTTGTTCTTATTTAGAAATTTTTCTTTAGACCTTTAACAAATTTAATGTTTGACATGATCAACTATTAAATACATTTAATAATTTAATATATTTGTATATTAACAATTTGATTTTATCAGGTTATTGCCATCGTAGCTATATACATTGATTCTATGGTAAATATAAATAACCCAACAAATTATAAAGAAGGTATTCCTATTGTATTTGACATATGTGTACATTTACAAAAAACGTGAGTTTTATATAGTACTTTAAGCAGTGGCGTCATTTGAGGGGGGGGCAACTCATACATTTGCCATAGCCTATAGTTAGGCAAATCCTAAGTCGGCAGATTTCAAAAATAACAACCCCTTAATTGATTACCGCTTACAATAAAATAAAATACTCACCAAAAAAAATGTCCCCTCCCACTCCTGTTCTTAAAAATAGTCGGCAAATTTATGGGTCTGCCCTAGTCTAGTAAAAACTGAAATGATGCCACTGACTTTAAGTCATTAACTCTCTTTATTATCGATTATATTTTTTTCAGTGAACTATTATTTGATCGTTTATGGGATAAAGTAGAAGTAATTGAATCTTCATGCAAGGAGTATTTGGAATGTTTAAAGAATTATTTACTTGAAGGTCAATTTGATGAAGTACCAACTACTATAATTCAAAAGTTATTTACATACCTTTCACACACAAATCAATTAGAAGTATTTTATTTATATTATTATTTTAAAAATATATTTAATGTTCATCAACAAATGTAACTATGTTACAGAATCTTGAAAAATGTATGCTCAATGTAAAAGTTGAATGTTTAGATATTGAACAATCTCTAAATTTTGCAAGAACTCATACTTTATATGATGGTCTCATTAGTATTTGGACAAGGGCATTAGATGATTATTTAACCCCCTTACAAGAACTTGTTCCTAAAATTGTTACAACATCAAATGGAGGTATAATATTATAGTCTGATATATTTAAGTTATTTATTTATTTCAATATTTAGTGTATGATGATCCCACAATCAGACTAGGAAACAAAGTTTTGATTTATTTGAGTGGGTGTTTACTGGGCCTTGCTTATCCTAATAGGGGTAATATACCTCAACATTTACATGACCAAGTAAGAAATAATGTTGTACAATTTCTTTGTTCTCAACACAGTATTAAAGCAAAAGATGATGAAGATATATATCCTTATCTTAGGTAAATACAAGTATTTTTTTTATTATTTGAAGAATTAATAAATATATCATTTTTAAAAATAATTTTAGTTATTTTTCATACTATAATTTGTATACTGATAAATGTTTTATTTTATAGGATTTTGTTGAAATTTAATACAACTGAATTTTTAAATGTCCTTTCAATGGCATTTTCTGATCATCGTTTTACAAATCAACAAAAACAACGTATTTGTTGTATTTTATCATCAATTACTACGAATAGCAAAGATTTGAAAGTAAGAATATTATAGACTATTTAGTTTATTAATTATTCATGATTTTACTGTCTAAATAAAAACAATTTTTCACATTATAGTCCAATCAGATAGGTTTAGTATACGCATTTATAGTACAGTGGCAACAACAAGAAGATAATTTTATAAAACCAGATAAAAATGTTTTTGAAACTGTGATATCAATGTTGATATCATCGGAACAAACTACACCACACGAAGATAGAGAAAAAGCATTTATCCAATTAATACGTTCTGGAGCATTTGATGAGAATCCTGACATATTAAAAATTGCTGAACAAGCTAAATTGTTAGTTTTAAAATTAAACATTTTAAGGATATGAACATAAATTATTAATGTTGATTTAATTTTCCAGTTATACTGTATGCAGAGAAATTTGTTCTGAACGTGGAGAATTCGGTGAAATGTTTAAATATTATATACTAGATGACTCAAAAAAACATCAAATATTTTCGTTTATCAGTTCTAAACCTGGATATTTTGAACAAATTGCTTATGATAATTTTAAAGTAATTAATATAATTTATAATCGAAAAATAGAATCATTGATTATAAAATAGTCTATTATATAATCAATGATAGTATTAAATGTTGATAAATCTTCAATAATTTTGAATTAAAGTGATAAGATTGAAAAATGATTACATTTTTTTCTTATTTTCTACCTGGCTGGCACCAATTGTATGTTAATGGTTAGATTAATCTAACATGAAGTTTTAGATAACCAAATGATTGAGCTTTTTTCGATAATTTAGTCGGCTTCCAGATGTAAGACACTACCACCCACAAAAAACTCATTGATACCCAGGAATCGAACCTAAACTTTATGCAACAAAACATGTCTTTAGACCACTCAGCCACACCTAACCCCTTTTTATTTGTTTAATTCTTATTTTTCTATTATTTAAATGATAAATAAATCTTAGACCTACTAAACTATTATTATTCTAATCTAGTTACAATTATTTATTAATATTCTATTCTATTATGGTGAAGATTTTATTGGATATAGATCCATTACAGTGTGGAGTAACATTTGGCACATTTTATCAACAATATATATGTGATGCTTTTAACCAAATAGAAACTGATTACCAGAGATATATTTTCTTAAAAGGTGCGATGTGAGTAATTTTTTCTGTCAATTATGTTTAGTTTTTTTTTTCCTTTACTAACTAAGCTTATACAGATAATAAATATAATTATTTATGGTACCGAGTTAAGACATATAACAGACATCAACTTACTTTGTTAAATGTGCTCTAAAATATTACATAAAACATAATATTTTACTCTATAATATTATGTTCCTTACCTGTTAATATTAGGAGTAACTAATAGTTTGTGTTATATATATATATTTTTTTTTTCTTTATTTAACGTATAAAATAAAAAAATATAAATATTATACAAACATTTTTATAAAATATAAAATACTACTATTATAACTTGTAATATTCATAATATTTAAATTTTTTAACATTTTAAGGGGCGGAAATTGGAATCTCTACTTTTTTGTAATTATATTGGTCTGTTGTAAGCCTGTCACATAAACATCTTATTATCCTATATATAAATATAGAATAACCTTGTAGCTTTGATACAAAGGATATATTAATAATACAAAATAATTATTTTATTATATTTCTATTTCTAATTAGATCACATGTCAATTCTGATGTAAAACTATGCACCCATTATTTGGAACTTTTATGTCAATATGAAAAAAATGCTGTAATGGATTTTGTAAAAACAAACGATTCATTGCATATAACGAGAGCTATAGCTGTGAGAATTATTATAGACTTATTTTTCTTTGATTCTTTATTATAAACACATTTTAGGCAACTAGAGCTGCAAGTCTAGATAACGTTACTGCAATATTGCTGGAAAGGTTTGGTGATTTTCAAGGTGCATTTGATTTACTGTTCAATAAACTTAAATTAGCTATTCAACAAGTAAGTATATTTATTTATAGAAAATATATCTGTAATTAACAATATATCAACTATCTAGAATGAAATGTGTTTTTAGGAAATCGCTGTCGAAGAATGTACTGAAGTTTTAGTAGCATTGGTTCAAAGAGGGTCTGCAGTGCTCGATCCAAAATCTACATGGCTACCAATATTACAGTGTCTTCTCAGTCTTCAATCACACGGTACTATTATATGTTATTTCTTAATAAAAATTATACTTTATTTCATTGTGATTGATCCTATAATTTAGACCATTTGCGCAAAGTTTTGGATAACAGTGATCTTAATTTAGCCACTGAAATGCATTTGCTTTTGAATAGTTCAACAGGCACTATTGGTCATTTCAGAAATCTTATAATGGGTAAGACTACTACTATTGTACTTATAAGCTTAATATTAACACATTTAATCAATTTTTTATTTAATATTTATTGTATACATTATTACAAATAAAAGTGCATCTCTATGCTCAAAATGTATGTATATATCATATATGTATAATAAAAAAATCTGAAATATATCATTGAATAAATTTAGGGTAAGCAATAAGTTGTTTTACTAAAAAAGGCTAGTGAAAAGCATTCTTATTTGGAATAAATTATAAAGTATAACAATTGATCTTAGAATATAATAGTCTATTCTATAATTAATAACTGTAATATATTTATTTCCAGTCTAAATATTATATAAATAGCTATAACTTATTATTTATTATAGTAAACAATATTTATAATTAATAATTAAATTAGGTTTAATTGACAAATGTCAATATGAACTAGACGTCTTAAAATCATTGGAATCATTGCTTCATGTTGATTTACATGACCAGTTGGCTAAATCAATAAGTGAAGTTAAGCAAGGTGTAGCTAATCCTGTAATATGTTCCTCGTGCAAGCAAAAAATGATATTGGAGCCTATGTTTGTCTTCAAGTATGTATTTCCCTCGCCCTACTTCCTCTTATTAACTTTTGATATATTTGACCAAATGTATGCATTATATTGCATAGTTTAAAATTTATTTACAATTTATGTGACGATAATATATTATATTGTCTATTATTGTTTAACACCAATATTACTTTAAAGTTTAATTCTTTCAGACTTAAATATATTTTTAATTTAATAAAATTACATTAAATTAATATAAAAAAAAGGTATATCGTTTGCCTTTTTCTCTCACAATTCAAGCACTAATATCAATTGGCAATTACTAATTATTATTTTTTCTTTTGTATATAGATGTGGCCATGGATTTCATTCCGATTGTTTGGGTATACAAACAACTTGTACATTCTGCATCTCAACTAATATTAAAATTAATTAATTAATATTTATAATTTTTAGTTGTATTTGTCATTATTATTGTTATATCCTATAATTATTAAATATTTAATTAATCACAATTATAGTAAATTATTTAAAAATATATTGATTTTTGTTACATTTTCAGTTTATTTATTTATAATATAAAACTGTTATTTATAAAATTAAAATTTTTACCACTCTGGGTAGGTTTAATTTTGATAACTGCAACCTATTACCTCTGAATTTAATTAAATACAATTTTAAATCAACTTGGTCATATATTTAAAAATTTCTGAAATATAGCATAATAGTATAAAACATAACAGTTAAAGATACCTTTTGTTATAACTCATAAATTATAATAATGTAATTTTTAAATTTCTGTATAGTGCATTATTGGATGGATATTAATACTAATTAATAGTTGATATTTTACCTTTATTCTGTATGCAAATTTTAGGATAAATATTATAGTATTTAATCTCACATTTTGTGATTTCTACTTTTATATGATTGAATTCATTAAGGTAATTTTGAGGTGTGGTATAAAATTTGTATGCATTCATACCGATATACTTTACTCCCACATCATAAAAAACCAAATTATAAATTTACTTTGATATAATAATATATTATATTTTAAATCTATTACATAATCAATTGCCTAATGGTATAAATGCATACAAATAATATTCCATCCCTCGAAATTACCTCTAATGCATCCGAACATACATATAATTTCTTATCATAAAATGTTGAACAGCTGCTAACTTCATGCACGTCTTTATTGTTGTTATTATTTTAAATTTTTAAAATAGTAAATACCTATAGTTAAAAATTAATAAATTATTGATTAAAAATGTTAAATGGCATGAAACTATATTTTCAATTGTTATTTCGTTTTACTTTAAAGTTTTAAATTTGCAAAATTGTAAAATAAAAAAAATAAAAATAACAGTATATGTTCTTATTAAACATTTTTTTTTTATTTTATAAATTTAAAATGCAATTATTTTAATTTAAGATAATTTATAAGTGTTGAATTATTTGGTTGAACCATTGATTCTTGAATAGACCCATAACTATTTTCAAAATGAACTGTGCAACTTTTGTTAACCATTATGATTTCGAAGTACCAGGAAACATATTTAAAAACGCTATAGCGTTGGGCGATGTAGACAATGACAATGAAATAGAATTAGTTATTGGAAACACTGAAGGCAATTTATATATTTTTAAAGGCCAGCAACAAATACAAAAAATATCTGGATTGGGTATTATTACTGCTGTAGGTATTGGAGATCTGATGAATTGTGGTAGTAATACTTTGATTGTTTTATCTGGGGATGGCTGGTGTCATATTTATTTATGTTTAAAACTGTGCAAATCTGATTCGTCTGAGGAAAGTGTTGTAAAACTTGAACCTGTACACATTCAGCGAGTCCCAGCAAACACAAAAGTAATTGTTTCAAATTATTACTATTAAGTACTTATTATTATTTAGTTTATCAATAATAATTATAGGTTCTGTTATTGTGTGATATTGATTCAGATGGGTTAATTGAATTAGTTGTTGGTTTAACGGACAGAGTGATACGTTCATATCGTTGGAGTCAGAGTGCGGCTGCTGGACGACTAGTGCCATTGCATAAATGGGAATGTGGTGACCAAATTGGTTCAATAATAATGATTAAGGATATGAATGGCCGACCGTGTTTAATTGTTTCTCAACCCGGTGTCACTGCATTACGTATTTATTGCCCCATAGCTTTTCCAGAATTAATGTGAGATAATTTTAATATTAAACTATTTATGATATTTTCAGTAATTGTTTTTTTATTACAGTGAAAAAACAATTGATTATGAAGATGAGTTAATCAGTGAATATTGTAATCCATTAACAGCTACAGAAATGATAGGGGATCTTAAAGTTGTTGGAAATAGTAAAACACAATCTAATAGTGTAGATCATTTATATGCAATCACTACTGTAGATGGCTTGTTAATGTTGGCAAAAAGAGAAATGATTTTATGGTACAATTTTTATTTTATTCCCTAAGTATTATATACATATAGTATTTATGATTTGTTCTATTATTTTAAAGGTCTAAAAAACTCGATCAAGAAGTGTTTTATATAAATAAGTTGACTGTGACAGAAGATGACTCTGATTACGTAGTAACTTGTTCATGGAATGGAGATACCAATATAATGGATCAGAAAGGAAAAATTGCAACATTTAGTCTTGGAGAACCTGTTTCTGTGTTTTGTTCTGGAATGTACACTGCAAAAGCAAATACAAGAGCAACATCTTGTTTTGTATTTGTAACACCTTCGCACAAGGTATGTCAATTAATTTAAAATATATTAGTGATGTGACATATTCGAGTTTGAACCGAACTCACAGAAAATTTGTAATAATAAATTTGAATTCCAAACCAAATACCCGGAGTTAGGTTCAAATTTTGAACAGTTCGTCATACTACTAAAGTTTATTTTAGAAGCGCAACTTTAATTGTAATGTATTCAATTTAATTTTCTCAATTTTAAAATTTGTATCTTCATAATATAAAATTAAGCTAGTTTAATACGTTCAAATATATAAAGTTATAATGCTATTTCACAATATTTTAGGTTTATGTTTATTATGATATGAGATTACCATATACATGTACCCAAAGTCTGTCAAAATGTATTGAAAATGATAATCAACTTTCAAAATTAATGAAAAAATATAAAGGAAAACCAAGCAAGATAATTAATATGTGTCTTTATAATTATAACCATAATAATAGATATTTTAATAGAACTTAAAATATGTTTTACTTTTAAAAAACAGGTAGGTAACTTAATAAAACTATTTTTTTTTTTTTTATACGGAACTTATGGAACTTACGGAACTATTGTTAACTATTTTTTCATTTCTTCAGTTTCAATTAATTTTGTCTAAATCTCTGTTAGAAATAAAAGATAATGATATTGTTATTTAATTAATGTCATTTTGTTTATGTTAACTGATATAATTAAAATATATTGATGTATATGTGTATATATATATATATAATTGTTTATGTGAGTTTTTATTTTTTCAGCCCATAGACCAGTGGTTCTCAACGAGGTCGGTGGAAGATTTTTGAGGGGAATCATATTTGTTTTGGACGGTTAGGGAATTTATATCTGCATTTGGTCCTTTGCAAAACTGCTACTGTCTTTGTTTCTGACAAAGTTAATTTGTTACTTATCATCCATTCCGCAATCGTGGCCATTGCTTCTTCAAGTAGTGTGGTATTTAGTGGCGGCCATGGCCCGTCCACTGGCCCACCCTAAATTTATTGTAACCTATAAGGTTATTAAAATTATTATTGTGTTGTTTTATTATAAAATATAAAATGACAAGGAAAAAAATTATCATTTTAGATTCTGAATGGAGCAAGGAATGTATTATTTCTACAAAGATGTTTTTATTTTTTAAGTATGAAAACATTTTTTTGGGTATAAATAATGGTCCCATTACCACAAATAGGGTATGATTTTTATACCGAATTTCATTTAGTTGGTACTTTATTTAGCTCATTTTTTGAATTACCCAAAAATTTTTCCTTGAGAAGCGGAAAATCGGCAAAATTACGGTTTCCGTTATTTAAAATTTTTTTTTCTTGATTATTAATTAAATTTTGATTGTAGGAACTTGAAAATTGTTTGAGCATTAACATAGGTAACATTTAAGTTTAGTAAAATTTTGGAATGGATTGATTGGTTGATTTTCTGGCTAAATATTGAGCTTTGAATTTTTTCCAAAAATATATAACAAATCCTGCAATTTTTGGTTTAACGATTTGAAAATTTTATACTAACCTACTCATATACTATTTAATTTGTTTTCAAAATATTTTGAAAATCGTGACTGACAATTTTTATTATGAAATGATAACTCCTTGAATTTTGATCGAAGGGATTTTAAATTTATTTTGAATATTTACATATGTAATTAAACTCATTGTAAAATTTTGGAATGGATTATCAGTAATAATACATTGAGATTTGTTCAGAATCGTATTTTCTAATGCAATAGTATTGCATTCAAATCTTAATTAAAACAAATCACTAGGTAATTTCTCCGAGGACCGATGGGATGAAAGAAGAACATCCTAAATTGTCGTTCCCACTTTTTATATATTGTATTAATTAATTATATACGTATATATAATGATTAAATGACCATTAAAATAGTGTTGTTAAAATATCATTATATTTTCAATATAGTCAGAAGTTTGTTTCAATACTTGTAACATGACTTTTTATTTTTAATATATGTAGATGTTTTATTTTAAGGAGAATCTCAATTGGACGGTGATAAAACTCATAAAATTAGATTCCTCAACGTTTAATTTTTTTCAAATAGATTAGTATTTAGCTGTAAGTGTATAAGTATAATATTTTATTATCTTAAAAATGGTTCATTATAAACGTTTTATGGCACAAATCAACTACTCTTTCCCCCCCACCGACGAATGTCCAATAGCAAAATTATCTAAAATGTTAACTCATAGCCCATCCTAAAATACGTCGGCCCGCCGTAAAATAAAATTTTGGCGACGCCACTGGTGGTATTGCGGCCAGTTGCAATAACTGTAACGTTGTCTGCGAAGGCAATTATTTTTTAACTTGCTTACCCTGGAAAATTGACTAGTAAATAATTGGGCTAACTACTCTACACAATCCTAATTCTATTAGTTGTTGTTCAAATCGGGCGCGGAAGTTCGATACCGCGAAGTTTCTTAGTAGAATCTTTGATGAGTACCGAATTGTTAACTGTGACTTCCGTCCACCGCGTTAACCACTGATTCTCCATGTCCAGTTCAAAATTAAGAAGTTCCCAAATCTGGTTTTTTGAATTCAGTCTTTTAGTTGGGCGATTTAAAATATCTGCGTTATGTTGGAAAAGAAAGATATTGGTCAGATCTTACACGTGTTCCGGATTTCCGTGTTTATCGGTGTAGTACTGTAATAGGTATTCCTACAAAGTTTCATGCCGAACGGATCATTACAGGTCAAATTATAACGAATCAGCTGTAAATCAGGAAATTAGGTTGCTAGTATAGGTTAGTATATATTAAATAGTATAATAAAATTACCAAAATTTCAAACTGATATAATTACAAAATTTTATAAAAATATAATAGTTTTTGAACTTTACATTGAATGAATATGGATAGAGCCATATCCATTTAAACCCATGTATTTCATTTGAAGCCAACATGTGTTTTGGTTATCGTATTGCTCTTGAGCAAAATTATTGATAATAATTTAATATTACATTTACGATATAAATTTGTATGTTTTGTATTATACACATACATATTTATATGTAACGTATTTATACAATGCGCGCATAATTTCAACCAATCAGAATTACACGCATGCGCACAGACAACTGGGGCTATAAACTTGTTCAAAAATCAACCTTATGGCTACATCCACCAGTACATGATTCAAGAAACCCAGTATGATTATAGTATAAACCATTGATTACATAATAGAATATAATAATAGATCTATTTTAACTAGTCTATTCTATAATCAATGGTATGAACCATGACAAAATAAACTAATCTAGTTAATCTAGACAAATAATCGACATATACCCACAGGGCACAAAATAGATGAATAATTCATTTATTTATATCAGTGTATAATATTTAAAAAGTGAAATGTGATAGTGAACAATATTTTAAACAATGTTATCATGCAGATATTTTGTAATTTTGAAAAATAATTTTTTTAAGTACAATTTTTCTATACAACTATTATACTCATAAAATATTTTATGGACAAATTTACAAAAAACCTACTTTTCAAGCAATAAGATGGGTTTGAAACATGCTAGGTTTAACTACAAAATAACTAACCTAACCTAACACTGCCGGACTGCCCAGACTGTAACTTGGTGGGAGAAATATAGCCTTGAAACATCGGAGTGCAAGATGCAACCATTTACACGTGATTCAGTAAAACGTATTTACAATTTTACTTCATGTCGGCTGTCGGCACGTTCGAGGTTCAATATAAGTGAACCATTAAGAAGTGCGAACGCGGTGCAACCCTATGCGATATGAAAATTCAAGCGGTGAAGAATTCGGACAGTCGGCAGTGTACTATTTGTAATATAATATAATATGCATATGTGTATTTGTAAATTTGTAATATACTTCATTATGAATGGTACATCGATCATTGATGGACGAACGGGATTTTTAATAGAAAAGTCGTACCTTAAGTACCAACTAACGAAACTCCGTCTACGACAAATAAATAAAAAGAAAAATGTTATTTAAAAAGGTATATTCATGGTATGATAATATAAACGGTTGCGATTATTCTTACTTCTCTTATCCGAAAATACAGTACGTTCTTTAACAGCACGGGTCATTTCTAACAATTTATAGTAGTTTATTAGAAAATAATAGTAATAATATATATATAGTGAAAACTGTCTATAAAGGACACTCACAAGACTAAGCAATTTTTGATCTTTATATACTTATATATTCAAGTTCATGTATAAAATTTTTATTGAAAATTCTGAATAGAAATTTTTTTATAAAAATAAAGTGAATTTCCGGTTATAAATTAAGTTCTTCAACAAATTTTAACTTATGTCCCAATTTCGACAATATAGATTTAAAGTTTAATCGATCGTTCGATGTATAATATATATATATTTTATAAAGTGTGTACACACATAGTTACAACTGCGATTTTTGTCCATTATCTAGTCACGGAGGTAAAATAATACTGTCCGTATCCGTAATACGATACTAGACGGATCGAAATGCCTATCTTATTCCCGGAGCCTTATCCGTTTGTCAGAGTTACAGACTTCACTAAAAGTGTGGAGGCTGAATAATATAAAATAAACGTGTTTCTAAATTTCGAATCAAATCGCGGGAAAATATAAAACCATATTTTGATCAGACAGTTCCAGGGTTGACAGCTGTTTGATATTTTCACTCGCGCAGGATATAAGGCGGTGACCGTATGACTAGTAAACGATAGACAGTACACATGGATAAAGAACAAAAAGACAAGCTTTCAGCCATTACAAAACATATTTTGTCATGCTTTCAGCCAAATAGTAAATACTTGATCAATATAAACACAAAATACAATCACAGACTATAGAGACCGACAGTGCTATTATGAAAAATAGCGCGTACTACTGGGTAACAATTGACTACTATAATATAACAACATAAGAATTATAAATGAAAATCACTACAATTCTAAAAGTCTTCATATTATGTCATTTGTAATTGTATCGACATCACGTATATGTTCACACAATATTATATACATTTGTTACAGAATGGGAGCATTTTACTTATTAAAAATCTAGATAACTGAACATTTTTCATCGAAAAGTTATTCCTGTCAAAACGTGTATTGTACATCATAGACAAATTAAAATAATATTGAATTTTCAATTATTATAAATTATTATTTATAATTTAATATAATCAAGATTTCATATGACATAATTATAATATAATATATTATATAGTGCATTGTACTAATTATTCAATAGTCTACTATTTGTTTATGAAAACACATACCTAATAATTAAAAATAGTTTAATTTTTTTTAGATGATTATTATTATTTTTTTAAATTCAATTTGTTTATAATTTTACGTTATATTTATAATATAAAATAACATCGAGTCATCAAATAAATGTCCACATTCTACTAATTTTTTAGCTTTGTTATTCGGAAACGTAAAGTTACACCACACTGATAATACATAATACCCACATTTAATAATTAATAAATAACAAGTACAAACTAAATTATTAAAATACCTATCTAATATAAATGATACATTGATATTTGGTAGTTTGGTACTAGATCTATTATTTAATTACGATTATCTTTGTAAAAGAGATAGTAACATTTTATTACTAATTTTAGTTACCATTGAATTAAATTAACTATATGAATAATTTATAAAATCATCGATTTATTCTTAATAAAAAAATTTTAAGTTATTCAATGTTACCATGTTATAAGTTACTAAATCAAGACTATCAAAGTCTCAATTAATCTAAGATTTAAAAAAAAAATTTGAAATATTTTACATCGTGTAAATATTATTATGTTTTAAATTTTCAGTTAAGTACTATTAATAATGAGGTATGCTTAAAAATTATGAAATATATTTTATTTTTTTTTAAATAAATCTAACTATCATAATCTAAACTACATGTGTATATTTATTATTTACTTTAGTACTTACATGCTAATAAACTAATATTACTAATTTAAACTATAAAGTATAAAATAGTATATTTTCATATACAGTATTGTGATACACAGTATCTGGCGGACGAACGAGCGAACGAGTGAATAGAAACCGTCCCTAATCACTGGGTTGAGTTGTTACCTCCACCAAGATATATTATATTCTGCGTGTCATTATCTTTATTCTATGGTCAAAACCGCCAGCCGAACGTTGAATAGCGCATGACAAAATTAATTTGTGGAGTATCGACGTAACTACTCGGTCGAGTGAATAGAAAATGTCTCAATTTATCTACCCGGCCAAGCAGAAAACGAGTTCCTTGGTCGAGTACTGGTCACGTGTAAACGGACAATTTGATCAGCGAGCTTCCATGTGTTCTCTCGTGGGTCGTGGCATGGAATATACACATTATTAGAGTATCTTAATAATTTGTATTCAAACGTCCATTTGTCATTCTGTCGGGGCCAAATTGTATTTATTATATGAAGAAGTTGACGTGTGAGGTGAGAAGATAATTCCTGATTACATTTAATAACTTATTCGTGGAATGTAGATACCAATATCAAAGGATAATTGTGACATTTGGAGAACCTAATTCTGTGTTTTGTTTTGGAATGTATAAAACATTTTTATATTTATTTATTCATATTAACCTAGTTATTTTAGAACTTTACCAAGAATGATAATTAAATAATTTCAAAAATTGCCATAATAATTTGTTTATAGTTAGGCTCTATTGAGAACCACCAAATGTGTTTGATATATAAAATTATAGATCTCACGGCCCTAACAAAAACACAACTAGTGGCAGTTGCTGGAGGCTTAGCCCCCTCAAAATTACTCATAGCCCCTTAAAATAACAAAACAATACTCAACTTTTCTTTAAAAAAATCTTAATTTTAGCACTAGTTGCGCCACTGAGCCCTAACCAACTTTTAGTCTACGAGGACCAAAGTATATGAATATGACAAAATATGTTAGATATTACATAATCGACAATCGTCAATTATAGATAATTAATATAAAAATGTTCTGTATTAATCCATGATCTAAGATCTTAAACGTGATATAATTATTTTCATAGAACTTGAAATTACTGATAATTTATGAAATTATTTCCGTAATACCACTGTTGCTGTGGCTTGTGGGGTAAATTTGTTATATAATCATTAGGAATAAATATTTATCACATTTAAAATTTAAATGGCAGACACAAGCACGTGGGACACTATGTCATATGGTCTCATATCTCATAATGTGGCAAAACGTGTTGTTATTTATTATATTCCGTGGTGTTTCCCGCTATTACTTTAATTTAATCACGGACATATTTATATTAGCTCGTGTATTATATTTATAAGTCTCAGGTAATTGATTTTTGTGTTCCAAATTTCTTATTGTTTTATACATTTTCATAGGATCATTCGTTTAGAGTATTCGAGTTTAAAGTAATTATTATTTACTACTTTAACTAGGTACTATAGTTTTTTTAATACCTGTTTATTCATTGTTCTATCAATTTATTTCTATGTTGTTTTAAGTAAAGAATTTTATCGTGATTTAGATGGAAAGTATGTACACTTAATTCATTTATTGTTATATTTTTTAATTTAATAATAACTATTACCTAATTTAAAATTACATTATTTAACATTATTTACATTATTAGTAGCCAGAAAAAGTTGTACGTTCTGATTTGAGAATATTTTTTTATTCATAACAAAATTATTAACTCATTTATAATTTAATGTTTTGAAATACGATATCTCTCGTATTTAAGGTTTTTAAATAATTAGTTATTTAATTAGGTAATAATTTGGTTCTGTCAGGATTGTTTTTTTATTAATATTAACAAGTTGTGTACATAACACAAAGTTTTTATAAGGGGTGTTATTTGGGGTGGAGGAGGAGTGTGCATTTGCCCACTTCTAGCTTTTTAAAGTAAATTTTAGCCCTACAGGGATATAAATCATGATGGTCCACTATAAAACATATCCACACTATTAAGCCAGTTATTATTTTGATATGCTTTAGGAAATAATGAAATGATGCCTTTTGTAAATTAAATTATTTTATTTGTATTGGTTATATTATGTGGTTAATTATTAATATAATTTAAATTGTATTCTTTTTTTTTTTGTTAAATTCAAAATATATAAGTAAAATTTAATACCTTCTACAAATTATCAATAATATATAATTGTTTCATGTTTCAAAACATAACTAAAAATATTAATATATTTAATGTTTTGAATTTTATTTTATACGTCTATTGTGTAAATATGTTTAATTCCTATATAAAACTTGCATAACAATAATATTAATTGTTTTAAAATGATTTAAAATAGAAGAATCATTTGAGGCAATGGAAAACTCATTAGTTCCTACGTTTACTAATGAACTTTATATTACAAATGCTGAATATCAAGGATGTTTTATAAAAATATGGGCAAACTTTTATTCAAAAAAAAGAGCAAACATGGAAAAACATTTTCAAGACTACAAAACTTTTACTAAGGTAATAATTATAATTAAATTTATTCATTATGTATGTTACTAATATTATACAACAATTTTATTGGCTCATATTATATTAATAACAATTCGCTACACAGTAAAAAATAAGTAGTAATTCCATTTTATCAAATGTTCAGAAGGAACAAAACAAAATTCAAAATTGATTTTTAATTCCATTTTTGTTTTATTTTTTTGAAAATCATTATACATCTAGTTTTATAGGACACTAAAATAAATATTAAAATTTTCATAAAAAGTCGTTATTTTTGCTACATATTTTTGAAAATTTCCAATTTTAATTTAAACTTACGACTTATAATGGTAAATTTAAAGTCGTATCTCAATTTATGACTTTTTGTATAGTCGTGGTATCTCAACTTTTTGAATGGAAAAATGTAACGTTGTATTGTAAGTAGTTTAGCCAAAGAAACAATACAAAATAAAATAAATTATTTTTATTGGTATTACTATTATTTATTATAAAAAAAACGTTCTATTTTTAAATTCTTATCTAAATATATGAATTTTTTCAGCGGTAAATATTTCAAAAAGGTCGTAACTTAAGAAATTCTAAATAATAGTTTATAATATCTTTGAAATAGTTAGAGACACAATATTATTTTTGTGGTCAATTCAGTTTATTAAGAAGGATGTAACTCAAAAACAACAAAAATGGAGTTACAACTTGTTGGAGATAGCGAATCATGTTCTTAATAAATAATTTTGTTTTTAAGGAATTTACCAAATTGGATTTATATGGAAATACATTATATGTATATATTTGGAAAACAGATTGTGATATAAGAGTATATAGATGTCAAGTGGTATGTTCAGATCTTGTAGCCAAAACTCACACAATATTACTGATAGATTATGGACGAAAAATGATTGTTTCGTATTTTGATGTACGAGAAGTAACCAAGGATATAGATCATACACTTTTGATTGGTTTTTCTCAAAAAGCTACAGTGCAAACATTTTTGTTAAGTGGATATATAAGTAAACCAAAAACAAACAACGAGTTAATAAATATTTTGTGTAATAAATATTATAAATATAGAAGGGACTTTGATGTAAATGGTGTTACATTTATTTCATTATTTGGCATTGATAAAAAGTTGACCGACTATGGCATAGCAACTACTATTGACATGACAGCAATGATTACAATTGCTAAAAACATGTCTTCACTAATTGTATTAAATAATGTAAATGATGCTATTAACACTTACGCCCTTCCAAGCAATGCTTCAACAGTGTGTTCTTTTCCTAAATCTCAACATTTGGATTATGTTACTTTAATAGACATATATATTACAAAAGTTTCTATAGGCAATCATTCAATTCTATTAACAGTTCGAACACTTGTGGGTATATTAATTTAATATTTTTATTACGTTTAAACAATTATTGATTTTTTTTTTTATTTGAATTTTGTTTTATTTAGGACCATGATACTGAAACTATAACCGATTTATTAAATTCATTAGATAGACAAAATTTAAAATTGACACCAATTCTTCAAGTCTATACTCCTTGTCTGATTATTTTACGTAATGAACTAGTTAGAGCCATAATATTAGAAGTTAAATATGATGGATTATATATTGATCTGATTGACTACGGAATAAGAGAAATGATACCTAGAACAGTAGTTTTTGAGATTCCTTCTAAGTATGATATAACTATAATTAATATTTATATATTTTTTATTTATAATAATTAAACTATTTACCATTTATAGATGCAATTCAATTGAAATGAGATCAATGAATGTGGTATGTGACAAGCCAAATAATGTCAAGTTAGATGAAAACATGTTTGTCCAAAAATATTTTCAAATGTTACCATTAAAAATTGATCCCAATTTTGGTTTATATAAAGTGAAATTATTAAAGAAAAATAATGTAGATGCTATTGATGTATCAAATACTATTGATATAGGACAATGTTCAATATCAAGCAAGTCTCCAGATTTTTTTTCAATAACAGAAATAAATGTAAGCACATTAATATAATATAATATTTTTATATTTCATTAATATTTATAAATAACCAAAGTAAAAAATGAAAAAATTGTATTTACCTACCATTTCTTGGATTAATATACCTTTACATGGGCATTCAAATTAAATTATATATAATTTGTTTTTTTACTAAAAATTCATTTGATATTTATGTAATAAATAAATTAATATTTAATTGATTTTTATAGGAGGAAATTACAAGTATAGAAAACATTATGAATAATAATAGTGAAGTATCTATCAACCGTATAAATGTAAGTTAAATTAAATATAATTTGTAAAGAATTGCCATGTTAAATACACAGTTGAAATAAATAGGAATATAATTTTGGTAAAATCAGTATAATCACTGAACCTTTCCTGTTATTTTTATCAAAATTAATACTCATATTTATTTAATTAAAAAACATTTTGTATTTCATAAATAAAATAATAAGAATTTAGACACTTTAGATTAAAAAACCATTAGTGTTGGCAAATTTCCATAAATATCTAATTGTAGCAATTTGTTCCTTAATACGACTAGATGATATTTATAGATATATTGAAAACTTAATAGGTGTCATTGAATTTAGAATAAACAGATAAGCAGTACTATAAAATAAACTCTCAACTGGTGCTGTCAACTGCTAATCAGCATTAGCGCAACCACCTCAAGCATGGGATACCTTACCATAGATAGAAAGGACAAGAAATAATTATGCCATTCGGGATGGGTTACCTAGTTATAGAATGGTAGGAAAGAAATCAAGAAATTAAGAATCGACAAGCAACAGCTAATCATAGAAAACATTTGGGCTAAATGGTTCACTGGCAACAATACACCCGTTTGTTGCACTTGGAGAAAACATACTCTTGCAAATTCTACACCAATTTTTATCTTTTGGGAACTCATATAAACAAAATGTTAATCGGTAAATATGCTCATATATACCACCGCTTATCTGTTTATTTTAAAATTAATGGTAAATTATATTCTATCGCAGCACCATATTAATGTATTAATTTAAATTCATATTAATATTTATAAAAACCAAACATAAAATGTGAATGCAATTATGACGTTTATATATTATTTATCTTATATATACACATATAATATACAGAGTGTTCTAAGGAGATCTGACAAATGCAATAACTTAATTTTATTCAATATTTTTAATTTTTTTTTTGTAATAGTTATCCTCTACGCTACAATTAATACAATTTTTATTTTATTAAAACTAAAAATGAAATATTTAAAAAAAATTGATGTTAAAAATATTTATTAATGATTAATTATTAATTATCTAAACAATTTAGTTAATTAAAAGTTAATTAAGATTTAAATTATTTTTTAAGTTTAAATTATCACTACAAAAAAAAATTCAATCTGTATTCCATGAAACATTCTGTTTTTCAATATAATCATTGAGATTGTTGTAAGAGTTCTTATCTATGATTTAAAATTGATTATCAAGAAAAATATTTGAATTTTAACACTTTAAAATTCTTTTTAAATTGTTATATGGAACCGAATTAAACTATTATAATAACAAACATTTAAAAAAAAAAATTGTTTACAAAATATTGATCTTATTTTTAAATTTAGTTTATTTACATAAAAATAATTAATACAATTTTATATTTTTAATTTTGTAGGATTCAAATTAAATTAAAAATATATTTATTATAGCGCAAATGTAACGTAATTTTTTTTTTTTTTTTTTAAGAAACTAAAATATTTAATAAAATATTAAAATATTTAAAAGTACCAAAGTTATTGAATTTTCCAGTTCTCTGTGGAACACTGTATATTTTAGCATTATTAAATTATACTAGGACTTCAATATTTGCACGTGTCTCTTATTGTGTTGAGAGTATAAATCATGAAACTGTTTTATTTTATTAATAAAGCCTTACCTTTAGTCTAACTCAATAAAATAATAAGTGTAATAAACTAATTTTTGTTATTGATTAATAAAATTATATAAACAAAATTAATTATTGCTCATTAAAAATACATTTATTTATTTTATACCTATATAAAAATGAAAATATCTTTGTTTTTAAAAAAATAATACTTGAAATCCATATTGCCCTTTAAGTCAATAAAAATTCCATGCTTAAAAAACAAATCAAATGTTTTTTTATTTTCATAATATATGTATAAGTAATTATCTTCTATATAAATAAAAAAGTGAGAAGGCCGATTGTGGACATTTCTCCTTCGTCCCTTCGGTCCTCGGAGAAATTAGTGGTTTATTATAATTATTAAAATTTGAATGCAATGATATTGCTTTAAAAAATATGATTCTGAGCAATATATTGCAATATATTATACTGATAATCTATTTCAAAATTTACCACGAATGTAAATTACATATGCAAATATGCAAAATAAATTTCAAATTTCTACGATCAATATTCAAGGAAAAACTTATGGGAAATTCAAAAAATAAGCTAGATAAAGTACCAATTAGATGAAATTCAGTATAGAAAGGGTATCCTATTTATTGTAATCGGATCATTATTTCTACCCAAAATAAGGTTTTCATACATCAGAAAAAAAATAAAATGAAAAGCCAATAAAAATTGCTGATTTTCTGCTTTTCAAGGAAAAACTTTTGGGAAATTCAAAAAATGAGCTTCATTAAGTACCAAGTAGACAACATTTACAAGCGATGCATATGTTATATGTGATAATCGGACCATTATTTTTACCCGAAAAAATGTTTTCATCCATAAAAAAAAAAAAAAACATCTTTGTAGAAACAATACATTCCTCGCTCCGCTCAGAATCTAAAATTAAATTATTTAATAAATTGATATTTTGTATTACATTAAATTAAATTTTTGTTTTTTAGAAAATCAAAATTAATACAGGAATGAAAGAAAATGAAATTTTAAATTTAATAAAAAAAGATGTTATCTATCTAAAGGAGAAAAATAATGATAAACTGAATGAAATAGAATGTATTAATAGTGTGAGTGTTTTCATTATCTGTTTTTTTTTTTTTAAACTGGAAGAAATGTTTGTTTATTTTAATTTTTTATCCCAGTATTTTTTTGGTACAATTTTTATTGCAAAAATATTTAGTGATTTAAATATAAAAACTTAATTATAATTTATTTCTATAACAGTAATAACTTATTTAAACAAATGTCTTTTTAATTTATTTTTAACTAGATATAATTATATTTATTTATTTTATTTATTATACAACACGGGCTATTACCCAATTACAGTTTGTACATTTTATAATATTGAACATTTACATTTAATAACATTTTTATTTCTTAAATATATTAATTTTAATATATTAAACTATTTTATCATCTGTTAACTTCAAGAGTGGTATTGACTCTCCTTTCTAGTCAACCACCTGTTAGTATTCAATACTTGCAGTGCTAGTTTTGGTAGTGTCGAATAGGTATACAGTATATTAATAAATCCTACAGTACTGCACATTACATACTTTGTCATTAAATATAAGCACAATATTAATTTTAAACTATGTGTACACTTTGATTGTCAATATTATAATGATGCCCTGTTCCGTTAAAAGTGGCGTTTGAAATGAAAGCGAGGCACAAAATCATGTTGTGCAGTAGTTGGCAGCCGACTACCGCTCTTAGAGTGAACAGACTAGTTTGTCAAATTTATGTTTATTCTTATTGCTAGTGTAATACATTTTTGATGATTTTTTATCATTAAAAAAAAAAAAATGTATATATACATATATTAACCCAATTAAGCATTCAAAAAACCCATTTAAATAACATATTATTTGGCAGTAAAAAAAAATATTCTTTATTAAACAGATGTAACATGTAACATGTCAAAAAAATTCAAAATATATATAATTATTTTTAATTATTACATCAACATAAAATAATGTATGTATTTTCCAATTTTTATTTTCTGCCGTTTATTTCTACCAAAATGTTACTGTTCTCAGTGCTATTTTTATTCTATTCTGGATTGTTAAAATAATATTTTTATATAATTTAAATATTTTTCGCAAGTGATAAATGTTTATTGTATTAAAAATTGAATTAGTTTTTATTATTGATATAACTTTATAACTTTATATTTAAATTCTACACAATAATATTAAGCAATATTTTATCTAATATTTTATAGATAACTCCTATAATGTTTTTAAGAAGAGAAAATTTGTTGAAAGACAACCAAGAAATTATTAGTTCAATAATTTTTTATAAATCACCATATAATTTTCGAATGAGACAACACAATCCAAACTTTAAACCTTTTATGGACCAAATCAAATCCACTTTGGGAACTCGTCATATTTTAACAAAATGTGAACTTGTTAAAAATATGTATGTTATTTATCAACATCAAATAGATTCTATTTATCGTGCTCAAATTATTGATATGGATTCTGAAGTTGAAAGTTAGTTAATTTTATTTACCTCTATTTTTATATGATAATTGATAATGTGTGTGTTTATATAGAAATTAAGTTACAACTTGTTGATGAAAGAAATGAAATTACTAATGAAAACTTCAACAATATCACTTTGTACAATTTTATTGAAACTGATTGTAATATACCTACACAATTAGTACTGGATTGTTCATTAAGTAATATGTGGTTTCCTGTTTTAAATGAAGATACTCAGTTAATGCTACAACCATATTTTAATAAAAAAATACTGTACAAAGTTTATATTGTCAGAACCGATGAATCTGGTTTAAATTTAGTACAGTTAATTGAAAAAGATACTAATATTGATATTTCCAATATTATACTGGAATCTGGAATTGGGCAACGTTTATGTGCTGCAATGAAGACTGGTAACATTTTAGTATTTTCTCAATTTGTATTGTAATTTGTAATAATGCAACGTACAGTTCTGTGATTTTATTTATAGATGAAAACCCCTATGAAGAAAATTTATTCAAAGGTCAAAGTTTTCTTGCTTACATTTATCACTATCATTTTAATATTTGTATTCAACCTGAACCGAACATTGTTGATGAGTTGGAAGAAGAAATTCTAGAATATGTTGAGCACAATATTGTTAGTTTGTTAATATTATTATTATTATTTTGAATTCTAATTTTATCTTTACAATTTAAATATGATTTATTACTGTAAATTTGCAGATTCCCGAAGAATTGGATATTAGCAATTTACAGAACAAATATTGTTTAGCTACTGTGAATAATGAACAATGGTATAGAGCTGATATTAAAAATATTAATGAAGAGTCTGTAATAGTGAACATGTTTGACATTGGTTTATTAACAAATGTGTCTGTAAAGCAGGTAATTGATTTGTACAAATTAAATTATTAAATTTAATTTAATTTAAGGAAACTTATTTTGTTCTTTGCCTTATCTACCAACTCAACTATATGGGGTTAGCCCATCCTAGTCCTACATCTACATAGATTTTGATCACCTACACCTCGTCCACACCAGTTATCTTCATATCAATTTTAATTCCATGAACCTTCTCTTCATTGATCTTTTTCTACCCCTCTTACTAACTACATTCAATTCCATAAGAACTCCTATTGCATCTCTCTTCATAACATGCACAAACCATCTCAGCCTATTCTCTTTTATTTTCCCTATAATTCATGCAATTCCTATTTTTCCCCTTATGTATTTATTATGAAAATATTCTATCCGCTCTAGTTACTTAACATTCTTATCTCAGGTCCAATCAGCATTTTACACTCATCTTCTGTTTCATTTTTTTGTTCATTGCTCATTACTCTGATCCATACAATCTTAGCAAAGATTATAAATCTCATAAAGATTATATATTATTTTAAATTAAACTATATTTCATTCATTATTTAAAATAATTAAAAATTTTAGATTCGGCCAATACCCAATAATTTAATGAGAAAACCTCAACTTTGCTTGCATTGTAGTTTAGAAAACAAGGATTTAAGTTTTAAAATTACTGAAAAAACATTGTATAATGTAATAGTAACATCAATTAACACGGATGGAAAGTAAGTTTTTTTAGCAGGCAGTTAACATTTTAAAATTTTAATTTATAATTTTATATTTAATGAGCATAGAGTAAGAATAATAAGTGTGAAAAAATTTGATGAAATAATAAAATTCAATACAATTTAATGTAAAATAATTTTAAAAATATATTAGCATTCAATTATTTTAATGTTTTAGGTTATGTATTGTTGTTAAAGAACACAATACTGCTCCACTCTCAAATCCAATTGTTCGTGGCATTGAAAAAATATCATTCGTACATGTTGATGGTGACTTGACTTATTTGCAAAGATCTCAGGATAAATTAAATCTTGAAAAGATGTCTGAAGCTTTATCAAAACTAAATGGTCAATTAGAAAGTAAATCATCTATCATAGTAGGAGATGTGAATATATTCGAAAGCCATGGAAAATTGTATAGGTGTGTAGTGAAATCAATAAGTTCTAAAATGGCTGTTGTACATTGCATTGATTTTGGTTTTGAAAAGCAAGTAGAGAAGAAAAAATTACAATATTTGGGAAATTCTAAAATTGCATTATTACCAGCACTTGTCATTATTGTTAAGACATTCCCTATGGCATTTAATATATCTAAAACAATTTTTTTAGCCAATATGCATGTGGATGATGATGGAACACTTAATGTTATGTTGAATAGTATGGATTCCATATATTCACAAAATAAATTAATTGAAACTCTTAGAAATGGATGTTTGGTAAAAGTTACAAGTGTTTATGCCAACAATGACTGTTGGGTAGTTCCTGATTTGTTTTCCGACACACTTAAGAACATCTCAGATATACTTATAAAAATGCAATCAAAAATAATACCGGCCGTGACAGAAATTGGTTCATTGTGTGCTGCGTTACACGAAGAAACAAAAAAGTGGCATAGAGCTTTGATATTAGATGTAGACAGCGAAAATAAAAATATTTTGTCAATAGATACAGGTGAAAGATTTAGAGCAGTGAAAACTACTAAATTAGTTAGTGAAATTCAGAAAATTCCAAATTGTGCCCTGCGCTGTCAAGTAATGAATAATGTAAATGTCAAACAATTATTAAACAAATATGTTAATTGTAAGCTAATTTCCTATACTCAGCCATTACTCGAGGTAGAATTGTTTTCAGATATTAATGATATTCAAAATTACGAGATTACTTCTCAATTAGCTGAGGAATGTTTAGTAACTATTTCTAGATTTGAATCATTTAATGAATTTTATGTTAAAAAAGTCGACGATGCTGAAATGACAATCAATCATCCTAAGAATTGCAAACAGTGGCCAACTGTTGGTACATTAGTTACAGCACTAACTGATAAAGGTGATGGTATATGGTACAAGGCTGAAGTGTTAGCCTCCAACGACAATATACATATTATCGTTCGGATCATAAGTGATGGAAGTATTTGTAAATCAACAGAATTTAAAGTTATTACAGAAGATTTAGTTGATAATAAATTATATTATTGTTGTTGCCTGAACGAAGAAATTGAAGATATTAATTTAAATGATCAAAACAATTTAGATATCATTTCTGATATAATGATGACAGCGAATTGGACAATGAAAATATTTAATGATCAAGAACCATATAAAGTTTCTTTGACTAGTAATGGTGAAAGTTGTGTTGATATTGTGTACAGGATTTTAGCTATTTATGAAAATGATGATTTATCGGAAGAATGCAATTCAGTGAAAAGTGTCGAATCTGTTAAAACATCTATGGAAAGTTTGATAATAAATAACGATAGAAAAATGAGTATTGACAATGATTTATTTTTACCAGAAGTAGAAACCGTGAATATTAAGTATGTTGAAACGTTTCATAATTTTTATGCAGAATCGGAAAGTTTGTCTATGTTATATATGCAACAGATTAACAGTGACTTGGATATGAGCATAATAGAATTGTCCATAGATTACAATATGGTTGGGTCCATTGTGGTTACATCAAGCCTTGAACTAAAGAGTTGGTGCAGAGCCAAAGTAGAAAAAATCCAATCTGATGGTGTTAGTGCTTATTGTTATTTATTGGACTTTGGAATTTACGAAGAATGCACTAAATTCTACAAGGCTACGAATTTCCTCCAGGCGTGCCCTCCAATAGTGAGACGTTGTTCATTATACACACCTAAGTTAAATGGTAAAGAGAACGAAATTTGGTATCCCAACGTAGATGATATGTTCAAAGATATCTTAACTATAGAACATGTTAAATTTGAAATGATTATAAAAGAAAACAATGATCCGTATATTGTCACTTTACGATTAGTAGATGCAGATGTTTGTGATATGTTGTATCCAATAAAAGTTAAAGTATCGTATGTCAATTCTTTAATTGATTTCAAGGTCATAGCGATATCTTCTAAACAAAAGGCCTTAACTGAATTTTTAAAAAGTAATGTTCCTCTGGTTATTGAAGAAGATCCTGTTATTGGCAATTTGTATCTGGCCAAAATCGAATCAAAACTAAAACGTGTAAAATTTGATTTAATTAGTGGTGTCAAATTTGTAGTCTTTGACATTGATGATACTTTAGAAGCATTATCCGTGGATAATCTGTACAAAATACCGGAAAATATAGCCAACATACCTATTTTCGTTATGGCCTGTTCATTGATTTTGAAGAATAGTGAAGAAATATATTCGTTGAGCATGTTTCAAAGAATAGCAAATTTAAATTTAACCTTTACTATGTGCATTATTACAGAAAGTGATGGGCAAAATCTAAATCTGGTTAAACTTTATATTGGCAATAATGACATTCTTGATATTATTGAAAATAAATTTCCTAATTAATGTGATACCTACTTATTTATTACAACTTTAAAGGTATAATTTGTTTTTATTATAAGAAGTGTTTAAAGTCTATTCAAGAATTTATGTTTATGTTAAAAATAATTTTTCATATACTTTCTTAATTAAATATGACTTAAGATTTACATTTTTATACTTTATTTAAATATTTTTACTATGTCTTAAAAACTGTATTTTACTTTATTTTGAATTAATTGTTAAAATAAATAAATCATGAATAAAGACTTCATTATTTATTTTTTTTATCTCTGGACTGACTTAATTGTTAAAAATTTAAATAATATTATGAGATATAACCATACTTATTGTATAACCAATACATAATAATGGAAGCAATATAATTTTATGGTATTAGTATAATTGTATATCTTGAGTTATGATAATATCTATGCAGTCTCTGTCACTAGGGATTCAATAGTGGTTGTCACAAAATATTAAATAAATCAAATTGTATTTTATATGTAAATATTTAATATTTTCCATTAAATTTTAACATTTTTATAAATTGCTAAAAAAAATGTTTAACCAATGTTAAATATGTTTGTATTAAAAATGTATGAAAAAATGTCTTATTAAATATACAAGTATACAACATTTTATGTATTTTGTTGATATCTTTAGCCTAAATTGCAAAAGACTTAACTCCATATTTATTAGTCAATATAAAAAGAAACAGTTTGTAAAAGTCCATTAAAAAAACTTTCAAGAGACACTAGTGTTTAAGTTGTGCAACATTAATGCAATTATGATTTTGAAATTCATAATAAATAAACGGTCTATTATTTTTTTTTCAAAATTCTTGAATCGCACGTTTTTTTTTGTTATGGAAAATTCAGGTCAACAATTTATTGTTCAGTGTCAGTAATAAATAATTATTATAGGAAAGGCCAATTAATTTCCACATGGCCCATGTATATATTACGTATATAGTTTTATAGACAAGTTGTGTATTGGTTTTACAAAGATGTTTTATTTTAATGTATGAAAACAGTTTTTTAGGTAGAAATAATGGTTCGATTACCATAAATAGGGTACGCTTTCTGTACCAAACTTCAATTATTTACAAATTATTTTTAAAATCATAACTCGTCATTATTCTTTATAAACTTTTAAAGTTAAAATCTTAAGTAGAATTATTATGATATTTTATGTGTTTTTAATAGTCTGAAAACATTTTTGTGTGTATAAAAAATGGCAGAATTACCACAAATGGGATTTGCTTTCGGTAGAAAATTGTATCTAGTTGGTTACAATTTTCTTTTTAAATAAATCTATATTCAGCTCATTTTTCGAATTTATCAAAAGTTTTTCATTAGGAAAAGATAAACTACCAAAATATGGCTGAAAATTAGCAAAATTACGGTTTTAACTCTTTCAGTTTTAATCATAGGGATTTAAAAAATTTTATTACATATTTACATAGATCATTTACACGCGTGGTAAAATTTTGAAATTGATTATCAGTATAAAGTATTGAGTTTGGCTCGTATTTTCTAATGCAATATTGCATTCAAATCTTAATTATTATAAACCACTAATTTCTCTAATTGATATTATTTTTAGACAATTGTCTATTTTGATAAATTTGTTTGGCCTAGTTGCTTATGAATTTTAAATATTTGTTTGTGTTTTTTTAAATTCATGTTTTGGTTGTAATACGATCATTGCTTACGATTGTTGATAAAGTCATAAAACGTGTCTAATCAAATAATTCGAATACGTATAACAAACTAACAACTTTATTAAGAGGATCAATACTATTATCATTGATTTTATAATATACAGATATGCCATTCCATTGTTAATATTGGAAGCGGGTACATGCATTCAAACACTAGGTATCGCTGATGTCGATTGCATTCAAGAGGGGTCTACCTTGGATGGGTATGTTCGGCGGGTGATCGGGGGGTTGGGTATTTTATTTACGAGCTTTTATTACAAATCAATTAATCATTGTTATTAATATTGTTAAATCTTTATAATAATATAGATTGCCATACAAATATATATGTATTTATAATTTAAAATACTACATCCGTGTTTGAGCTTATAACCCGCATTTACATTTTATACCCGACAATTTTCGTTTCATATGATATAATCGATATAGTTTGATATTTATACAAAATGTTATCTAGCATTCTGGCGTATAATATTATGTTAGATTGTCAACAAAATCATTAACACTATAGTGTATAATTATTATAAGTTTAAAAATACTGATTATAACTTAAAATTTTCCATTTTCCTATCAGTTATATATTTATTAGCAAAGATCTCCAGTCTCCACGATTAATAATCACGCATTCGCATGATACTCTCCATTTGAACTGTTCCATGTCGTAAAAGGTTGATTTTTTAATAACGTTCCTCTTTGTTGTTTTTTTTTCAACGCGGATTTATTTATTCCAAAATTAATAATGTCCAGTAATATATGCCAGTATTTCAATTGTAATAAAACAAAAAAAAAATTTCCTAATCTAAAAATGTTTAGATTTCCAAGAGAAGATAATAGACTTGAAATTTGGATCATAAACACATTTAACTAATGATCAATGATGAAATTTCAAATATGTGATACGATTTTTAATTTTGTTAATTTTGATTGTCCAAACATTATTGAATAATCTTTACACTTCTTAAATATTTTGCAAGTTAATAATTTATTTAAAATAAACTCTTTATGTTCTAAACATACTTCATTTTCACAAAGCCAATTTTTGATCAAATTGTGTTTTTTGAACCAGATCATATATATTAATTTAAGTTTTTTTTTATGTTGAACTTTAGCAAACTTTTCTTCAAAAATATTAAGCGCACAATTTACAATTTCTATAAATACTTTTGTTGGACATTTAAGTCCATTTGATTCAATGTTTGAAAACGTTTTATTAATTATTAATTTATTTAATTGCTATAATTCAGATATTTTTGCACTTAGAAAGTTGATTTAAGTACCAAAATTTATGGAAAAATATAAAAAAAATTAATAGTCAAAACTTTAAAATTTTGTTATTTAAAAAAAATGTATTACGCACGCGTGTAACTTTTTAATTTACGTTTTTAATTAACGTTAAAATAATTAGAGACCATTTAAATGTGTATTATTAAATTTAAAAACTAACCAAAAAAACAAAATTTATTTATTATTGTTCTATTTTAAGATATGTATTCAATTATCGTTTATACACTATTATAATATATACTGTATTATATATTATTAGTTATATAATATGAATAAATTAAACTTTAATTATAAATGTGCTGTAATAAAATATTTTAAAATATATAAATATATTAATATACCATATATTTTATGCTTTATTGGCCTAATAAATAATATTATGATTTATGTGTATTATGTATATTGTCAGTGATGACACGATGCGGGCTGATTCCTTTATTATAGCAATGTATATCGTCTATTGTTTATACAAATAGATTTCATAAAAATGAAATAAAATTGTATTCCAATATAATAACGACACCTCTCGGATTTTAATAACACTAAAAATATTGTTGCCTATAACTCCTATAACGTGGCTAATCTGTATATTATAAAATCAATGCTATTATCGAAAAATCGACCAATAAGCGGGATAAAACTGTGGAACTCATTAAATTCTGTTTTAAAACCTATAAACAGTTTTGAATTCGTAAGGTTATCTACTAGGAATCGAACGAGGTGATATTTATTTTAAAACATTAAAAAAAAATTGGATTTATAAATAAGAATTTATAAAAAAAAAAATGCAAAATTAGTTTGGGCCTGTCCGGGATTTGAACCCGGGACCTCCTGCACCCAAAGCAGGAATCATACCCCTAGACCAACAGGCCACATGTCTTGAAATTTAAAAATAGTATTATTTAAAACTATTTATTACATTTCATTAATATTTTCAATAAATATTAAAATATTTATAATTACACCAGTTAAAAAGTAATTAGATAATATTTAAATCAAAGATTAGACCAAATAGGGAAAATATATTCCCTTTAATTTTTTTAATAGTTAGATGTTAGTATGTCACTATGTCAGAACCAAGTCCTAAACATCACAATTTAAATTCTGCATTGTTGTAATCTCCGTGAAATAGACTGAGAAAGAATATGCTGGTATGACCAGTCCGAAGTATTGTGTTTGTATGTGTGCGGGGGGGGGGGGGTGAAAGGTGCCTGTGTACGGTATACTTGTAACAGAAAAGTTATAATACAAATAATTTTAATGAGTTATTAATTTAAATAAAGTTACTAAACAACGATCGTTTATTTATTTTATATTATAGTTTATAAATTTTTTTTTGAATTAATCCTAATTAAAAGTTCAAAAGGAGCTCATTTTAAAGTTTGCCCTTGGCACAATATTTGATTGTTGCTTACCAGCTTAAAGCTTATTATCACCTATTACGGCACACCAGGGACGTTCACTTGGGGATTGAAAGCGGCGATTTTCTTTTTCCGTCTAACACACATGAAAGATAGGGATTTAGACGTTTTCTATTTCCAACGTTACGATAGATCTCGTGATGCGATAAGGGATCTGAAAACTGATTTTAATTCGTCATCAAGTCTTCTTTAGATCGACTTTCCCACTTTTTCGAAATTTATTTTCTAGGTCTTCCAAATAAAATTAAACAAATTGTAAATTAAAAATTTGTAAATATTCAATTTTTGAACAACTTAGGACAAAAAAATTAAAAAAGTGATAAAGTCGATTTATAGTATCTTGTATAGAGAATTCAAATCTGTTTTTAAAATTCTTATCGGATCATTAAATTCATCGTTACGTTGGAAATGCGTTTTCATACAATTTTGAAACAGTAGCTAAATTTTTACATGTGCGTGCGTTGACCGTATATCACGACGGCGCGATGTTTAAGTTTCGTTAAAATTGTAAATAAGATATAAATATTACCTACATTAATAGCAATCGGTATATTTTGGGAAACACAAGTTGGAATATTAACTAAATACAGTCAAAACACCATAATGTCATGGAATAGGTAATAATTATTTTATTATCACTCCAATTTCAAGCACATGCATCGTAGACGTTATATGAGTTTGATTTTTTATAATTTTATATATTGTACTGCCGTATTTGGTTGCAATATAATACATTACATTTTTTTTATAAATTATTATTTATTACTATGAATAATCCAAAACAAACATTTTTTGGGAGTATTTTTTTCCCAACGAAAAACTTTTGAGAAATTCGAAAAATGGGCTAAATAATGTACCAATTAGATACAATTTTCTACCGAAATCATACCCTATTTGTGGTAACCAGACCATTTCTACCCAAATTCGTGCCTTCAGACATAAAAAAAAAACATTTTTGTAAAACCAATACATTCTTCGCTTCACTCAGAATCTAATAATATATTACTTGATGAATATAATATTTATATCGTTTATGTATGATAAAATCCACATATTAATATATTGTTTAATTTAATAATATCGGCTGCGTATTTATGGCGCCCCCTTTAACCATTTTTATAAAAGACATGTTGTGATAAATACAAATTTTTTTTATATCTGTAGTGATATACATAGGTATGCTAATTACATATTTTCCAAAACATATCCCATCACTCAACAAAATTCTAAATACACCATTGAATAATATATATTGTGTTTGTGTTACGGACAAAATCTGAAACCAAACAAAACTTACTTAAGCCCGGGAAAATAATTATGATAGGAATAACTATTAGAAAATGAAGGAAAAATTGTAAAATCGCGACAAAGCAATTGACGAGCTTTATTTTACAAAATTTATTTATTTAGAATCGTATTTTGAATGTGATGATTTATCATTTATATTTATACTTTATTATAGACAAGTGTATTCTGCACTTATAATTCGAAAGAAATAACTACATCAATTCAACAGCAATTTAACAATAATTATAAACCAGATGAGGAAATGGAAAAGTAAATTGCATTAATATTTATTTCAGTTTATTGCATTAGTTGTATAAAAATTAATATTATTTATAGAATTATAGGTCTTATACAATTGAAGATATATATATATAGGTATTATTTTACTTATCAATGATTTACATTAAATATTCAAATATCAATATTCTTATTCGAAGACCGATAAGTCACTTATACATTTAGTTATTTATATTTATGTAAATTTGTCATTTAGATAAATTTTATTGTAAACTTTCATTTTACTGGCTTATAATTTTTAAGTAAAGTAAATTTATTTGTACTGTCCAAGCCATGCATTGACGACAATCGTCATTCAATTTATTGTTATTTGGTAATTTGGGATATTATGTTATTATGAACTAGACTATGATATAGTTTATATATTTAGTAGAGTGAATAGTAAGGAACCTCGCGCGCCGCCCGTACGCCCAACACTGTACGACTGATTACGAACGCATTTACACACACTAAAGGGACACACTATTCATACGCCACGTAGTAACACGCCACGCCGCGGTAAGAGACATGTGATATATCATTGTGCACATTAATACAACGCGACGGATACCACGCACAAAAATAAAATAAATAAATAATAAAATTAGTCGAATTTGTACGTAGTAAGTGTCAGTACTATTCTGCATTTCGGTAAGAGAACATATAATTATTATGTATTTTTCAAGTTCGTATGACAGCGATTGGGAAGAAAAAGTAGAAGAAATGGCTGTGGCAACGTGTTTAAATGAGTCCAGAAGTAGCCGAAAAGTATGGGTTCATCCTATTAATGCGGAAAGGAACGAAAAAGGAGTTTTCTTTAACTTATTTCCTCAATTGAAAAATGACTCGGAAAAGTTTCATCAATATTTCCGAATATCAGCGGAACAATTTAATTACTTACACGATTGGTGAAGGATTATATTAAAATGCATACATACATTTTCAATTAATTTTTCTTTCCTGTATGTGCAGGACATTGTCAAACGTCGAATGTTTGGAATAAAATGACGTAATTTACCATCACACGTCACACGTTTTTCTAAATTGTTTGAAACGCCTGAAGTGGAATTGAGTGGGAACGCGTTGCTTGTTACAAATATGATCGCAAAATTGATTATTGTTTAAAAACAAATATGAAAAAAGGGATATGAGGGAATACCCCTCCCCGTTTTTTATTAAAAAAATTATTTTTATAATATAATAAAATTAATAATTTTTTTTTTTTTGGCTATAAGGGGGGTTTAAACTCGATCTACCAACTCTGTTAATACGCCTTTGGTACTTTCACACATTTAGAACGTAGGTAGTTGCGGATTCTCAACAATTTTTTGAGAGGTCCAATATTTTCGTATTGCCTGAGTAATAAATAAATAAATTTATATATTTACTTGTTTTAAATATACATTTTGATGCGGAGGACTAATAATTAAATATTAAGTATATAATTGTAGAATTGTTTACGTAAATATAAAAAAAACACATCCGATTATCAATAATAAATAATTTTCTTTTGACTCAACAACCGGTCGACGTGGTACTGCTGGTAGAGTTAAATTACAACTAACTCAGTCTATGAACTAATTTTATACAATGTTGAAAACATGATAAATATCGAAGAGTTTGAGATAACCTTAAAAAGGCAATAAATTACAATATAGACAGAGTAATGATTCAAATAAATATAAGTATTCACCACTTTAATTTATATTTTTCTTTCATCTAGAGGTCCAGACGTCCAGTACCCTTAAACTCGTAAATCTGCCGATAGATGTAGATATAATGGTATATTATTCATCATTTAAAAAAATATTATTTTAAATAGGTTTTTAAACATTATTTTGTTCACAGTCTGACAATTAATTCAAAAATATATCTTATTAAATAAGCTTAGGTACCTATATATTATAAGCAAAATAGAAAAATAGCTTGAGATAGCATATTAAATGACAATGTCATGTGCAATAATACCTAATAATAATAATAATAATAATAATAATAGTTGATTAAATCATAAAAATAAAATATATATGTCAAAAAATCCTTATTTTATTTTTGCATAGGTATACGTCACACGTAATATATATAGTAGTATAAATATTAGATTAAAAGAAATTATCAAAATTTATACAATAAAAAATCAATATGTATATAGGTATTAAAATTTAATAAGGTCAAATTTTAATTAAGTTTTACTGTTTTAAATTATACATAAAAAGTTTGACCTTCAAATACCTAAATACATATTACCTGACAATATAATAATAATTTTTAACCTTAATGCAATTTTAATATTAATTTATAAAAAATATATAATATTATATTATATTGCATGTATAATAAATAATTGCACACATTATATAATTTTATTTATAGGTATCTACGATTATATTGACAAATAATAAATTAACAAAACGTTTTATTTTGTTCAGAACGATCGTTTCGAATCTTATTGAATATTTTTTTCATCATTTGACGGGTCAACATCGTCAACCTTTCGTTGTTGTGGCTGGAAAGACTTGATTACTCCCGGAGTGTGTACCATTTGCAAAAACCTAAACAAAATTTTAAATAAATTATTAAATTCGTAATTTTGCGGATTCTATCATTTTAAACTATATTTATACTTAATATATAATTATAAATATAATTTTTTTCCTTTTGATATACCACTGTATTTGTACCCCTAATCTACCTAATATTTCTAGGTACTATTGTGATACATTGGTTAGATAATATGACAATATTATGATAAAAACAAATTTTCAAGTTAAATGGTTTTATTACGTATGTTTTCTCTGTCTGATATCACGCTGAATATAATGTATAAATTAATATTCAAAATACAACAATTTGTATTCACGTTCAAAAAATATAAAGTATTATACCTAGACATAAATATTATTTAGATATTCATCATCTGCACCACAATCATTTTGCTGAAATTTTGAAAAAATTTATTACTACAGCCTATAGGCGTGTTTTGGCGATGCAGTTTTAAGTGAACTAGTTTAGCACACAAATTATTTCGAGTTTTTGACGATATTGTTTAATTCATTTCTTCGATAACTGAATTCACTTTTTGACAATTAAGGATAGTAAAATTCACAGATTTCTAAACTACAGTAAAATCAAAGACTATACACCAGCGTTTCTCAACCGTAGGCAGGTGGGGAGGGGGGGGGGAGCGATCACCTTAACTAGGGGTCGCGTAGGTCAAAAATAATAAAACGCTGATTTACAAAATGTACCTTTTTATTTAAAACTTTTTATTGAAAAAAAAAAAAAAATACTTAAATTATAATAATAAAATTAGCCCGATAAGGATATACATAAAAAAATAAATAAACATTATAAAATAAATAACATTAGGCTAAGTGTGATCGTTGAATTGGTTTACATTAAAAAGTTGCTGATAAATGAAACGGGCACTCCATCGCTAATGGAAATTCCCGACGACCCGAGACATCTGTATATATAGACAGTGATATGAAGATAATCGATGTGAGTGGTCTAGTGACGAGAGGTACAGATTAACTTTTATGTTATTGGTGTAGAAATAGGGCGATCCCATCTAGTTAAGAATGAAAACGAAGAAGAACTATAATTAGGTATCAAGTATTAAAAAATTGAAGAACGCTATTTTAGGCAATCGATCGCTGCCGATTGCTAGGTTAGGTTTTACCATTGTTATGGTATATTAGGTAGGTATGTCATATTCCGTTGCGAATTAAAATCGCATACGCTTGCAACTATAATTCTTTGATTATTATCAATTTGTGTGTATCTATAATTGTAATTTGTAATTATTTAGATATAATATATGGTGACAACTAATGATGACAAAGTTCGTTCCAATAAGCATAAGAAAACTTTAGAAGTCATAAACATTTTATATTTAAATATTTACATCTACACATATTATAAGTATGAACAATATAAAGATAAATATACTAGGTAGGTGTAGTAATAATAATATTATTATAATATTTATTTTGCAAGTCATATAATTTCGATTGAACCTTCTTCGACCTGAAACGAGTTATAGGTACTTATTTGTAAGTGATTGGCGGGGTTATTCCGGTACAAAGCGGTTTCGAGAGGTGCAGATAAACGGTTTATTATATTATGCGAGTATACTATATACTATATGTATTATAGAGTGACGACATGATGGCAAACACAAACCACAATGCAATTTTACAACTATTGGATTGATCGTAAAATTTGTATAAATTGTAAATTAAAATATCATCAACACTCATACTTATACTAATACTACTTTTTTAATATACCTCATTGTTATTTATGAAAATGTAAACAAAACAGTAATAAAATAAACTACATTTACTTAAACTTTTTCACATATTATTATTGTGGACTATGGTATAATATTTTATTTTTTATACAATAAAAATATTATTATTATTAGGTATCTAATAAATATATTATTGCAATAGGCAATTTTTTAAATGTATCTCTATTGTTTTGCGTCTTTACGATATATATATATATATAATACAAATTAAGTTTAATTTAATTTAATTAATGACAGTTTTTTATTAATCATAATATTATTGAGATGCTTCTTTTTTAAATTAATTATACGAGCAATGAGCATATCTATACGTTATACTTACTTGATTTTTTCGTATAATATATTCACATAAAATATGTACACATATAAAGTCGTATATTATAATAATATTTAGAAAACGAAAACCGTTATAATTCGCGAAAGAAGCGAATTTAGACGAGAAGAGTTTCTTTCGTACCTAATAGTGTTCAAAAAATTAGCATGCGATTATTGGATGCGAGATCTTTCTTTTGAAAATCGCGTAATGATTATTTACATATTATTGTTAAAACTCGAACGTAGTTTTGTAGATCGAAAGGCGACTTTCGTAAACGATAAATTCGTCATTTGTTTGTTTACACGTATCATTTAATATATTATATTTAATACGACAATTGCCCCTAAAATATCGGCATGTGCCAACGGTATTTTTAAACTTTCGAACGTTATACTCGTATTATATTATCGAATATTCGAGAACTCGCATTAATTCGTTCAAACTAAGCATTTTCGATCATTTTCTCGAATGATATAGTGATTCAGCTCATACGATATCGAATGCTAAAGAAACTCTTCTCGCCTAAATCCGACTTAATGTAATCAATATTATATTTTATATTTTTACCTTAGAAACATAATAATCATATACGTATATCACTCACGGCAAATGTGGCTTCCGGATGCGCCGACACCGGCCCATCGGGTCTCGGAAATATCCGAGTCCGCATTTCCGGTTGGACGTGTTACTCGAAGAAGAAGCAGCGGCGGACAAAGCGGCGGCGGACGGCGGTAGCGACGGCTGTGGTGACTGCGGTTGTGATTGCGATGGCGACTGCGTGACCACGGGTGGTTCAGCAGGCAAATCGGACGTGTTTCCGTTGCTGGCGATCAGCGCCTCGACCATCTGAACGATTTTCTCGCTGTTGGCTGTTGAATACGGATCGAACAGCGTCGGTGACTCCGTGCTGTTATTGGCGACGGTAGCCTCGGACGCGGTGCTGCCGTATAAAGTTGCGGAAGTGCTCGGCTTCAGAGGAGCTGTCGTCGATACGTCAGGCGGGGGTTTGGACGAAGAGTCGGTCGAGTCTGTATAGTCTGGTAAGTCTCCGTACTGTGCGCACACGAAAATCATATTTTACTAATATTGTAATTTATACACTATTTTTAAATCAATTACATTACGAGGCGTGTGTAAAATACTCTAGGTACGTATATTTTTAATAATTAACGTTTTAAATTATGCGGTTTTTAAAACACTATAATAATATATTACGTATTCCTATGGTTAAATCCGTAGAATGTTCAAAACGTCGTAACAATAACAAAATCATTTCAAATATTAAATATGCTATATTATTATTATATACTCACATCGTCGTCGCTACTGCTCGAATCGTCGAACAACGCGTACAGTTCAATGTTCTTCAGGTGTATCTGAAGGTTGTAGTCGCCCGTCTGGCTTTGGTCGAATTTTATCGTGGCTCCGTACACCATCAGCATCAGCGTCGAAAATACTGGAATCGCAGTCCACCATTGTCGTCGGGAATACATGACGGTCTATATTATGCAATATATATTTTTCAAATTATACTTTATATTAAATAATTTTTATGCGAAAAGTCGTGGTTTCCCCCTATAATGATGTTTCGTCCTTCCGTTGTATAAAAATATTGTATAAATATCGTTATTGGTACCGTCTGCACGCAAAGAACTCATCCGCACCGCGTCAGAAACGCGACTGTGACCCCCGTGTCCGTCCGTCCGTCCGTTACTCTGTCCGTCCGCTGTCGCTGCGATCCGGTGGACCAGTTCGCGCGCGCGCGCATATATAGGTACATATTTATGTATAGGTAAAGTATATAAATATATTTATTTACAACACCTACAGCAATCTGCAATAACACAACAACAATCAATATCTGCAAACCACAATTACTGTCAACAAAAATGTGAATATGAAATCATATTTATGTACAACTTATAATGTATTTATACATTTTTATATAAATTAATATATTCAATTTTTTAAAATTTTATTTCATAATAAAAATAATATTTTAATATTTTAGTATTTAATTGAATATAATATTGTAAATTATTTTTAAAAAATAAGTAATCGTTTTAAATCTGTTTAACGCAATTAAGTCTTGAATCCCACCCAATGAGTCTTTTCTTTTATTTATTTCCTGCAAATGATTTTAAACCGTGTCAATGACTTTCGCACTTAGATATCCCGCCGTGGTTTTTATGCATCTTTATATACAGGTATATCTACATATAATTTATTAAGAGATTAAATCTGTACATGTTACGATGAGTATCTATTTTTAAACGGACATCGTTGTCGTCATTATAATCAAATAGTAGGTATATGTATAAAAACAAGTTTCTCTGTATATGTATATTTTCGTTGTTAATTATATATTATATAGACGAAGTGTGATAAATAATACCTGGATTATTATTATTCTAATTATACACATAAATAATACACATTACCAATTTAGAATAAGATAATTTTCTTTTCCACTTTTGAAAACACTCCTGCAGGTAGCCGGAAGGCTCTTAAGGGTAATGTCTAAGGTAATATCAAATATATTATTCGAACCTAATCTAAGATTGTTAAATTTTTTAATTGTCAATATTCATTGGAGAGTGTAGCCGTGTATAGATAAATACATTTTAAAATTGATTACAGAAATAATTTTTGAGGGAAAGTTCATTCAAATATGTTTTTTTTTAATAAGAATAAATGTACTAAATTCATTATGAATATGATAATACTGAAAATATAATTAACTGAAATTTACATAAAATTGTAAAATTTCATAATTGATCTCATATTACTAATTGTTATAAGTATAATTTTTGAATATGTTAGATTAGTAGAGTTATGCCGGTATATATATATATATATTTATATTTATTTTAAAGCTGATTGATTCCGGAACAAGTATTTATGTGTTTGAAGGATTGTATATAAATAGTATATTATTGTAAGTAGGTACCTATTTTTATTTATCGCATATAACGAAAATACGAAATCTGTCATGACGGGAATGTGGGCCAACTTCAATACGTTTCAAACTGTGGTTTTGTTCCGTTCGAAAACTCGGACATTATATAATTGTAAAAGTTATTTCTCTTTGTGAATTAACTTCACAACGAATGAACAGAAACGGAAGACGAGACGAATGGCTTCGATATAAATATATTATGTGTATAGAGTATAGTCAAGTTCGAGGTGTGTTACTCCCTGGTGGTCGATGTGTTATATACTTGTTCTTATAAACGGAGCAAAGATGACAGGATTTGAGTTATGTAGGTATATATATATATATGCAGCGGAGTCCCCCCAGTGACGAATAATTACATATTGTATTCAAATTGTGAATTTCTAAAAAAATTCTTTCCGAGACACATTTTATTATGATATGATGTCTAATGGATAGAGTATTAAAATATATAAATGTAATACATTTTTTTTTTACTCGTTATAAATTATAGTTATTAAATTTAGGAAAATGTTGATAACTTTTAAAATCAATTTTAGATTTATCAGTCTACCACTAGCGTTTATTAAAACAGTTTTTTTGTTATAATAATAAAATATAATATTACGTCAATACGTCATTGATGTACTACAATGAATTATTGTCAATATGGCAACTTATAACTATAGGTAACGTAATATTTATCAATATTATTGCAGTTTTATTTAGACAAAGTTTCTCTTTGAAATTAATAGCTTCAACACAATGTAGGTAAAAATTTAATTTTAATAGACTGTAATATCTGCAATATAATATAATATAGATACTATAGAATATTGCAAAATAAAAAAAACACTAAAAGCATAATTTTTAATTTTAGATTCTGAGCGAAGCGAAGGATGTATTGGTTTTACAAAGATGTTTTTTTTTTTTTTTAGTGAAGTATGAAAACACTTTTTCGGGTAGAAATAATGGTCCAATTACCACAAGTAGAGTATACTTTTGGTAGCAAATTGTGATTAGTTTATTTAGCTCATTTTTCGAATTTCTCAAAAGTTTTTCCTTGGGAGGGGAAAAACTACCAAAAAATGGCGGAAAATCTGCAAAATTACGGTTTCTGTTATTTTAAATTCTTTTATTTCATGATAACTTATTAGGTTTTAATTGTAGGGACTTGAAATTTTTTTTGAGTATTAACATAGGTAATATACAAGTGTGGTACAATTTTGGAATAGATCGGTTGATTATTTGGCCAAGTATAGAAATTTGAACTTTTGTTCTAAAAATATTTCCGGCAATTTTTAGTTTATTGCTTTGAAAATTTTGTCGAAGTCTAATTATATACTACTTCATCTTTTTACAAAATATTTTGAAAATCGTGACAGACAATTTTTTTTTATAGGCTTTTAAAGTTAAATTTGCGAAAATCGGTGAAGTAACGGTTTTATTATTTTAAATTTTTTAATTTCGTGATAACTAATTGTGTTTTAATTGTAGGGACTTGAAATTTTTTTTAAGTATCAACATACGTTTTCTACATTATAGAAAAAATTTTGGAAAGGATTAGTTGATTTTCTGACTAAGTATTGAGTTTTAAATTTTTTTCTAAAAATATTTAATATTTCCTTCAATTTTTGGTTTATCGATTTGAAAATTTTATCAGAGTCTAATCATATACCACTTAATCTTTTTACAAAATATTTTGAAAATCGTGCCTGACAATTTTTTTTTATAAGCTTCTAAAATTTGAATATTTTTAGTAGAATTAAGTATTATATATATATTTTTTTGATGTATGAAAACACTTTTTCGGATAGAAATAATTAGGGTATGCTTTGGTAGAAAATCGTGTCTAGTTGGTACTTTATTTAGCTCATTTTCCGAATTTCTCAAAAGTTTTTCCTTGGGAGGGGAAAAACTACCAAAAAATGGCATGAAATCGGCAAAATTACGGTATCTGTTATTTTAATTTTTTTAATTTTGTGACAACTAATTGAGTTTTGATCGTAAGGACTTGAAAATGTTTTTGAGTATTAACATAGGTAGTATACAAGTGAGGTAAAATTTTGGAATGAATTATTAGTATATTGTATTGTAATATATTGAGTTTCGCTCAGAATCATATTTTCTAATGCAATATTATTGCATTCAAATCTTAATAAAATAATAAACCACTAATTTCTCCGAGGACCGAAGGGACGAAGGAGGAACGCTTAAAATCAACATTCCCACTTTTTTTAAACTTAAAATATATAAAATATGCGTATAAGTATAATATTTTGTATTTACATTCTATCAATATATTTTATATAGTATCAAATGAATAGTTCCTGTAGCTGTAAATTTATATTCTATAAATAAAATATTATATTTACACATCGTTTTGCGCGAACTATATAACATTTATTCGGACAAAGATATCATAATAACAGTACGCGTTTATAACGCCCCCACGATTGTAGAACAACACTATGTTTTATTTTAAACTAAATTTTTTTCAACACTATCTACGCGTGATTATTTTCGAGATTTTCACGCGTTACACGATCCACATAAAAAAAAAAAGGTAAAAAAGGAAATTAAAAAAATCACAGTATATCATACATTGATGCCCGTTAATTTTTTACCATATAACTAACTGTACATACATTTTTAAGTGTGCGTTGACCGACAATGTGTTTTTCAATTTATATAATATCTAATAAATAAATTAATCTCCGGAGAGGAATCGTGACTGACTATTGAAGATACCTGAATACCTGATATAGAGAATGTTGAGGGCAAAAAAATCGTCACACGATTGTCCGCGTGTACGTGAGGAATTCTAGTAACAGAAAAAAATCATATTATATATGATTAGTTGAACAACAGTCAAGTCTGAATCGTATATATTCACGTAGTTTGTTATTATACAGATAGGTGAAATAATGGTTCGTAATTTCATCCCTTCTCCGTCCGTACTGAAACGGTTATAATATATTATATTATAAGTTATACGATTTTACTTGTAATATAATTGTACATAATAAAAAATATTATTGTTGACTTAGTAGGTACTATAGGTATATATATTATTTAATATAAATTAACATAATAATAATTTACATATTACATATAACATATAAAACCTGTTAAAAAGAAATTGTTATTAGGTACCTTAATGATTAGATATTATTGTATATAAGAAAAATAAACAAATAATATAACTTAAAACTAGGATCGATTATACCCTTTTCTGTTTTTATTTATTTTCTTCGAAAATAATTTAAACAAATGAAAAATATTTTTATCATTTAATTTTTGAAGATCTTAATAATTTACATAAAAAAAAATAATGTGGAAAAATGTATTTCAAGTAGGAATTCACTTCATGATTAATTTAAATAGGTATGTTTAATTTTGGCAATAGAAAACGTTTCTGATTTAAATGTTATAAGTATTATTGAAGCAATATTGTGATTTACATGTTATAAACAAAGATAGAAAATCAACAGCTTAAAATAACTAATTTGACAATACTTTAAGCATTAAGCATGAAACAATTTACATATTTGTGTAACAGTTATAAAATACTTTTAAATTATCATATACTTGTTGTATTATTTTAGTATGTACCTAAGTACAAAAAAAGTACATTAGCATAAGGATGTTAATCTATAATGCAATATCACACAACCCCCTAAAATATCATTAGACACAATATAATATATATGAAACGTATAATATAAAACACATTTTATGTATAATCGTACCTATTTGTATTGCGGCAGTATTACTACCTATTAAAGGTATATATACAACTATCCATTCATGACGAGGAATTTATTTTAAGCTTTAAAATACAGCGCACAGAAAAATATATCGATTAATATAATGAAACAACCTATTTTACACAGTAAACTTATCTCGTTATGAATATAATTATAAAATTATTTTTTCCAGACTTAATTCGTTTCACATGAATTTTCTATATAGTTATACCTATATAATATGTAATGACACTATAAAACACTTATACAGACATATAGAGTGTGGCTATATATAGTGTTTGTACCCACATCAAGTAGCTATATATTTTATCATATTTAATTTTTTTATTTATGAGTTACTTTATTATATTGAAGGACTATGTAATAGCTTACATTATTACTGTAGTCTGTAATATACTTGTGAGTTTTAAAATTTAAAAAAAATCAAAATTATCTGATGAAAAGATAACATATTTGTAATTTGTATATTGTATAGTTAATACGCCTGTATATTATATTATAATATTAAAAAAAAATTAATATATTTCTAATAATATTTTATACTATAATGTCTTTAATATTTATTAAGTACTTATTTTATGTATTCTGAAATCACCAAATAGTTATTTCTATATGTATAATATTGTATATTATTATTCTAATAGAACGCATAATATAGTAAATATAATCATTCTATTCCTTTGTAAATCAATTTTGTTCAAAATATATAGTATTATAAATTTATAATAATGTAATATATAGGTAAAATATTTTGAGTTAATGTAAGTATAAAATTTGTTTTTTTATTGCTTGTAGTAATTACAATTTTCAGTCGATTAATGATGCGTGTCGGTATAGTAATAATATCTTTAACAGGCCTGCAACTATATAGAAGGCGAAGGTGAACATAAACGTTTTAAAAAATATAATAAAATAGTTTGGTCGTGAACTTTTCGGAAAGTAGGTAAGTACCGTTTGAAATAAAATTCACAAAACCATTTACCATTTATACGCAACTGACCATTGGGATGTGTTGAAATTCAACCAAAATAATATTCTAATACATTAAACTATGCACATTCGAATAAATATCACGTAAATATAATAATATAGTAAAAACAAACACGCGATGATTAACATAATATAGCGGATCCGACGTAGGTTTTTTCCGGTTTGTTTACGTCATGATCATAAAATGGAATCGGGAATTGTACAGTTGAGTCCTCTGACCCTTATAAGATACTAATTTTTACCTCTATTGAATTTAATAATTATTTAAATTAGCAGTTTATTTACTATATGATGTACACATTGTTAATATATAGCTTGTAAATATACTATATATGTGAAGATTAAAGAGGGAGTACTATAAAATAAGATTGTGATATTTTAAAAGAAGACTTAAAAAGTAATTCAAACTTTTACAATTATTTCTACATGTAAACTATTTTAAAATTTAAAATTTAATATGAATTCAAAGCGTTTGTGAAGTAATAACAAAATAATATGAATTAATACTTAGATTTGTAAAAATACTTTAAAAAGCGTATTTAAGTATAAATACTTAGTATTAACAGAATGATCAGAATTTAGTTTTATAAAAATTACTGGAATTACATACGTTTTCCCTATTGTATAGTTACAATATACATTACTATAATTGTAACATGAATATATTCTGATCTCAAAGTATTATGTTTTATGTAGGTATATAATATACGTATACCTACAATGCTACAATAGTCATTTCGAAGTCATATATTTTATATTTAAAATTTTAAACACGTAATAATATAGTATTATATTATTAGGTATTTTAAATATTTTCCAAATACTTATGTATTTTACATATTTTCAAGTTATACAATTTAATTTTACTCTAATACATTACAAATCTGTTAAAAATTATATCTACTGATTTGCACATAACAACTAGGTATCTAATTGTTTATGTCATTATTTGTATACACCAACATAACATATATACATATTTATATATTGTACAAACAACTATAAGAAAAAAACGAGTTTTGTATATTTTTAATCATCCCAGGAACATACCCACATACCTGTAAAATGATAAAGGTCAATATCACGACAGATCGAGTTCGTTGACCGTTCAAAATGCTGAATACATTTAAAATTTAATACCAACAGTTGGAGAAACGGCAATATATCTATAATAAATATAATGATTAACCGTTGTAGTATACATAAGTATTAATATATATATAATATGTTATAAGTTATAACGGTACACAGAATTCAATCCAAGAAAATTAAAGTTCTACGGTACGAGTTATTTATACCCGTAATTTCCAGTTTGTTTATTCGACTACCGGTTCTCAAGACTTGACCGGTGCGCGCAACGAGAAGAAAAACAACACGACCGTCGGCACTATATTATTATTATTATATATATTTTTTTTATAATCGTAACGTTTCATAGCTACGCGCGGTAGTATCGTTCTACAGCACAATGATTGCGGTCGTGTTGCGGTTCGTTTGCGTTTTCGCCGTCTTTTGCGGGGCCCTCGGCGCTCCCACGGTCACATACGACCAGAGGCAACAGGGCGAGTTCAATTTGCAGGTGGATTTGAACGACATCGGCATATTATTGTTGCCGGGCAGTGAATTTGCGAAAAAAAATGTTTTGGGTAACGGGTTCGTGCGTCAGATGATAGGGCGCTATAACGGCGTCAGTTCGAAAAAGAAGCACAATAAAAAGCCAGCAGACTGTTCGACGACGACTACGGAAAAGCCAGAAGTCCCGTACGGGGAGTCGTCAGGAAACGAGGACGAACCGACCTCGTCAATTTCGGTGCAAGAAAATTCCGAGGCCGTCTCTCAGGTACCCCTTTCCGGTCAAGTACCCGTATTAGCGTCATCGGCGCCTGCTGATGCGGCGGATAATCGAATATATCCGATCGCCGATCCTTATTCCGTAACGCCGAGTACGCCGAATTTTTCTGATAAAAAATTTCAGTCGACGGAAAATAAAAAATACGTCGCATCTAAACCCGCCGAAATAATAGCCCTGAGAAACGTGCAAAAGCCAGCTGCGAGTGTTGGTGCCGTCGGTTTTACAGAACTGGTTGCCGTGAAAACCGTGGAGAAATCGGCAGATGCGGCGATCGTAAAGACTTCGGACACTTCAGATGATATAACGACTGAACCCGAGACAACTGCAGCAGTACATTTCGAAGAAAAGCCTGTGTCATATACAAAGACTGTAGTTACAACAACAAATGATGTAACTGCTAAAACTGACACGAAAGAGGAGGACACGAAAATTGAGGATAAATTAAACGAAATGTCCGCCGTAAAAATAGTGGAAAATTCCTCGGTAATTACAGAAAGTGCAAAAGTTGCAACTGCGGAACAATTACAAACCGAGAAGAAGCCCGTCGAGAGTATTTCGTTGAGAACCATAATGAAACCTGAAGCTGGTGCAGTGCAGGAATTGAGCACGACAAACGTGCAGAGCAGTTTAGAAAAGGAAGAAATAAATACGAAAAAAACTGACGAACCTGTTCAAATGGTCGCCATGAAAACTATGGAAAAACCTACTTTCGCAGATGCTTTAAAAGCGACAAAAAAACCTGTGGATACAAATACCGACGGGAAGACTGCAGCAACAGGTACTAGCGTAATGCCATCGATCAATTCTAATAAAAAACCTACCGAAACAGTCGTTAAGAAAACTGTACAGAACTCATCGAGTGCAGGGTTTACAGATACCGTAGACAAATCTGGGATCACAACTAGTACGAAGATAGTGGAAATACAAGATGACAATAAAACGCCGACAAACCCTAATGAAACTGCAGTTGTCTCTAGATCTGCACCGAAATTGACAGAAATGGTTGCTGTGAAGACAGTGGAGAATCCTGCAACAGTGTCTACGGTAAAGAGTGTAATTTCTGTGAAAACAATGATAAAACCTACTGTAACACCGAAAACTGCACCCTCGGCAACCAATTCATCGATTACTATGCGTAAGGTGGGTGATCGTAAACCATTACCCACTATGACGTTGGAAGTTGCATCACCAATAGTAACAGTATAAAATATATGTAGTGTATACTGTATACGTTTAAACATATACAGAAAATGTTTAAAAAAAAAACATAATTGTATGTTATCAAGTCTGTTTTTAATTCGTTCTATATTTTAAAATATATATCTTAATGAAAATGTAATATTTTTTCAAAATAAATATTGATTTTGACATTAAAATATTATAGGTACGAATCAAAATATATTTTTTAAATTTTTAATTTGTACAACTTATTACAAAGATGAACCATTACTATTTAAAATAGTAAATAGTAAATACTAAATAAAATTACAATTGGTATTAAAAATAATTAAATGATGAAGTATATAAATTGTATAATTGTTATAGTTGTATGTAGAATATAGAATAAGATATAAGAATATAAGACATATGACAGAAGATATAATTAGTGATTTATATAATTTATGTAATCATATATAAATGTTTTTCACATTTTTAAACAAATACATAAAAATTAATATTGTGATATCTATAATAAGTATATAATTAAGTACTTTATATTTAATTCATATTATAATTTATAGGCAACAAATATTTTCTCAAAAATTAATCAAAATTATACAAGTATAAATTATTTTATTGGATATTTGTATTTTAAAATTATAATTTGTTCCTAAATTAACACATATTACTGTAATAAATTTATAATTTATTATATAAAAAAAAATTGTATTTATATTCTATGCACAATATAAATAAATAAGATTTATATCTTTTTTGAGTAATAATTATCTATTTATTAGCTATATTTTATTACAATTTTCATGGTGGATTAAAATAAGAACTAACTACTTAATTACAGATTATTAATTGTATTATTACCAATATTATGAAACATTTGTATTAATAATATAAATTATAAATAAATATTAGTATTTATAATCAACATCAACGATGTTGGATCAAAATAATTTTAATATTATACGACTATAGTGACCCAACTGTTCGAAACAATTTAATGAATCTAGAAATTTTGTGATATACATTTAACTTTAATAAGTTTAATATGTATAATGAACCATAGACCATAGTAGATTTTAATATCAATATTCAGTGCCAATCGACTATATTTACAGAGAACGCTTATGCCTTATTGTCTTAACGCTATTACATCAAAACCTTTATGTTATTATTTACGTTTTTATAGTATTAAATAAATAATTATAGCTCGGTAATATGTCTTACGACTACAAATATTAGCAAATGCCAATAGTGTAGGTACAACCTTCACGCAATTATCTTTGAATTAAGGCTATAAAATTAAAATATATATCTAACACTAACATATTAAATGAATTATGACATAAAACTTGATTAAAAATTACTAAGCAATTATTGAACAAACTTGTCATCGCATAAAGTATAAATATTGGTTATAACATATATTCGTGTTCATTTGATTTTAAACACTTTATACTTTTAGTTTATTTATATACCAAAATATATGAATGTTTTCATTGGGAATTCTTAGTTTAATAATTAATTAAAAAGTTAATCAAAAAATATACAAAAATATGGCAATTCAAAATAAAAAAACATTTGACCACCGATACAGACAAGTACCAGCTAATCCAATAAGATTAATATTTGAGGTATTATTATGTGTTTTACTCATAGTGCCAGTTATTTTATGGGCAACATTCAAATTATTTTTAAAATCTCCACGAAAAAATATAAGAGGACAAGTGATTTTGGTAAGTATAAAGTAAAACATTACTATCTACTATATATTATATTATTACTAAATTAATTATACCTATATAATTTTATTCCTTCATACTTGTTCGTAATATAAATTTATATGAATATTATATTTATTTTTCAAACATAATTGTTTACTTCTTAATTTTAATTATTTTACCTCATAAACTGTGATTGTAATTCGTGGCATTTTTTAATACCTAGTAAAAAATATTTAATTTGATAATAAACTATGGGTTAGGCAACCAGAAATCCAAGAAAATTACAGTTGTATTATACATATGGTGACCAGATATAAAAATCCAAAAAAAAGTACATTTTAAAATTTAGCTCCTACTTTGTCATAATTGACTAATGTGTGTACTTTTCTACACATTTTTCCCATAACATAGCTATTAGCGGCCCTAGGTCATCTCCATCTATATAACTTTTTTTTATTTACTCATTTTATCTACTCTATTATTTTTTTCCTACTATCAACAATAAAAATTAATTATTTGAAATTATGTCAACTAATTTGGAGTGTGTCTTTATGGTGGAAATACTTTAATTTAAGTTATTTTAAGTAAACTTAAACTTAAGTATAAATAATTAAATTATGAAAAATCATAAACATGTATTAGCCCATAATATTTTTTTTGAAAAAAAAAAAAAAAAAAAAAAAGAGTACAATTTCATGTATTTAACACTATTGTTCAGGACACTAGGACAATGCATCAAAAAAGAGTACTGTCCTACAAAAAAGAGTACGTCTGGTCACTATAATTATACAGTGAGTATAGTGATTGAAAATGACCAAGTAAATTTAATTTTAGATATATTATTTTTTAAATTAAGATTTAATAAAGCATTTATCTGTATAATATATATTAACAAATAAGTTTTAGATATGGCTATTTCCTATTTGACTAATTAATTATTTATTCATATTTAATATAATATATATTATAATTAAATAGCATATAACGCATAAAAATAATTTAACATTTAACGAACATTATAAAACGTGGTAAAATCTGTTCATCAGGGGCGCTATTTGGGGAGGAGTAGGGTGGACCACGACTCCCCTATTTTTTTTACGTATTTTATCGCGCCGATACATAATATTCAAACGCCATACGCCATGTCGACGGACTTATTGTAAATTTGTATATTTGTACCATTTTGTCCTTTGTATTTTGTGTCATTATGGTTTGTTGAGCAGTGAATAATAATACAGGTATGTTCATGGTTAAATTTATTTAGCCATGGGTATGTTTAATAAAATTAGGTATAATTAAAAAACATTGTACATTCCTAAAAAATGTATCGCAAATGAAGTTGTTAGTTACTAACATTATTTTAATATCAAACATAATTGGCCTAAAGCTTGGCCTGCTTCAATTTTCGCTCCCCTATTAAAATACTGAAATAGCGCCCCTGCTGTTCAAATATAATATATAATATATGATTTGAAAAAAAAAACGGCAACATAAAATGTGGTAAAATGTACAAAAAGCGTAGATATTAATTATATTAATAATATTATTAATAATTATTGATATTAATTATATTAATAAATATTTATGTAATGCAATTATGATCACATAAATTATTGTAATTGTTTGTCCCATATTAATCCTTTCTCCAGACACATTTCCCATTTGTATTTATCATAATACAATAATTATTTTAAAATAAGCATTACATATAAGGACGCTCATAAGTAAAAATTTAGGGGAGGATGACAAAAAAATTTCATTTTTTTTTATTTCGCTAATTATGTAATATCAGATATCAGATACAGATTCTGTAATATTATAATGCTTACACACCAACACCGACTATTGTAGTAATACACTGTGTCTTTGTGGTTATCACACTAAATGTTAATAAATAACTATTGATATAATTACAAAACGCAATTATGATTTTGCTTAAATTTAATTTTTAAACACATAACCACTCCAAATCTAGGGGAAGTTCTTTCTATCCTTCCCCCCTCTGTGGGTGCCCATGATTATATACTATAAATAAAATAAAATTAGGTAACCGGAGCAGCTCGAGGTTTGGGCCGCGAACTTTGCATAAGATTCCACAAGCTTGGTGCTAAAGTGGTTTGCGTTGATGTCGACGGAGAAGGATGCGCAGAGACGGCAAAGGCGATCAATCAACAAGGTGGAAAGGCCATGAGTTACAAAGTAAACGTGACCGACCGACAGCAAATCAAGGCCATGCACGAGACTGTAAGAAACGAATTCGGTCCTGTGGACATACTTGTGAACAATGCAGGCATCGTTTTAGCACACATGTACGTCAATCCGGAATCGGATCAGCTCATAGAGGACTTGATCAATGTTAATATTTTGGGACAAATTTGGGTAAGGAAATGTTGACCGTGTTGTTCAAATGTATAGCATGTAAAAGTGTAAGGAGACTTTGGTAAACCAAATGCCCTAATTTTTTAAATTACTAATTTTCCGATATTTTACTTTTTAAGTACTTAAGTATAACATATTTAAAAACATTAACTAATCAGTTTTAAACTTTTTAGACTTCAGTGACTCCATATATGGTTTAGTATTTGCCTATTAATATTATATTTTAAAAAAAAAAAAACATTTACTCATAATCTATACGCTATATGAAACATATAATTTTTAATAATATTATACAATATAACGTTATTATAGATGAATAGGGAGGTACTACCATCGATGTTAGAAAGAAATCATGGACAAATTGTCGCTATATCGTCAATGTCATCGATGAGCGGATTAGCCGGAATATCTACTTACACGGCAACCAAATGGGCAACAAACGGTACATTAATAAATTAAGAAGTTATCTTTAACGTAGAACTTAAAATATATTTATTTAAATAATCTAATTAAGTTATTATTTGATAAAACTTTATTTTAATGAAATAAAAGCCGGGAACTCGATTCTGGCCTCTGGGAGTTCCTCCTTTGTCAGACCAAGGAGGAATTAGGTGCAATTTTATTATATTAAGATTTGAATGCAATAATAGAAAAACAATTCTAAGTGAAACTTAGTCAGATAGTCAGATGTACAATATATATATACTGATAATATTTATTTTTCTAAATTTGGTTTATTTATCGAATAAACAGAAAAATTAGTCGTCAAAAAATAATGAAATTTAAGTTCGTCAAAAATGTAGATTCCGCAAATTTTGCCGTTTTTTTCCATTGATTTTTCTATTTCATTAGAAAAATATTGAGAAAAATAGTCTACATAAAGTACCAACTAGACAAAATTCTCTACCGAAAGCATATCCCACTTATGATGATAATGAAAGAACTTGTTGGGGGTGCCAGGGACCCTTATTTCTACCCGAAAGTGTTTTCATACATAAAAATATCATATTTCTTCGATATTAATCAAAATTATAATTTTAAATATTTATTAAAAAATATTGAGGAATTTAAGAATTTATAGTATTTAATATATAATATTATATATTTATTTATTTTATCTATTTAAGAATTTTTTTAACACCAATTTAGGCCATAATATGATTCATTAAATTATATGATTATGCTTCTATTTAATTGTTATTATCATAAAACTGTAAAACTGAAACCGTAATTTTGCTGATTTTTGCTATATTCTGGTAGTTTTAACTTTAAAAGCTTATAAAAAAAATTGTACGTCACGATTTTTAAAAAATTTTGTAAAAAAATTAAGTATTATATAATTAGTTTTTTATAGAATTTTCAAACCAATAAACCCAATATTGCAAGTAATATTAAACATTTTTGGAAAAAATTTCAAAGTTTAGTCAGAAAATTAACCAATCTGTTTCAAAATTTTACGAAACGTTTATATTACCTATCAAGTCCCTAGGATTAAAACGTAGTTATCACGAAATAAAAAAATTTAAAATAACAGAAACCGTAATTTTGCTGATTTTCCGCCATTTTTCGGTAGGTTTTCTTCTCTCAAGAAAAAATGTTTGAGGAATTTGAAAAATGAGTTAAATAAAGTACTAACTAGATGCAATTTTCTATCGAAAACATGTACTATTTGTGGTAATCTGACCATTATTTCCACCTAAAAAAGTGTCTTCAGGCATAAAAAAAACATCATTGTAAAACCAATACATTCCTCGCTTAGAATTTAAAACAAATAATAAATTATTTGTTTTGTTCAGAAATTATATAAAATATTACAATTTTGATGATATTTTTATTATCACATGTAATAAATTATTAACTATTTACATTTTTTTTATACTTATATAGGTATGATGGAGAGTTTACATAACGAATTGAGGGAGTTAAAATCGTCTGTAGTGTCTACGACAGTATGTCCGTATTTTATAGAGACAAATCCAGAAATATCCAAACATTTAGAGCTTAGGTAATTTGTATACACCGATAATTAATATTATATTCATATTAAATACAGTGAAAGTACATTTTATATAGATTGCCAGAAATGCCTACCTCTTTTGTTGGTGAAATCGTTATTAACGGTATACTAGAAAACCGAAGAATATTTTCAGTTCCCAATCACTTCATGTTCCCAGTTGCTTTTGTTAGGTATGTTGATAATATCGAGAATATTAATATTTTTGAATAATATAGCATTAATCAACACCATATAGTTAAATAACTTAAATATATTATTATTAATTTTCAGATTATTACCCGATATTCTACAATTATTGATCAACAAAGTATTCTATGTAAATATTATTGGATTTCCAAAAGACATAGAATTGATGAAAAAATATCAACAATAAGCATAATTTTTTATTCCTTTATTATTAAAATAAAATAGTTAATACTTACATAAATCAAAGGCAATAAACAAAACTAAATTGCATATAATAATAATATGAATACATAACAAATGTATAACAACTCTATGATAATAAACCAGAGTTATTCTCTAGAAGAGAATAGATTTAACTGTTAATTATTTGTGGAATACCCAGAATCAATGGTTCGTTAAGTTTTGGTTAATTTTGTACTGAAAAAGTAACTCATTTGTTGTAATCGGACCTCCACGTCAAATATGAAATTAATTAAATTAATTAATAATAAACTGCTAAGAAATTTTTCTTTTATCTTTATTTTTTATTATATTTTAATTATCCATTTTATTTATATTTATCTAAATAAAATTTTAATTATTTTTATTTGTAAATTCAAAAAACATTAACTGGATATTATAACCATCACGTATACAATTTCGTAATATATATATACATTTTATAATAAATTAATTAATGTTATGATATTAATATATTATAATAATAAATTTTATAGAATAATATGCATGAAAAAGTTATAAGAAAAAAATTAAACATGAGTTATAATTAAAACTAAACTAGAATTTTGTTATTACAATTAATCTTCAACGTGTTCTAGATATTTCTTGTTTACTCGAGTATTAATAATTTTCAAGATTCTTCCTTCAATATATTTATCAATTCATTATTCACTTAAATATGAGATATGTACTTATATTATTTGATATTTAAAATTTGTTTTCGGGATTTAAAATAAAGTATTTATAGGTTAAACGTTTAAATTTAAAGGTTATAAGTAATTATAAGTAATTTTAGATGTATTTAATAACAATATAATATAACAATCATAATTCAAGATGATAGCCATAAGAAACAGTTCATTTGGTTTCAGATTCATATATTATATATTGTATATTCAGTTTATATTTATAATAAACCTTTACAATTTATAGGTTAGATTGAAATTTAAAAATCAACCTGGAAAAATAACATTCTCGGTTATATTAGTTTAATAGTTTGAAATATAACAATTAATAAATAATAATTATTATATAAATATTGTATTCATTGTAAATTGTATTATAATATATTATGTTCTAATAATTTAAAATTTTAGAACTAATTGAAATCTGAAAAATATATTATTATTATAATTTATATTAAATATTTATATCATATTTAAAATTATGTTATCATTAGAATATTATGAATATGAAAAAAATACTTTACAGACTAAAACTACTAATTACAGCATGTGTAGTTTATTTTTAAAAAAATTAACTAATTAATGTTAATTAAAATTAACTTTTTTATTAGTGTAATAGTATATAAGTATATTACTATTTACTAGCTTTTACTTACCACAACATGAGATGGACGGACGTTTTGCATGTTGAAACTAATATTTTTTTTTTTTAAATTTATAATTTATATGCCACTCGTGAACATCATGGTTCGAGTAGGATTGGAATCAACTATACGGTATATGCGGTATATGTAGGATTTTGAGAATGTATATTGCGGTTAACCAGTGGTTAGCCACACGGTAACCATAATATTTTACCAATCACAGCTCTAGAATATTTTTTCGGAAATCACGTTTCACGGTGAAATGTGGAGGCGTTTTAACATCGACGAAAATACGCATGGTTTTTAAACGATCTATTTATGAAATGTATTTCCATAAAGGCATAAACTGCGTATAAAAATTAAAAACACATGTATCATACGCGCGTGCGGATGTTAAACGAGCCTAAAGGTACGGTGTCCAATGCGAGACAGGTCGCACCCTACTGTTTATTTTCGTTTCTCATTGACTAGTGTTGGACGCGCGACTGCATCGACAGATAATTTGTTGTCGCGACCCGCAACAATACCGCGACGAGAGCAGTGTAGCGCGACCGGTCGCTCGCGTCAATATGTCAGTAATAGTATTTTCACCACAAGAAGATGAATTTTTTATTGAATTAGTACGTAAATGTCCAGAATTATGTGGTTGATATGAAAAAACTGCCGAAATTTGACGTGATTTTCAAACAAATGTCTATTTATTAGAATTTTAAAATATCCTTCAGCATCGTGGTTTAAAAATAAGGAATCAGTTGTTTTCCTTTTTTAGGCATAAAATATAAAAAAGGGGAAACGTCAATTTAGGATGTTCCTCCTTCGTCCCTTCGGTCATCGGAGAAATTAGTGTTTTATTATAATTATTAAGATTTGAATGCAATTATATTATATTAGAAAATACGATTCTGAGCGAATCTCAATATACTAATATATATTATACTGATAAACCATTCCAATATTTTACCACGAGTTTACACTATACGTGATTTTCAAACAAATGTCTATTTATTAAAATTTTAAAATATCTTTCAACATCGTAATTTAAAAATAAGGAATCAGTTGGTTTCCTTTTTTTAGGCATAAAATACGAAAATAATAGTTCATTCTCTTCCAATTCATCTTTTAGTAAGTTTAAAATTAATTTATTATTATTTAAAACACTGGACTACTTAGGCGGCTACTAACACAAGGCTTTGCTATATTATGAAATAAAAAATTGAGCTGAATAACGTACCAAGAAGACACGATTTTCTACCGAAAGCATACCCCACTGTGATAATCGGACAATTATATCTATCCAAAAAAAATGTTTTCATACATAAAAAAAAAAAAACATCTTTGTAGAAACAATACATTTCTCGCTCCGCTCAGAATCTAAAATATCATAATATTCAATTATGTAAAATTATTCAAATTTTAGGAGCTTATAAAAAAAGTTGTCAACTACTAATTAGTATATGATTAGACCTTGATAAAATTTCCAAACCCATAAACCAAAAATTACACGAAATATTAAACATTTTTGGAAAAAAGTTCAAAGCTCTACACTTGGCCAAAAAATCAATTAATCCGTTCCAAAATTTTACCACACTTATATATTATCTATGTTTATACTTAAAAAATTTTCAATTACCGATCAAAACTCAATTAGTTATCATTAAATACAAAAAATTTAAATAACAAAAGCCATAATTTTGCCAATTTGTTAATTTTATTATTTATGTAGACTATCCATGAGAATACTCAAAAATTGTCTAATGCGTACATTCAAAGTTGCATATGTTATCATAAAATATTTAAAACAATTTCGTCAAAATCACAGTGCTTGAATTCTTAAAGATTTCAAACTTTTTTTGGTAGTCTCCCAAAGAAAAACTATTGAAAATTTCGATAAATAAGTCAAGTAAAGTACCAATTAAATGAAATTCTAAATCAAAAAGATATTCTTATTCATGGTATTCGGACCATTATTTCTACCCAAAAAAGTATCTTCAGTCATGAAAAGAAAACATATTTGTAAAATCAATACGTTCTTTGTTTCGCTCAGAATCTAAAACTACTAGCAAACAAATAATTATGAATTCGATTTATATTTTTCATTAGTAATTCAATTAAAAAAGAATTGAAACGAATTTAAATAATTTTAATCTAATAACTAATAGAGTAATCAATTTAAAGTTCAATCAATGTTAAATTTTTTTTAAGATTAATTTTTAGAAACATTATTATTTTAGTGCAATTTAATAATGTATTGTAAATTATTTACTTTTATTGCAATCTTTAAAATAAATAATATGTTATGAAGTTAATATCGATATTGTTGTGATGCATATTATATAGTTTATATTATTCTTAGTTTATAGTTATATTTTTATTTTGCTTTTATTATCTTATATATTTAGTTAATGATTCAGCAGAATTCAAACGCTGGCGTGTGTAGCTACGCAATAAAAATCGTTGTTTTATTGTAAGAGTATTTCGCCATAAGACTAATAAATTCGTTTTATTTTTTCAAATTATACTTTGATATAAGTAATATAATGGTTTTCATAATATTGGTATTAATGTATGAATTATAATATTTACAAACTATTTGTTTGTGCATGAAATTAAATTTGGTATTACTTATTATATATTATATGTTATGTATTTAAAAAAAATAAATATTTATTTATTTAATTACTATATGGGTTTCTATAATCAATATATTGATTGCAATGGTAACTATTGGTGGGAGTAGATTGTGATAAGATTGTGATCATTAATCATAGATATATAGAGCTAAATATAACTTAATTATTTACAATTATTATTAAATACCTAATACAAAAGATAAAAAAAAAAACAGTTTAATCTTAAATAAATTTCATTCTTCTTGTCTTTAAATTGAAAAAGTCTGTTATAATTATGTATAAATTTGCTGAGCGTTTTATTTCTATGTTTAATATATAAACTATATTCAATAATCTTTCCTAGCCCATGAATTTCGTAAATAATTCTTTATAAGTTTAATTTTAAGGACCAAATTTGTGCAGTAGCCATTGTTACTGGTAGAGTTAAAAAATAATACGTGAGATCTCACACTTCAGAATGGATTGAAAAAAAATTAATTTGTAAAATAAATAAAACTAAATCTCGAATGGATATTTTTTATCATTACTTTAAGGGAGATAAAAATCACCTATGAGAATACTCAAAAAAATTTATAAAGTCTCTATGTTAAAAATTGCATTAGTTAACATGAAAATCTAAAATCAATTTCGTCAAAAATACGATTTCCATGAATTTTGCCGTTTTTCTGTTAATTTTTTGTAGTTTTTCTTTTCTCGAGGAAAACACTTTAAGAAAATGGAAAAATGTGCCACATAAAGTACCAACTAAATGGAATTTTATACCAAAAGTAACCTACTTGTAATCGGACAATTATTTCAACCCAAAAATGTATTTTCAGACAAAGAAAAATCAATACATTACTCCCTTCGCTCAGAATTGAAAAATTAATACATTTTTATTTGTTAAGTTATGGGAAATTTATAGATGGCCAAATTAAAGAGTACATTTTTATAAAATTGGAAATAGACCGAGTTAGTTTTACATAATTTATGATAAAAGTATTTAATTAAATCAAATATTATAGTGTATAATACTGCAAGAAAAAAACAAATTGGGAAACTCTGCTTTACCAAATTTTAAATTATTTTAATGTATTAAAAAAATTTAAAACAACACTTACCTTTCATATTTTCTATTCAGGATACAAAGATAAATTAATTTACTAATACATAATTAAATATTTATCAATATTTATAATCCATTTAAAATTGACGAAATATTTAGGACTATAAATTTACATTAACTGATATTATTTTGTAAGGCATTTATTTATTAATTTATTTTTTAAATGTATAGATTTACATAAAATATAATCGCAATGAAAATTAAATTCGGATAACATAACATAATACATATAAAAACATATAACTCATATAATTCATTTTGACATCTGATCTGAAAAAGTGGGAATGTCGATTGATGACGTTCCTCCTTCGTCCCTTCGGTCCTCGGAAAAATTAGTGGTTTATTATAATTAAGATTTAAAAATACGATTCTGAGCGAAACTCAATATATTACAATACACTATACTTATAAATCATTCCAAAATTTTACCTCACTTATATTCTACCTATGTTAATACTCAAAAAAATGTTCAAGTCCCTACGATCAAAACTCAATTAGTTATGACGAAATTAAAAAGTTTAAAAAAAAAGAAACCGCAATTTTGCCGATTTTCCATCATTTTTTGGTAGTTTTTCCCCTCCCAAGGAAAAACTTTTGAGAAATTCGAAATATTTGCTAAATAAAGTACCTACTAGACACGATTTGCTACCGAAAGCATACCCTATTTATGGTAATCAGACCATTATTTCTACCCGAAAAAGTGTTTTCATACATAAAAAAAAAATAAAATAAAATAAAAAAACATCTTTAAAACCAATACATTCTTCGCTTCGCTCAGAATCTAAAATCACTGCTTTGCTCAGACGTGGGACGTTACGGATTATCAAGATGAACTAGAAGATTTATTAGAGTCATACTATTTATGATTTGAACGATTTTCGTAATAACTATTTATCATATATACATATGGGATCTTTCAATGTGGTCAATACAAGTTATACGTAATATTGTTATAATGAAAAAGGTTCAAAATTCAGCTTGAAAACTGTTTTGTGATATCATAAACTGACTATAAAAACATTATTGTACATTTACTACTACAGATTGATATTACTATCAATATTATAACTTATTTTAATTAATAACGTATACTTTTAACTTACTCAAACGTTCGAAGAGATATGTTCCTTTTAAAATTAATATAAAAAAAAAAAATTGTTTAAAAGTTATTCGAATTCAATTAATTTAATACTAAATAGGTATATAATTAAATAATAATAATTAATATTTTCGGTAATTTCTAGTAATCACAGAATAAAGTTTTAAAATAATTGTAAATTGTTTTATTTATATACGTATTCAATTCAAGTATTAAATTAGACATGATTATAATTATACTCTGCAGTTCCATTTCATTTTCTATATTTAATTGCTTAGAATTTTCCTGAATCTAATGGTGCTCGGCACTGGAAGACAAGTTCTTCAGTAGTTGTGATTTGGTAGTTGAATAGAAAAACGTAACTCAGTTTTTATTGATGATATAACATTTTACGTGATTATGTATCACTAAAGTTTGTAATATTATGCTAAAACCGAAATATTCCCAAGTAAAATATAAATAAAATTAAGTGTTGATATAAACGATTCCTTCATCGTACTACACCTGTACTATACCGTACGTCAAATTTAATCATTTGAAATCATTTTTGGAACCTGAAGGAACAATAAAATACACAAGTGCAACACTTCCTGCACTTGCATTGCCTTTTTAATTTCTTACTTAGACACATTTATAGATCAAATAAATTCAAAGTTTGTGAATCAAAAAATTTTATAATTGGACTTCAAATCATTAATTTCAACAGACGAAAATGAAGTTCACTTTTTACGTCTGTACTATTTTACTTTACTATTATTGTATAGTATTATGTCTATGATTTTATCAATACACGACAAGTCAAACTGATCGTGTCTTTAGATCAATGGCGTAATTGTGGGGGGGGGGGGGCAAGCGAGGACACTTGGCCCCCTTAATTTTATCGGGAAGGAGTAAAAGTATCATTTTGCCTTCCCCCCAGATAAGTCAACAGTTCAAATTTTAAGATCTTTAAAAAGTAAGTGAAAGAATAATATTATACAGAATGTAATTTTGAAACGCAACAGTACTAATAATATGTTAACATACAGGATAAAATAATTCGCGAGCTTTTTCACATTATCATCATTCAATGTTAATGAATCCAAAATATGTAATAAGTAATAACAAACAACTAATATGTTATAACTGATTGTTATACTCAGTATTTCTGTGATATTATTATTTATTCCATTATGTATGATGACTTATTAATATAATTATTAACACTTATTATTTTTAACTAAAATAAAATAAAAGTAATTCCCACGAGTTTATGGCTTGTGCCTTGTGTAGTAGTATAAAAACGAAAAAATTAGATATATGTAAAAAGAAAATGTATTTTACTCCCCCTTCCCCGCGTTTAAAATTTTGGCGAGTAAATTATTTTGCCACCCCTAAATATTTTTAACCCAGTTATGCCACTGCTTTAGAGTATTATTATTATTCTATTACTCTATGCTTCAGCCACAGCGTAAATTTTATATGATAATATTTAGTAAAAAAATAATATAAAAATCTATGATAATTTTAAAAATGCAAAAACTATAAAAAGTTCTTCTGAAAAATTTGACATTTGTGACATCATTTTTAGATTTTAATCCGTGGATATATATAAAAAAAAAAAATTTGATACAATAGTAATGAATTACAGTAAAAAGTGTTATACATTAATTTAATTCCTTGTATGTGGTCAAAACTGAACTGTGAGGTGATCGAGTTATCAATAAATTCGGAAGTGCTTTATCTGGTTTCATATAGTCCGTGATAATACCACAGATTATAATACACGCGACATTTAAATTTGAGTAAAAGCAATAATAACTAATAATATATTATATTGTATTGGCTTGGCACTTTGGCAATTATAACTTTTTTAAACATTAATCATCTGAACAAGTAAGCCATATATTCATAAATCATATCAATTAATATATCCTTTGAACGTTATTCAAAATGTCCCTCGGTCAAGTCTTACGTAGTACTTTTCAGTAAGTAACTTATATTTTAAATTAATATCTATTGTTTTTCTATAATATATTTTCATTCTAGAAAATGTATTGGAATTTCACCTCAAGGGTCTACACCAATTAGTTTTTTAACACCTTCAACATTGAATTCGTGGTCAATTGATTTTATTCGTACAAAAACACGTCTTCATTTTCCTCGGCCCAATGAAGCGAAACGAATTAAAAAACATGGTTGGTGGACAAGAATGGCAACAAGAGAGGGACGCAGAGTGCTGCAGCGCAGAATACTCAAGGGGCGATATATTCTCAGCCATTAATTTTACTTTGTTAATAACGTTTAAATATTTTTCAACTAGTTTTTCAGCAATCACTATGTTATATATTATAGATTAATAAAATTAAAATATATTCAATTCCTCATCGTTTTTGATTGATACTTGATCTTTACCTATGCAATTTATCATTTTTATGCTAGTGCTAATGAAATATTTTGGATGTCGACCACTGAGTTTGATACGCTACTTTAGTGAAGCAAATAAAGATACCAAAGTGAAACGAAACTTTAATCAAAATAAAAACTTTTATGTACCCTTACTTTCAAATGATAGAAAACAGGTATATAATAATATGATAATTATAGTTCTACTATAAATGTAATTTTGTTATCATTTTTAGTCTATAGAAAAAATTGTTTCTTTACAAATGTCTGGTCAATATTTAACATGCACTACTATACTTCGACACGGTAACATTCTTACTGATTGGAAAATGCTTTACATGCCAGAAGATATGAACAAATTTCATTTAGACAATGTTTACAATTTTGTAAGTAATATGTTGTTTCTTATTAAAAATTATACAAGTATTTTATATTTATATTCAGGTGAAGGAACTAGTGAAAAATTTGCCAGAAAGTGATGTTTATATAATTGAAAATTATATAAAAATGCCAAACAATGTAAGCGTTGCTGGTGCTAATTTATTTTACATCAAACTGCAAACCCTTGCTATGCTTATTGCCCTCATTAATAGCAATCAAACTGGAAATTCCCCTAGTGATACCAGTAAATATTTGTATTATTGATTTATTTTATATATTATGTTATTATGTTTTTTCAGAATATTCTATGAACAAAGTTATTTTAATGAAAGCAAGATTACATGCTAGATTATTTAAAATAATTGTTGGAACTGAAATTATATCATCTCAAGAGATAACTGAATTAATGCTTAAAGGCACCTTTCCTGACTATGTGACACCTGTCGTTCCAGAAATTGATGCTGTTTTGTCTTATCGTTCTGTTAAAGAACCTGTAGTAAAAGAAATAATGTCTAATGGTCTTATGTTAGCTATGACCTTTATTGATTTGGTGTTAAATGCAAATCCTAAAAGTATACAAGCTCTTAATGAAAGTTCAAGAAGAACATATAAAAATACAAAAAATAATTCAAATTTATATTAGTAATTTATTTTATTAAAATATAAACAAAATATGAATTTTATTTATAAATAATTATTTTATATTAAAATTGTATTTAACTCTTACTTTATACTTTATTATATACAAGATAAATATTATATACACCACATTAAAAAATTTTGAGTTGTCAATGTAATAAATTATTCATAATATATAATTATTTAAATTGATAAATTATTAAATTTCATACGAATAACACTAAAATATAAATATTTTAAAATTAAGAATGGTATATAGAAATAGTGATATGTAAATATGAGATATTTGTAAACAAATATTTGATTGTTTAAATTATTGAGGTAATAAGATATTTAAAAAATTATTTTATCTTAAATTATTCATAGTATTATATTCTCCATGTTTTTTTTTAATGTGACGATTTAAATCATTTTTCTGTTGATATTTTTTATTGCACATTAAGCAGTTGTATGGCTTTTCGCCTGTATGTACTCGCATATGTATTCGAACTTTCTCTGGACGACTAAATTTACGCCGACAAACTTCACAGCTATATTTCTTCTCAGAGTGTACGACCTCATGCTGACGCAATGTTGACAAGCACTTAAATGATGATCCACAATTTGTACACACGTATGGCCTTTCACCAGTATGTTGTCGCTGATGGACGTTTAACTGAGATTTATTTGGCAGTTGTTTACCACATGTTTCGCATATCAAATAAGTAAAATGGATTCGCTCATGAATTTTCCTCGATGCTTCAAGCATAAAAGTCTTATTACAATATTGACAACTAAATAAAGTAAAATTTTCTGGTAAATTATATGCTAGTGCCCATTCCTTAGTACGTGATACGTTATGAGTCTTAATGTGGCATATAAGATTTGCCAAACTGTTGAAACAAAATGAACACAAATCGCATGGGTAATATGAATATTCCACAGAAAAATGAAGTTTTACATGATTTTCAAATTCCAATATATTTGAACACCGGCGAAAACAATGATGACAGTCCAATTCTTTCAAATTATGGTTCAATAATATGTGACGTCTTAAATTTGTACCTATATAATAAAAATTATTAAAAATGCAGAAATTAATTAACGCAAACAATATTATTACAAATTATTTTGTATTATATTATATTATTGAACAAAATAAATAATAAATTGTGATTCTCACCACTAGAAAAAGTTTTTGTACAGCGTAAGCATTGTGTTTGATTTGTATTTCCCGAAGGCTCTGGGTTCTTAAGCATAGAACTTTTAGTGTTATATTCTTCATCATTAAAGTTGTTATATTTATTTTCTTTATTATTATCCTAAAAATAGTTTAATGTTAGTTTATAACACAAATTAAACTTAACATTAACAGTCAAACCTGAGCCATTGTTTCATTTATACCAAATTCAATATCGTTATTTAAAGTTAAGATCATTTTTAATGATGAAGTCTCAATCTATATACACATAGAAATAATTTAAGTATATATATATATATTTTTTTTTTTTAAGTATATATTATATTAATTAAAAGTATTTTTCATAGACTTCAATAGGAAATTGTTTACAATTTGTGTTACTAATAAATTTAACCCTAATATAAGTCTATAAAATGATCTATATACATATACATCAGTTAAAATAATTAATAACTTATAAATTTATAATTATATTATGTATAAATTGAGTATATAAAAATCACATAGTGCAATTTGTTACATAGATTAAATAGTTTTGGTGTACCTTATTTGTGTCTTGTGTTATATTTCCAGCAATCATTGACATTAAATTAGTCGTGTTATAGCAAAACTCAAATAAAGGATAGACATCTTCTATTTGACTAACACAATTTTGACAAATTTTCAAAGATAGCTGATCTTCAGGATACACCTGAAAAATTATGATAAAAAATGTATATACATTACAATAATTTGTAATTTTTACACAATAATCCAGTTCTTCATTATTATAAAAGTATTTCATACCTAAGTAATATATTTTATAAAAATTTGATTTAAATATTACTGAAATTAATTATATTATGTAGAAATTAGATTTCAAAAATAGCAGCAAATAGACCACACAAAACTGAATATTTGTATTATATTATACGGGACAAGCCCAAAAAACAAGAAATGTTTAATAAATATTTACAAAATGTTATTTATTAATTAGACAAACTAAAAATTAAATGAATTAGGTATTACTATTAGCCATTCTCATAAGATAGAAAAAAGGAGTTTCTAAAGTAATTAACATTAGCACGAGGAAATATGAAATGTGGTTAAAGAACAAGTAGAGCATGCAGAGACTTTAAAATTAATCAAGAATGATAGAATTAGGGAATCGATTTTATTAGACAGAAGATGTTAAATCCATGACAACGGTTGGCTAAAGTTGGAATATTTAGGATAGATAGGCATGTAATTATGGGGAGGATGGGAAATATGAAGTCTATGAGCCACAATTCATAGGTATCTCCTTTCAACTATGGCACTGTCAGTAGGGTAATCCCAGAGGATATAGCCGTTATCGAGGATGGGACGCACTAGAGCACAATATAATGATTTAAAGGAGACATGAAGATGGAATTCAGTGATGGACCGCAAAATGAAACTGAGAATTTTCAATGCTTTACACCAAATAGTTTCAATATGTTTTACTGGTGAAAGAGATGGAGTGAATGTGAAACCTGGGTCGGGAATGAAGACTTCAGAAAATTAGGTACGGTAATTGCGTATAAGGTATGTATTTCTAGTCAAGGATTGCGCACAAGAGAAGGAAATAATAGAACATTTAAAAACATTTAGAGAAAGGTCAACAGACTCACGCCAGGTAACCAAATTATTTAGGTCCTGTTGGAGAACGTGGCAATCAGAAATGAAATATATAATATGTAAAAACAACTTCATGTCATCTGCAAATATGTGAAGATTAGCATAAAAAAGAACTGAAATGGAAGAATTAACCAATAGAGAAAATAAGAGAAGAAAGTGGACAGTACAACGAGAAAGATTAAACGTGGGAGAGAATGAGGATGAAGAAGAACCATAAACTGAAACATATCGGTTTCATAAATAGGACCTTATCTACGAGAGTAATAGATTAGCAATGCCGAGGAGACCAAGAGTTTTGATTAGGAAATTATGATCAACCCGATCAACTTCTTTGGAAAGGTCTGTGTATATTACATCCACTTGACTGTGTTCCCGAAAAGATCCATTAATATAAGAATTAAACACTAAGCTGCAGGTTGTAGTCAAACAGCCTGGGCAAAAACCATGTTACTCATCAGCGAGAATATGGTTGAGTGATAAACGTATAGAATTGGTGACGATATATTCAAAGACTTTGGAGATATGTGAGAATGGTAATGGAATGATAGTTAAAAACAATTTCTGGATTATCATATTTTAAGGGTGGGAGTAATAAAACCAATTTTAAGAGCGGTAGAGAATACAACAGTGTTTAGAGATTTTTTGAGTAATAGAAATAAAGGCCACGCAATAAAAACTCTAATCTTAAATAGGACATTGCCTTATATTCAATCAGGGCCTACGGATTTAATGTTGAGACGAAAATTTAAAGCATTAATGACATTATCCAAATTAATAACTACCTGATAAGGAAGATTAAAATTGAGGATAAAAGAAGTTAAATTATCAGATTTAGAATATGAGGTATAAACAGAAACGAAAAAAATTGATAATAGATTAGTAGCAGTGACGTGATTAAAACTAGTGGATTCATCATAACTACGTTTGTTGGAATATAAGATCGGGAGCTAGAGTTAAATACAAAAGACCAGAATTTACGAAGGTTAGATACAGGGTAACATGTTTAGATAGGAACTTAAAACAGGCACGGAAGCAACAAGTTTAATAGTTTGATAAAGTCTGGGAATATTTAAATTTCGAATAAACTTTATTTTTTAGATGCATGAGGTTTCTAAGCTCAGAAGTAAACCCGTTTGGAAACACAGAGTGAAAATATTATTATATTATTATCCAAAAAAAAACTGCCTATTCACGATTTAAAGTATAAGTAGGTACCAAAATACAAAATAATACATTTTCATTCATAATACAATCAGTATAGCATAGTATAATTTGTATTTAATTTAACTTATAAAGTATATAAGTTTAAAATAAAATGTGATATTTCTAATGTATTAACTGATTGATCGATCTTATAAATATAAGTATATCAATATTCAAAATACTTACATGAAGTGTTAAAAAGGCGTTTATTTTATTAGCTAAACTCACACAATTGTCATCATATAGATTGTAAATATTCAACAATCCAGGATTTCCACAAATACGACAAAGTTTCAGCATTCTTTCTCGGAAAGACTAAAAAGCGAAATAAAAAATGTAAATATTAAATAATTTTTGATTTTCACACCTCATATTTTTAAAAAAATACAAAATTAATTGAACCTATTGCCAATAACAATATTATCTACAGTTTTTGAATACACAATATATAACATATATATATTATGGAAAGTACCTACTTTTGTATATAAGTTGGTGGTGTACTTTAGTTTTTAATAAATAACTAGAGTAACTAAACCCAGTGGCGTAATTTGGTGTCGCAAGAAGTTTCACTTACAAAATTGAAACCCTTGATTATGTTAGGGTTGCAAGAATATAATTTTTCTTTGACTTCTAAAATATCAAAATATTTTAATTTAATCAAATGTAATATTTAAAAATAATTATTTTAAGTTTTCTAAAAACAATTTTTTGTCAAAATGACATTATAATAATATGTTATTTATAACATATGTAACATGTATGTACAAGATACCTTCTCCAAAAAAATAGACATCAAAACATTTAAATATCAAACTATTATTTTTCAATTTCAATACTTGGTAAAATAAAATATTAATTTAACAGTCAATAATATACTTATCAGAATATTATTTGTGGTATTGAGGAATAGGTTGTTGAGGCATTTGGCAGTGCTATAGTGACGCATTTAGACATTTCCCGCTTTAGAGTAAAATTGTATACCTCTTCCCATGTGACCTAAATATATTATAATAATTATATATTATAAATAATAATATAATTTTTTAATAATATATTTATATCATAAAATATTTAGCACTCCTTAAAATTTTGTAGACAGGGGGGCATTTGCCCCCTTAAATGCGCCACTGTGGCAGGGTAGGATAATTTTGTGATGGGACTAAAATTTAATATGATCATGTATAAGTTGCAACTCCAAAAAAATTAGCTCAAATTACGCCACTGACTAGACCCTGATAGGTAATAGGTACCTACAATTCTACGATGCACAGTATTGTAGCAATTCTATAAAATTTGAGTGAAGTTAATTTTTATTGCGATTGTAAAACAGGTTAGGTATCTAAACGACCAACAGAAGCAAAAAATTTAAAGTTGTAAACATTTAAATTCATATACTACGTAATATTATTCGCCAAAATACCATATAACAGACCCCATACGCTCATATACTTACTACAAGCTTTATTAAAATACTAGTATATTTTTGTAATATTGTAGGCTAGTAACTAATTTTTTATACTTCAAATAAGTATCCAAGATAATAACATTTCATCAACTATTTCCTTACACTATTTTTTTTTTCTAGTAGTTTGATCATTAACTCATTGGTACGAATGCCCATGTCGACTATATTATTCATAGTGGTAATTTGATTGACACAAGCACTACAAGCCATTGTTGAAAGACGGTCGTTGAGTGTTATCTGTAGCCCAAACAATATAATGTATGATATGCAATACTGATTGTGCAATATAATTAACTAGTTGAGTTAAGTTATTTAAATGGTTTTTTTCATGTATCCATCAAAATAGTATTTACGTACATCTATCGGTAACAATGTGTTTATTTTTTCAGATAGATCCAATGACTGCCCCACTGATCCAAATATATTTATGGAACCCACATCACCACATATTCGGCAAAGTTTTCGAATTCTATCGTTGAAAGACATCTAATTATAATTGAACAATTTTAATATTCATATAGGTAACATAAATGGACATAATGAAAAAAAAAACAAAAAACTAAATATTGTAAATAAATAGGCACCTACTGGCTACTATCTAAATAGATTAATATAAATAAAAATGTTACAAATTAATATGTACTATAAAATTAGGATTATAGTGCTTTATTATTTAATAAACAATTTCTAGTTAATTTGTAAACAAATTTAAATTAATTGTTTTGAATATCTAACACTGTTCTTAATATATTTTAATTAAATTAAAATTAAATATTACAATATTTGATTCACATCAATCGGTGGCGTACGAAGAAAATAATTTATAATTTGGAAACTGTTATAGAAAAAAAACATTTTTATAATTATTATATTTTTTTAAATTGAACAAAATGCAATAATATATACATTATTATTAAAAATAATATAGGTAATTAATAATAGGTACGTTTTTTATTATAATATTCATATTTATTGTCCTACATAATTGTTAATCGACAATGGGTATAATGCTTAGAGTATATAATGTTAATAAATATTATTAAGTATATCAATATGGCCTATCAAAGCTTATTAATAATGTTTATTCATAAACATTCTAACCTGTGACTACCAAATACCTATTTGTAACATAGATATAAAATATTATTATCTGTGATTTGTAATAATAATTTTTAAAAAAATCTGTCAATGTTTCGAAGGAGGCGTGTTAAAACTTTAAACACCCAAAACACCCTCTGCATACACCCCTGACGTCAATAATAGTACTGTTATGAATAGAGTTCGGTTTTAATTGCCAATAAAAAAGCTTAAAATAATATGCATTTATGTATTAAAAAACTTAAAAATATATACCTATAATATGCTCTTAAAAATTTTAAAAATAAACAAAATTATGTTTTTTTGGGGTAAAAACAACTAAAATTTAACAACTAGAAAAATAAATATAATTATTAAATATGGATAATAATTATTTTGTTGATTAATGCTGTCTTTTTTTTAAATACAAATAACAAATATAATATAAATTAATTAACAATAAAATAATATTCTATTCTATTCATGAAACAATTTATTATACGAGTATATTGCACAAAATTTCTAAAAATTAAAAGCATATTAGAAAAAATTACTTCTTACGAAATTTTCTATAATATGCTTAAATATGCAAAAACGTTTAAATATGACGTTATCCTTAAATTATGCATTTTTATACACAATGCACAACTATTAACTTTTTCTATGCATGATATTATGTAAATCTTAGACATTTCTTACTTCGATCGAACTGCATACTCTCATCAAAAATTTGAAAATGCAAACAAATTCGGACTCTAGTCATTAATAGGAATAGTATATGAATACCATAAGACGTATATATTAAACCGGTCGTATTTTTAAAACTATTTATCTTGATATTTAACAATCTATAACTTTATATGACATATAAGTATATAACATTATAATTTATAGTAGGTATTCTTACTTTAATCCATAGGCACAATATGAATTTTATATTTGGGTATACCTACTTAAATATTATTTTCAACAGACTCGTGAGAAGTATACGCTTCCACATCACATGCACGTCCTATTTTTGGTGGAGCTACAAATGATCTAGGGGTTAATGCCCCAAAATCCCTTAAAATTGGACTTATGTTTTAATCTCTTTTCTATTCTCAGTGCCAGATCTATACATATTTTAATACCCGGGGCAAAACATTTATAAGGGATCCTCCTATAAAATTTACAAATTTGCGCCAATGGCATGTACCTTTTGGTCTGATACTATCTATGCTCGTACTTATAACTCGTATGTAATATTATGTCTATGCATATATATACTGCGCAGGGGAAGAATTAAGTGGCGTAATTAAGAGAATGATGATATATCCCCCAGAGCCTTATACAATAAATAAACTACAGTATTCCTAGTTACTAGTACTGTACTGAATTTAAAATATAATGAACATTTATTATATGTGTAAAAATATATCTATTCTCTTCCAAGATAAATTCCTAATTACGCCACTGATTCGGACATACCTAAATTTTTTTTAAAATTTATTGTTGTATATAGAGGTACACATAACACTATTGTCAATAATAATGTTTAATGAAATATTATACTATAATTTTATGTCATTGAAAAATGACTAAAATTATATTATACTTTATATTACACAAGTTAATATAGTAATGATTTGCGAAGAATATAATACAATTAAGTAAGGAGAAAAGTTGTTGAGAAAATTTAGGCATATCCAATATTTTCAGGCTTGATACTACGTTTAGCGTCGTTTATATGCATATTTAAATACGGTTTAAAAATTAAAGCGATAATATAAACAAATATAACATAAATAATATAAACAAAACTAGAACGGACTTTTAAAAAAAAATAATCGTTCTTAAATCGAAATTATATTAAAAAAACGTTATACCTCATGCCCGCATATTTTTCATTGATGCTGACTATCTAATTGGGACATTGGGAATATAGCAAAATTACAGCAATGCAGAACTTAAATTATGACATTTAGGTTGAAAGTTTAACTAGAGTATAAACATCTATTAGAAATTTTAAAGAGAGGCATATTTTAGAGGGAACTGGGGAACATGACAGGAGGGTAGGGATTCATACTTGGCCCCCAGTTGTATCATAGTTCATTGGCCAACGTCCTTTGTCACCATAAAAAAATAATACTATTATAAATTAACTAATTAATAAACACCTGTTAAATAATATTAGTTTAATATTATTAATTTAATTTAATAATAGGTATACTCTGTGTATACAAATTCTTGTTTGTGGACTTTTAGTAAAATATGTCAAAAATAACAACTTCAATGAATACCTAAAATAAATAATAAATTATCTTTCTATTATGGTTATAATATTATTTTGTCTCCTGGAAGTAACCTGGAAGGACAGGGATGAATACATTTATTCGAGTGGGTTGTAAATTTGTTGTGGTTAGCAAGACTGGAATAATATTTGTAGAAAAATTATTATTTCTTTATTAATTGTTTTGATGTAGACAATATAATTTGAAACACTAGAGGGAGTATTAGTAATTTTGCGAAAAGATATATTTTACTAGACTGAATATTTACATAGGTTTTAGTAGTAATATCGTATATTCGATTATTCTAATAGATGTATCTGAAAGAAAAATACGTATAGTGTCATAGACTCATAGCTATGTTTTATTATAGATGCTAAAAATAATGATACTTTTCAGAAAATTTCAATATTAAAGCTTAATAATTATTTAAATCTAATATTTGTCAGGACTCAGAAATAACTCATAAGCTCAAAAAACCCGAGAAATGTATATTAATGCATCACTGGTAATATCTATAAATAATATAAATAGTCATTGGATGAAATTATCGACGAAATTTAAATTACATTTAAAAAATAAAAATGCGATATTTTCATTAATTCAGTTGGAAAAAACACAATACAAAAAATTTAAATTATACTTACGACGTTAAATTTATTATAGAATGTTAAGTGATTAACATTAAAATCGTAGACGATGGGTGATGGGGGGCTTAGCCCTTTCAAAAATCATTAAAGCTCCCCCAAAATTCATTAGCTCCTTTATTACTTATAAAGGTTAAAGCCATCATGAATCACTGCGTCAATAATTTTTAGTCCCCCAAAAAATTTAATCGAATCTCCGTCTATGATTAAAATACATATTATATTAGGTACATAGTTGTAGAATCCAAAAATCACGATGCACAATTAGTTCTTTTTTAGTATATTTTTGGGCAAAAATAGTATTGGTATATTGTATATTATATTACATTATTACTGATATTATAATCCCATAGGTTTATGCAGAGTGATGGTGATCATATTTCGTGATACATATATTAGAGAGATAGGTACTATTGAAAATGTATGTAGTTCCCCTGTAACATGAAATATTGATTGAAAAAAATTATGACTACTATTTTAAGATTATCTTTAACTTTAATAGGGTTTTTGAAAAAAATTTAAATGTTTTTTTATACACTTTATTAATAGGACGTCAGTGCAATACATTTTTAATGGAAAAATCACATTAACATTTTATAAACTTTTAACATGTTTGCAGAAACAAAAAAAAGTTATAATTATTAACGATAATATTCATCATCTATTCTTATTAAAAAAACCGATATTTTATCAATCCACAAAATGTATTTAAATCAGTAACGAATTTACGGGGTGGGGGGTCATAACCCTCTGGTAGGTGAGATAAAAATTTTTTGTAATAAACATTTATTATTTTATGTCTATATTGATAAAGTTTACCTATATATATATGTACATTGTACACACATATTTAATATCCCCCCGTGAGAAAATCCTAGATCCGCCACTGATTTAAATGTATTACATATTTAGGTACATAGATACTAAAATGTTACTATGTAAGCGTAAGGCAACAAACACTTTGTCATTATTTATGATTTACTTTTTATTTCATCGACATCGATTTGGCAGTATCTTAAATGATTAAAATATTTACACGGTCTACCAATTTTGTGTGGGAATAGATTATGTTTAGCGATAAAAAATTAATATTGATTTCTATTCAAAGAAAAACAAAAAACTTATAGTCGTAATTATCAGAGTCTAGGGGGACTTAGCCCCCTGTTTTTATATTAAATATAATCATTTCTGTAATGAATACTGAAGGTTGAAGCCCCCCACCCAAAATGTTTAGGCTAATTTTGCCACTGATTATAATAATAACATGACGAAACACAATACATTATAATATTGTCTATTGATTTATTTAATCACAAATATTATTGTTATATTAATTAACCAACCTCAAAAATGTATATAAAAAATCAAAAGAAACTATTAAAAGTAACTATTGTCATAGGCGAAACTACGAGTCATGGTCTGACTGGTTTGACTTAATGGCAGGGCGAGAGCCAGGAATATATAATAACTAGAAGAGATTTATTTTTAATATAATTTTTATTTAAAACAAAAACTTTAATGTCTGCCCAAGAAAATATGTTCTGTTTAGGCATGAGTATCACTAATATCTACTAGGTACCTACATGGGCGATATACAATTTTTTTTTTATATGATAATTTTAAAAATGTTGGCCTGTCCTGAATTATAGTATTTAGGTTTTGAATGCGTTTACGTATTATTAAATATTATATAGGTAATACATATTTCTAAAAATTACCATATACTAACTATACTACAATGTAGTATGTGGTGAAACTGTGATAGACCTATGGCTGTGTCCTACCCACTTTCTATATAAAAACATTATGGAAAAGTCCATGGAAACGCGTTTTTGATATCAACTTTAAATGTAAATTAAACCCGATCATATAAATAAACGAATATAGGTACTTACGGCGGAGTCTTCAGTTATATGTTAGACGAATAATATTTCGATAGAAATTTCTACTAGTTCATATAGTGTTCGTCTATTTATAACTAAACAAATGATTTAATGTCCAAATGTCGGAGAATCAAATTAAAAAATAATTTGAATGTAAGAATCGCAATGGCGTACGTGGTACGTCGTATCGCCGTAAAAGTCAAAATGAATTGGATTTTTCAAACACGTCTGCACAAATGCACAGCGAAAATAAAAATAAAAATAACTGCTGTCGATGGAACTACTGTCAACCCTTCAGTGTGACCATTATGATGTAATAAAACGATTTTTGTTTTAATAAAGTAAGATTTTAATATTTAGTCAAGTCATTATACAATAAAAATAGTTGCAATCCCTTTCGCCCTTTTTAGTAACCTGTATATCAAACAATTACATATATCCGCTAGGAACGGGTTAATATAGATATCCCAGTGGCGTATTTTGGTGGGAGGACACTCCGTCCTATCTGGACACAAACGAATTAAAAAAAAAAAAATTTGTTTTTATTACTAAAACTGTAAAACTTAGTTTAAAACATTAGTGGTTGGTTAAACTATGAAATTGACATTTTTTTATATTGTTTCTTATATCTACAAAAATACATAATCGTAATTAGAAATTACTATAGGGGTTAAAACTATTGGAATTCAGTGGCGCGCCACGGGAGTTAAGAGGTCAGACCGCCTCCTCGAAATATCTTCGTTGATTCAATTTTTTGTAACCAAGTTTTACATTCAAGAAGAATCTGTATTTATTGAATTATAGTTTTATAAACCCCCCCCTCCCCAAAAAAAAAAAAAAAAATTCCTTGTGCTCCACTGTTGGAAATAAGTATAATAAATATTAAATATCGGATATTATCAACTCGTTATTGGAAAATTAAAAACCGATCTGTCAAACTACAAAAATAACGAAATTACAAAACCGTGATAAAATTAATTATTTTGTTATATTATATTTTGCCATCTATACTTGTACCTACTACCTACCTATTAACTTGTAGTAAATCAACACAATTATCCTAAAATATTTTTTTTCAAATTTACTTTACTCTAAAAATATTTCAAAAATAGGCAAGTATCCCAGATTTTGATAATAATGGAAACAAATTGATTTCTCCTATAGGTTCTTTAGTGTTTTCTACTATTTCCCAGGCAGTAAGCAATAAGCATATCCAAATTACTTTTTTTTAATATTATAATGCTAAACACTAAAAGGTCGTATCATAACATTTATCTATAAAACATTATTATTCATTGAACTATTTAGTATTTGAACTAATAATTATTATATATTTAAAATGTTAAGTAGGATGTTAATTGATATTTTTATACAATTGGATTACCATAGACTACCTATAGAATCAATGATAATATAAAATCCATAAATAGCCCATCTGTAAGACTAGCCTAATATGCTACAGCACACCAACACATTGGATCAATCCCATAGTCACCAATTAGCAATTAAGTATGCCTAAATAATATTTTCCATAAACGGTTCAAAAGGCGAAGTTCAGACTTTCAGACAGGAAATTCATTTAAAATTTAAAATAATTAAGTGGTAACTTAAAATATTACTTAATGCCATAGGCGCAACTAAACCTATATTTTAGGGGGTAATAAAATTATAAATATCTCACATACCATCCCCACCTAACAAACACATAAATTTCAAAATCATTAACATATTTTTTTAACACATTATTATTTAATAATATATTGCACTAACATATGCCTATGCTTAATTAGTAACCAGTACACACATACAAGTATCATTTATTTCCTTGTTCTTAACTGGTATTTTAAAATACTTAAATGTATAATATAATTAAATTATATATAGATTTGATATATCAACTATAGGACAGGAATATAAAATTATTATTGAAGCTCATTTTGTATTTTCATAATATAATTTTCATTTTATGGAATCACAATTTTTTTTTTTTTTTTTGTTGTCACATTAAAACAACTTAATATAAAAATAAAAGATTCACAAGAAAGTTACATTATACATTAATGCTAATTAAATAGCACAAAGTTTATTTTTCATTATATGAATTTTCATAGACAAAACACATTATAATTTATGTAGTTTAACAAATTTGGTAGGTAAAAAAAATAAATACATTTCCATAAATTATAGGACTATTCTAGTTTTAAATAATAAATATTAAAAAATCTTACTTTGTAAAATAATTATAACCTCTTAACGTATACATTCATAATATATACAATTCAATTTCTCTTTAATCTAATTATTTGTTTAAAATCATATGTACATAACATTTTCTTTCAACAAAAAAACATATTATAATTATGACCGTACATAGTATAAACATAAAATAGATTACAATTTTCTTGTTTTTAAAGATACATGCGTGGTTGGCGAGTCTACTAATTTTGTCAGGTAGGTATTATACTGAATGACTCCAATATTATTAATTTAATGAGCAAAACAGTACATAATAAATAACTTACAAATTAAAGCGTAGACTTATATAACCTTAGTGTTAAATATTATTCGGAAAAATATTAACAAATGTATAGTTAATTATGAACTCTGTATTATTTTAATACATGTGTTCAATAGAAATAACTTTGAAATAAAAGATAAAAATACAGGTGTATAAAAATAAGTATTCACGAGGTGGTTCTCAAAATTAAGTTAATTAAATAGTATAGTTAAAGTATATGATACTTGTTCAATAGGAAATGTAAGAAATATTTAGATATTTAATTTTTATCTAAAAATAATGATTCAATTAATTAAAAAAAAAAAAACATAAAATATGAAGAAAAATAACAAAAAATTTAAATTCTATAACAAAATTTAAAATGTTAAGGGGGATAATGCATAATATATTTTTTTTTTTATTAATTTAAATCTGTTATGGTTATTATATAACAGACATTTTCATTTATGTTTTAATTTTATTGGTAACATGTACTAGTTAAGAATATTTTAAAGAGAACAATATTGGTAACACAAGGGTATATGTCTTTTTGACAAATAACTTCTCACAATTAATATGTTGCAGAGACTAAAGATGTTTTGTCATGCATAAAAATAAATAAAAACTAAAAATTTCAAAATTTTAGGACATATCACATTACAACCGTTTGTATCCTAACTGTAATTGACAAGTATCTGTACACTTTTTTTTTGTTATTTTATGTTTATTGAACAACTGCAATGGGTGCTGTGGTTGTATGATTTGAACTTTGAGGCTTAAAATCTGTTGGATGATTCACTGTTGTTGATGGACCTTTAAACTCAGGCGGAGGTGGAGGAACATGATTAACTGGAGAAGACACAAAACTTTGTTGAGGATGATGATGGTTAGCAAAAGGTGAAGGCATTCCATAACACTGAGGGAAGTATAGCTCTGGTTTTACCATTCCTGAAGGTTGATTGAGTATAGTGTTTAAGTGTGGTGGCCTACCTGGTTTACCACTATCTGATCGACGTTTATTAGCATGTGGATTCATATGATTATCTATATGACGTTTGACTTCTTGTTCAGTACCAAACCGACGACGACAGTTTGGCATTGGACAGCAAAATGGCCTTTCACCCTGGTGAGTTCTTGTATGTTGATCAAGAATAGCTTTTTGCCGAAAATCTTTACCACATTGTAAACATTTATAAGGCTTCTCTCCCGTATGTATACGTAAATGTTGATTTAGTATAGTTCGTTGACGAAAATTTCGTCCACAATAAATACAAGTGAATGGTTTTTCATTTGTATGTATGCGTAGATGTTGGGTAAGATGTGATTGTTGTCGAAATCGTTTACCACACTCTACACACGGATAAGGTCGAGATTCTATATGAATGCAACCATGTTGAAGTAATGTAGATTTCTGTTTGAATTCTTTATTGCAAATTGGACAACGTACATAGAGTGGCATGCCAGCACTACGACCATGTTGAATGACATCGGGTAAACTTTTACCAGCCTGGCCAAAAATTTCATGTACAACACCTAAAGTGAAAAATAAAATAAATTTAAATTTATAATATACAGTTAAAAACACTAAACATTAATTACCTTTGGCATCTTTAAAATAGGCAGGGAACTGAGGTGCATTTTCTGGAGAAAAACATTCATTTGAATCATATTGTCCACTTTTCGACTGTGGTAATGGCACATCCTGTGGCCAAAGTTGTCCATTTTTATATACTAAGTGTGGGCCCACATCTGAAAAATGAAAAATAGAATCATAACGAAAACTAGTTTTTTAAATTAAATTCATTTTTAGTTTTGGAGTAGGATTGAGAAATTAGATAGCTTCATTTAATATGCTTATTTTTAAGGGTTTTTTTATTTCATTGAAATTTAAAAATAAATAATATGTTTATTACAAGAAACTCAACCATTTATGATGGAATAAATTATTGCCAAACATAAGAAATTTAGTTAGAAATTAATTAAGATGTATAAATTATACTATGAAAAGTATTCAACAGTTCTATGTCTAGATATAATTAATCAAAAACTAAACTGATAATTAATATTTAACTCCATTATTTCATAACTTTAAAAATATTATGTTCAAAATAATATGTATAAATATAATTATAAAAGATTAATTTTATAGGCATAAAACTCCTGTGTTGCCGAATGGAGCTTATCTCACCTTCTTTGAGCGGAGCGACATTTTCTCCTTGGACGTTGTCATCCATATAATTCTGTGTGCTGTGTAACTAATTCAAAAGAACATGCCGCTCCGAACCAGATAGAAGCCACCAGACGGACAACACAATAATACCGTTAAAACTCATCACTACAATACATATGATAATGTATTCCAAATTTTTTCGATATTAATAATAAGGAATATTTTTGATTATTTGGCTTTCAACTTTAAAGCTATACACAATAAAAGAAGTACCTATATAGGATATAATAAGGAAAAATAACACAATATAAAATAAAACAAAAATTTAAATTAAATTAATAAATAATTTTTATAATACTAATAATAAAGAAAAATCAATTTTAACTGAAATAAAAATATATTGTGGCCTATTGTAATTATTTTTCACGTTTAATTTATAATTTCATTTGTTTATTATACAAAATAATTAACTCTCAACAGACATTCCATATAATACTTGATATTAATTATTTTTAAAATAGTTAATATCTTATTTGTATTTACAAGAAAAATATAATATTACAAATTATGTTTAAAAAAAAACAATTATAATAATTATAAATCTTCTTAAGGATGTTCATTCATGTTATGTTTACATATTTTTTATTAAAAAAGATCAGGCGTGGTTTAAAATATCACTCCATTAATCAAAAATCATATTACATCTTATTAATTAAAAAAAGTTAATACGTTGAAATAGTGACAATAGGCAGTTAAACGTGTATTAGTAAACAGCAATTAATATAGGTAGCATATAATATTTTATCATACGGATGCAGAGAAACTTTTTTTGCAAGCCATCCTGAAAACAGTACCTAATTTAAATATTTTTAAAATACCATGCCTGACCGACCTAACTTGGGTCTATTTCTTAATAACTTCATTTACAACTCTCACGGGAAGACCTTCTCCATTAATGATATGGGCAATATTTGTCCTCGCAATAGCTTTAGGGAAAGATCTTGAAGGTATATCCAATAATGTTTTAGCGTGATTAGATAAAGAACTATAAGTAGAGGAATTTAACTGTTTAACTTTGAGATTGTTTTGTAGTAATTTCGAAGCTACATTTTTAAATTCAGAATTGGTCAAGTGTTGTTCGTCTTGTGCGCTATCGTTTAGGTTCGGGTAGTATTTCAATCTAAACGCTTCAGCCGAGGACTTGAGAAAAGCGTTTAAATTAGTGTGAAGTTGAGAGGGCGGAGGTGAGCTTGAGGAATCGCTACTATTTAACGAGGAATGAGAGTGCTCGCCTTGGTGAGTGCGGACGTGCTGGTTCAGGATGGCTTTCTGCCGGAACGCCTTGCCGCAATCTCCACACCCGTACGGTTTCTCACCCGAATGAATCCTTAGATGCTGGTTGAGTATGGCTCGCTGTCTGAATGTTCGCTCACAGTAGACACATACAAATGGTTTTTCATTAGCATGTATACGCACATGTTGGGTAAGATGAGACTGTTGACGAAATCGTTTTCCACAATCACTGCACACAAATGGCCTAGAGTCTGTATGTATGCGCTCATGTTGCATGAGGGTAGCTTTTTGTTTAAAGTCTTTACCACAGGAAAGACATTTAAATAAACGTAGATCAGAACCTTTTTTCCCAGTCGATTCTTGCTGTTGGTGTAAAAGATCAGGCATATTAGGAAAATCGCCAGATGCTTCTGCTGGATTTAAAGGAGTCAACATGACACCAGGCTGTTTCAAATATGACATGAAACTCGATGGGCTCAACATATGCGGAGGTCCCCCTCGCACACCAGAATAGTAATTGGACGGCTCCCCCGAACTATACTGACCCGATTGTGTTCGGTCTGATTCGACAGTATTGTCTTCTGGTGGCGTTTCGTCTTCGCCACCGTTTCCAGAACCTATTTCATATATACAAATGGTAAGATTCGTATAAGACCAATTTAAACATACATACCTTGAATTGAATGGTTGGTATTGGGGTATGGTGATGGTAAAGGTGATGCAATTGTTGATTGAGATGCCTGTTCAGTTGATTGTTCGGCAGGTTCATGTTGGGATGAAACGAGAGCTGGGTACCCGTTTTGTGAAGGCCCGGGTCCCCACTGGCCATTGCTCCCGTTTGGTCCTTGATGGTGGTGACCGTCTTTATTGTATATAACATATGGAGCACCGTTCTCTGAGGAAAAAAATTATCATATAACACTAATAATTCTGAACTTACTAAATAAAAATAATTCTTTCAATTAGTTACACTGCATCTCCAGTTTTAAAATAATATAGTAAATACCTTCACTGGGTTTGGGTGTTTCCTGCGAATTAATGATCATTGGTCTTAGACATTAAATTTGAAAAATGGAAGGTGTGCAAAAGTATTGAAATCTTAAATTAAACTAAATTAATAAACATGGGGAAAAAACAGAAACGTGCCGACGGAAATAAAAATATCAAATATGTAATAACTGATAAAAAGCACATTTTTTTATCACAAAATATTGAATTTCTTTTTCCTATTTTTTTTTGTTCTACGTAGTTCTGGACGCAACGTTGTCATTTTAACATATGACTATAACCGTACATAATGCCTTAGAGTTTAAGGCTTAGATGGCAGCACTTGTAAATGCTAAAACTGTATGCCGTAGAGTGTAGGATATCGTAATATAAGATAATATTATAAACAATAATAATAATTAATAATTATGTCTACATTTATAATTTTTATAATACCACAATTTATTATAGACTATAGTAAATCTACATCACGAATATATACCAACTACTTAATTATTATCTTAAATCATGCCTCATGATCTATGTTCCATAATCCATAGTTTACTAGAGTAACCATAGACCATACATTTCGTTTAAACGGGGTTGTCCTATTTTTCGAAAATTGTCCCGTTTAAATACTGTTCTTGGTCATCATATTAATATATTATGTATTCATGCGTGTAAAAGAAAATATTATTCATTCTGTATAAATAAAACATTTTTATAGCTTTATATTTAAACTAAAATTAGCATACTCAATTAGGTGGTCCATTAAATATAAAACAAAATACTGTATTCTGTAATACACACAGATGATGAACAACAGTCAACAGTTAACACAATACGAATTAGAAACCAAATGTTCACAAGACCAAAAAAATAATGTTTTATTATTATTATTATTATTATTATTAATATATTTAGTTTAAGTAAAAGGAAAAATTGCTGGACAGTCGATTCTAGGCGTTCCTTCATCCTTTCGAATTTCAGAGAACTTAATAGTGAACGTTATGTATTATTATAATTCAGATTTGAATATAACAGTATTATGCATTCGAGAAAAACGAGGTTTTTGAGCGAAACATATTTAAAATGTATTCATATTTATTTTTATAAATTTGATTTATTATTCTAATATGTAGCAGAAAAATTAGTTATCATAATGAAATTCAAGTTCATCAAAAATATTATTCCGCGAATTTTCACTTACGAATTCCATTTTCAGTGGTTTTTCCTGTTTCATTAGAAAACTATTGAGAATTTCAAAATGATCTAAATAAAGTACTTTAACTAACTAGACAAAATTCTCTACCGAACGCATACCCTCCATGTGGTTAATCGGAACATATCTATACTACTCAAAAAAAGTGTAATTAGACATAAAAATACAAAAAACAAACATTAATGTAAAATATTAAATTTTGAAAGCGTGTAAAAATTGGACTTTTCGATTTTCACAATTTGTTATGTGTATTCAGAAGCATATCATAAAACATATTAAATTTTCAGCTTAGTGTATTTAAAATCAAAAACTTTTAAGAAATTTGAAAAATGAGCTATTTACCTAAAGTACGTATACCAACTAGATGCAATTCTCTACCGAAAATATACCTTACTTGTCGGACTATTATTATTTTTGTCCGGAAAAATGCTTACAAACATAAAAAAAATACCCACACCTTTGAAAAACAATACATTACTCGCTTCACTCAGAATTTATAATATATATACATGAATAATACTGTTAGTATAACAATACTGTTTCCTTACTGGAAAATGTATGAACATCTTTATTCAGAATTCGCAAAATTGATTTGTCCCATTGTTTATAGAACTATGGTACGTAAAAACTGTATTATACTACAAAATAATACTGCAACTGTCCTCACAAACATTCAACATACAAAAATCGTAGATGCATCTACCGGCTCAATAAGTTCTCCTTATAGATGTACTATATCTAATATAAACTATAGACATATAGTACAGTACCTATTATTCACTATAATTCTATGCTGTTAGTTTTTATTACTATATTGCTGATTAGTATCTCATACTTGTTGCCATTTGAAAGTATAGACTTTATTATTTCAATTAAAATTTAAAACAATATATTATTTAAAAATAACACTTCATATTTTAGAATTTTGTATAACAAATAATATAAAATAAATGACGATATGCCTAAATAAATAGTATTATAATAATAAAATAGCCCCTATCAACTTTGACGTTGGCCTCCTCCCCACCGTAATACAATAGCCTCTTATTCAGTTATTAAAAAATTATCCCAACCCACAACGATTTGTGTCCTTAGTTGCATCATCAACATCGAATTATGCAATGGTACAAGGTCATAATCAAAATAAAAAAATAAAGAAGTTAGAATCAAGTCTACACTTTATACAGTATTTGGAATTTGGATAATTTCAAAACTTAAAATCTAATTTATATTTTAAAAAAAAATCAATTTTTCAATACCTATATGTAAATATGTAAAAAATCACAATATTCAATAATAATTGTTCATCTTGAACATCTCTAATTTAGGCACCTTATTAACTTTAGTTCAAAAAACGTGTGTTAAACGTTTTTATTTTGGGTAGTTTAAAAAGTAAATTGTGTGAAAAAAAGTGTGTATGCAGTGCGAAATCATACACATTACTTACTTTAAACTCTCAATTTCTTAATTATGAATAATTAATAATTGCCAATATTTTAAAGACAAAATATAATGTACGGAGTTAAAAATACGAAAGTTTTTAATAAGCTTAATAAAAAATAGTTTATTAATAAATTTATATTAATCTATAAGGTAAGTAACTACTCACAACTCATACTAATATAATACAGAGTGCGGCGTAATGAACTTCCACATTTCTTAGGTGAATTAAATTAAAAAACGGTACCTACCTACATGATATGAAAAACAGTTTTGTATATCCCTGATTTTTTACTTATGGCACTGGTAAAATGTATATACCACGATCACGGCAATAATATTATTCTGTGATTATACCATGGATTATATGTATCAAAAATATTAAAAGTTTACGGCATATTTATTGATTACCCACTGTACCTATATTATGATCTACTATGGATGGAGCCATTAGCCACTACATACATCTCTTGAAGTCAACATAACTATGGGACTTGCCTATAATACAGTATAATATGTAATTTTAGATTTATGTTAATGAAAAGTAAATGAAAATTAAAAATTTTTACAGAAATTAGTTTGTTAAAATAAAACATAATAATATAAATAGGTACCAATGTTTAAGTACCCGAGTTTTAACTTACCTTGGGCAATGCAGTACATAAAATTCCGAGGAACTTTGAGACCGGCCGCCAGACATGCTGCAAATGATGCTGAGAAATTGATTGCCATAATATTCCCTTCATCACTTCCTAAAATAAACAAAATATATATTATATTTACAAAATGTACCAACACAAACGCAGTGCTGTATTTACTGGGTGGATGGGAAGGGGAGGAAGGGATAAATCCCCAACCTTGAATTTTATCCTAGTGATATTTTTTGAAAAACTGATAGATACAAAATAAGCCATTATATTATATATAATTCTATCTATAACAGGCTAGTAGTCTACAGAATAATATCGAAATTACAATCGTTTAACGCGCGTTGTTGATGATAGTGAAAAATAAAGCCCCTCTCGGTTAATTAAATGTTGCCATTGTATATCCCCTACCTTAAATACGCTATACGCCACTTCACCAATGTAGTATATCTAATAAGTAATAGCAATTACTAATTACTAAATAAATAGATTATTTTATTTTTGATAATGTTCAATTTTAATATTTAAGACATACCTACCTATATTATGTTAGGTATTAGGTTGAATATTTATTAAACACATAGTAATCCAAATTTGTATGGGTAGTAGGAGGGGGGTAGGATGGTTTAGCCCATCTTCAAACATGGGATATAAATAAAAATTAAACAAATATTTATTTGCTGTTTAATTTTAAAAAATATTATGGAATGTTGATAATACAACATTTTACAATTTGTTGATTTCTCCTTTTCATTACTTATTATATAATTTATATTTAATAATTATATTTTTAATGTCAAGCGTTCATACTGTTTTATTCTGAGATATATTTCAAATTTTTCTGGCTCACAGCCAATATCTACTTCTTGCCACCCGTTCTCTAAAATCTAAGTCTATTGTTTATTAGCATTAATTATTGAAATAATAAAGTAATCTTTTCATTTTAATAAATAATAATAATAATAATTAATAATTATATTATAAGACTAATAATCATTGCATCATTGATGTCGATAATCTGTTTCCAAAGAAAAAAATATAGTAGTTCCACTAAAAGTTGTAAAAAAAATTGAATTACTCAGTAAACTGTCTAGTTATATAATAAAACAATTAATTTAATAGGTAATGTTTTCTGTAAAAATTAATTTTTTCCATAAAATAAGATGTGGTCATACTATATTATAAAACTCAATTTTGTACCTATATGAAAAAAAATTGATTTTATTATTGTTTTTTTTTCAATTCTATTTTTTTTTTTAAATTTTCTGCTTAGGGCTATGCCCTGATTCACCTATGTTAGATAAATATAATAAGAATATTTGTAACAGTGATTAGGTGATTAGGCTCTGTTCCCACAAGTCTATGTATCATATATATTTCCAGCCCTTCCAAGTTAAAAGTTGTGCCTATGATTAAATACTGTTCAATATAAGATATAAACAATTGACAAAGGACGTAGAACCATATATCTTATATATTTTAGAAAAATAAATGTATTAGTCTACAATATCATACCTATTTCCTACTATATATTAGGCAACATTATTAATTTACTATGTTTATATTTAGCCATAGCTTTATAATGATTGTTCTGTCGACAAAACCAAACACAATACCTATGTAAGTATAGAACGTAATATTTGTTAATTTTTTTAATGTACCGTTGGGCAAATAATAAATTAGAAATTAAATTTATTGACCAGACCTATTTATTTAATTATATAATATTGTTAATTAGTTAAAAGTAAAATGTAATATTCAGATATTATAAACAACTAATATTTATAGAATATTAAAATTTAGTTTAATGTGTATATTATTATTTTATTAGGTAAATGTGTATTCCTATTGGCAGGAAGACCATATGAGTAGTAGATACTTTAAATTAAATATATGAATAATGAATTATGTTATAATGTAACATAATTATATAGTTTGTATTGTTTTAAATAATTAGATGGGTAATGTAGTTTCCTTGTCAAATGTATGATAGCTAAGGTATTTTGATTCAATCTGAAAAAATTAAAACTGTTTTTTTTATTATTCACAAATCATAGTGTCTCTGAGATTTAAATTTTAAATTTGTTATGAATCCAATAACTTAGGATTAAGTTGAAATAATAATAATTATTATGCTTTTAAAATATTATAACGATACTATGTTAACACTCGATTATCTGGGTAAGGGTAAACTTTTTGAGAATTTTGACATCAATTGCTATTGAAAATAAAGTATTGAAAAATATTCTGCATAATGCATATTCATGGTCGTTGACAATAAATATACAAGGTGCTGAAATATTAAATACCTCAATCCACATTTCGAATAAATACAGACCATAGTTAAAATATGTAAATATTATTTTATTTTAATGTTATTTTAAAACAATAAAAAATATTTTAATAAAATTGTGATTGATTAACAATTATATGTTTATTATGTTACAATGGTAAAAACCTTATTTATTATTATTATAGAACCTAGATATTGACTAAGTATCAGCATATATATTTTTTGTAGATACATTATTTAACAATATATACAAATTACTATTAATTATTATAGTGAATTAGCTGATACTAATGTAGCACAATAATACAACTAATATTTTAAACTGTAAAGGTCGTTTAAGTGGGTACATTATAAATATTTTTTTAAATGTAAATACCATCAAAACTGAGAACGAATAAATTAAATAATTAAGTGAGATTAATTAATTGTTAGGTTTGGTAAAATATGCCTATTGAGTTTTTTGTTATTTATATTGGTTTGGTTAAACATGGTAAGTTAAACACATGCGAGCAAAAAATGTTTTTTATTAATGATTTAGATTTAACAAGTACATAATCTAAACATGATTCTTTTTTGTTTTAATTAACAAATTACATGAAAACTTAAAGAATTATTACTATTTATACAAATATAATAACTTTTCATAACAATAATTACAATAATTAAAAAAGTATAATTGCAATTAAAATTCAATGTGATAAATATATTTACTTGTTGATAATTTAGTGCATTTATCATGTATATCATTTTCAAGAAATTTAAAACAAAAATAATTTTAATACACAAATTTTTCTTTGAATTTTAAATACAAAAGTTTTTTTATTTTTTACAAGTATATACTTTACAGTTTATGTATAAACATATACATAAATATTATATAAAATTATACAAAAAAATTGTACAAAATCACATTTATGATAAGATATTATTAACAAATAATAATTGTTTCCAACAAAAATTTTAATTGATCTTAACAGTAATGATTAAAATATAAATATTAGAATTACAATTTAAAATCCTTGTTGTGTTAGGATTTCTAATTTAAATAAAACATTAATTTAGGTACTTAAAACATTTGAAAATAATTTTTACGTCTTATCACAGTTAAAAAATACAATAATGCTAAGCAACTATATAAAAATATAGTAATAGAAAAAAGAAGGGAGCATTTAATTTAAATAATAATTTTTCCTTCCGACAATACTTTTTGCGTCCCATATGATTTCTTTGCTTGAACAGAATAATAAAAAAAAAATAATAATAATAAATTAAATAAAAATAAAATTTATAAATTATAGTTAAACATTAGGAGTACTACATGATCTACTCATTTTTCTACCAACTAATCTTTTAATTCGTTCTTTTCTAGTGTGACAAAGCTTAGAACTTTCATATCTCCTTTGTCCAACTGTCGTTCTCCATGGTGTTTGTGTCTCTACAGAATAACAAGTTGTGAGAAACTTAGAACTCAATTTCCATGCTTCCATTTCGTCTTGTTGTTGTTTTACAGCTGCCATTCCTCTATCCAGTAAAAGATTGACCACAGTAGAAGCATTTGGTCTATTAATAGGATCTATGTCTACCATTTTTTTAAGCATTTTTTCAAGTCCAGTACTAAAAACGGGAGTTTGGGGTAATGACAATTCACCATCCCTTAAACGATGCCATTCTGGTCCATTTTTAGGTAAATGTTTTTTAGTTGCTGCCTCATATGCAGTAAGCGCAGTTGAAAACACATCAGCTTTCTGTAAATGGGAATAGTCATCACGTAATAGTTCTTTGGGTAAATATCTACAATCTCCATCTTCAATGGTTCGGACATCTTCAATGCATATTGTATGCCCAAAGTCTCCAATCTTATACACAATGTCTTTGTCAACAGTTTCATCTTCATCAAGATCTTCAACAAACAACATTGCACCATCAGTACGGCTAATCAATATGTTTGCTGCTTTTATGTCCAAATGAGCAAGTTTTTTGGAATGAATATGAGCAAGACCTTTGCACACATGGCACAAAAGTCTACTTAGTGCACTGTCACAGAACAAATGATCGGATTCATGAATCATACGTTCCAAAGTGCCACCATTACAAAATTCTGTTTGGATATAGATATGGCCTCTTTCATGCCATGCTGTGAAATATGAAACTATGTTCGGGTGACGCCCAATCACTGAATGTGCATACACTTCTTTACGAATGAAATATTCTTGACTCTTATAAATTGTATTCTTAGTCTTTTTGATAGCATAAGAGATTCCATCCAATAAGTTTGTGCACTTGAACACCTCACCAAATCCACCCGTTGCAATGTAATCGTCTAATCTGAACTCTTCATTAAAACGAGTAGTCTGCAACTCGTATATACTGACGTTAGTTACTTCACCATCGTTTATCAAGTCTCTAATTGACGGATCGACCGAAACAGAAGTTTTATTATCGGGCGGTGTAATCAAGTTAGTATCGTGACTGTGATCTTCGCTACTACTGAAACTACTGTTTTGCCCAGAAACCAGTCTCTTCCTGTGTTTATTTTTCAATATTTCAATACCGGTTGGTGTGAATGGATTTACTGACAAACGCGGCTTGTTTTGTTGCGTGGATTCGCAACTAGTGTCGCTCGACGGTGAATGGCCCTTGAGGCGAGCCTTATGCAAGGCCCAAGGTTTGACGGATGGCGTCGACGAATCAACACCGATCTCGGGCGAAAACGACCGGCCATTCGGCGAAGGCAGGAAAGTGACGACTGATGGTAACGGTTTGTCCGCATCGAAGCTAAGTCTTCTCATTTTCTGAACAAAAAACGATTCATCTTCACACTCCATTCTGCCATTGGGATCCATCGCGCGTAAGCCCGTTTGCGCTAATATCACACGCGGCAACTTTAAAAACAAATACTGTTTTCAAAAATGAAAAAAATATCGAATAACGAAAATTAATTACGCACGAAAACCAGTAATATATTTTCGCGCTCTTTAGTCTACATAATAATACCACAGACTACACTACTTAAGTAGTATAGACGGTAGAAAGTAAAGAGTATTATTAACGTTTAAATATTAAATTATGATAACTTTAAGTATTAACTTCCAACTACATAGTACATATAATTATACAAATACCGAACTACGGACCGATCATTATTCAAGATTAAACGTTCTGAAATTCACTGTTGTCAAATACTAATAATAATAGCACATTAGTACGATCACTAAATAATAGTAAATACTAATCGCGCGGGCTGCAGCCTACTGTTACGAGTCGTGGGGAAAAATTGTACTCACTTACAGTGTTACCGCCCAATAACGCGTTAACACTGCGTATGGGAATAATTTTTAAAAAATAATCAAAATATAAGTATGAACAAAACATTTCGAATTTTGGTACTTGCTAGTTGATACTCACTACTCAGTAGTCACCAGTCGGTACCCGCCAGATTGGTGAGCGGTGTAGTGCGGATGAAACGATATTGTAATTTGTAATCTTTTAGCATGCAACGTATTAATAAGATAGCGATGTACATTCAATAACATATATAATTTAATAATTAATATTACCATATAGAAGTAGTATGTCCGTTAATCTTGCTAACGTAGGGCAACCTCATGACTCAGCGAGGATGATTCACAGACACGAAACGACGAAAAATAAAAATTTTATATCGCAAAACGACCTTGATTTTGTAGGTTTATTTAAATATTTTATTTTTATCCAATTGATAAGACAGGTCTACTGTGTAGAAGAGAGATAACAAAAAAAAAATTAATAATAATAAAGTGGTGACGAAATCGAAATGCTCTTGGGCAACTGATAATATACATATGTATATAAATATATACTATGTTACTACTTATTATACTCGTGAACGGCACCGTAAACACCGGCTGCGGCGGCGATTACTTGACATTCGGGGGTGACGACGGTGCGTGTGCGACTGGTCGACGGCGGTGTACATAATAAACATCGGTATTGTAGTGGGGATGGGGGCGGCGGGAAAAAACCAGGCGATCGCGCGCGCGCGCGCGCTCGGCGTATAGAACTGGAACGAGTGGCGGAGGCGACGTCGGCGGCAAAGACGGGACAGTAAAAAAAAATTAGAAAAAAAAAAAATACCAGCGCCGCGAGACGACGAGACGATCGTACGCGGCGCGCACTAGAGGGAGCGACGCCGCCGAACAACCCAGCAGCGTTGCCAAATGTACGTCCCAGACAAACCCTGTGTGCGTCTACGACGTGCGAGTGTGCGTGTGTGTGTGTGCACGAGTGTGTGTGTGCGTGTGTGTGTGGGAAAACATTGCTTAAAAAAAAGCGTCCTACACTCTCTCGCCGCCAGCCGCCGCGTGGTCCTCAGCAGCGGAACGGTGCAAGGAGCCATCCGACAATCAATATTTTAGCAACCCGAACTACGTCGGGAGGAATAATAAAAAATAAAATATATAAAATATATATATATATGTATAAAAAGTGGTCCTAGAATTACTTTTTTTTTATATTACGCCGACATTTAGACAGTTTTTTTGTTTGAAAAAATATTTATTATTTGTTGCCGACCAGGATATTTTTTTTCTCAAAGGACCGTATAAATAATGTATATATTGCATATATAATTTCTAAAATATAATTCTAAACCACAGGTTAACAATAATATAATCGGATGAATACAACAACTATATACAAGTAGTTTCTATACAAAATAGTTCATCTAAGATAATTGACGCCTCCCCTTCATCCGGGTCTGCCCAATCATATATTATTTCTTATTAAAACTTAGCGAGTAATAATAGACATTAGTTAAGTAGATTCAACTAACCTAACTATATAATATTATCTGCAATAATTTAATACCTACCTACTTGTTTTAAATAAATCATTTTTACATACATTTTTAATTGGTTTTACATAACGTGTGCTTTTTTTAGGTATATGAAAAGAATTTTCGGGTAGAAATAATGTCCGATTCCCACAAATAAGATATGATTTCGATAGATATTTGCATCTACTTAGTTCTTTATTTTTCTCATTTTTCAAATGTCTCAAAAGGTTTTCTTTGGTAAAAGAAAAACTATACCAAAAAATATCAGACAAATGCGGCAAAATGCAAGGTAACTGTAATTTTGATAAACTCGATTTTAAATATTTCATGATAACTAATGAAATTTTGAATGTTTTAGGACTTGTATGTTTTTTTTTAATTTTGACATTGGTATTCTAAATACTCAAAAACATTCTGGAACTGTTACATTGATTTTATGCTTAAATATAGAACTTTGAAATGTTTACAAAAAATGTTTTAAATATTCTAATGTTCTATATAATGCAATTTATGGTTTTAAAATTTAATAATTTAATAAAAGCATAATTATATATTAGTTAATAGTTAACCCTGCAGTTTCAAAAAATTTGTAAATTGACTGTCCTGATTTTTTTTAATAGGTGAAGTGGCGTATTTATGGGAGGGGTATAGGGGATAAGTTCTTCTCCCTTGACCTATTTTTTCTAGTAATATTTTTCGAAAACTGATATAAAATAAATTATTTTATTTAACTACCTGTAATAATAAGAAATTAAAGAAAATAAAAATATCGAAATTTCTAACCTTAACCAAACACGCATTTTTTACGATAGTGAGAGAATAAAATATTGCCATCCTATATTCCTATATCTAATATATAAATACGCAACTGAATAGGTGAGCATTTAAAATTTGAATTTTGAATGAAATTAATGAAATCTAATATTTTTTTATCATAATGTTTAATATAATTTGCAATTTTGGGTTTTCGGCTTGAAAATTAAATAGAATCATAATCATACCTATATGACCTAACTCAGATTTAAACAATTTCGTAAATCGACGGTCCCAATTTTTTCAATATTTAAAATTTAAAATTTGGAATTTTGATTGAAATCGAAAAAATATGAAATTTTTAATTATGAAGACACTTTTTCGGGTAGAAAAAATGGTCCGATTACCACAAGTAGAGTATGCTTTCAGTAGAAAATTGCATCTACTTGGTACTTTATTTAACTAATTTTTTTTAATTTCTCAAAAGTTTTTCCTTGGGAGAAGAAAAACTACCAAAAATAACGGAAAATCGGCAGAATTACAGTTTCAGTTAATTTGATTTTAAATATTTTGGGAAAACTATATTGCAATATCATGGCATTAAAATCATTCATTAAAAACAACTAATTTCTCCGATGACCGCAAAAATATTAAGGAGGACTGATCAACCTTCTCGCTTTTTTACAACTAGAAATATTATAAAATCAATTTGGCATTCCATCCTTCCAAAGTTCTTATAGTAATGTATTGTGTCATTAGCGCCGTATGTTAAAAAATCATTTAATATGATAATATGTGGTATGTAAAATAATATACTAAAGTATTTAGTATTATAGTAGTAAGAGAGAGCTAATAATGCAGTAAGCCAGTATAATGCGTTAAATATTATAAATAGTGATTGTATCTAATCTGCATGTGTTTTTGAGTAACGCTCAACTAGCAAGCTAATTATACTTTATATTTTATATTGAAATTCAATTAAAATTAAAATTATGAAGTGTAAAAGAGTAACATATTATTATACTTTATACACATACCTGCAATTTATTTTATTTTAGATTGGTTATTAATCGTATTGTATAAAAATTAACTATAATTTATAAAAATATAAACTATACCTATTATACGCACAAGAAATTAAGACAAAAGTGTATTGCTGTTACACGTTGGGCTTTATTATACATTAATAATTTAATGTACATGACTGGCCATTGGAGACTATATAATAAAATATAATTTTTTGACCAGAAAGAAGCGACTGTCATAACCAAAATTTTGTTTACCTATTTACTCGTACCTTTATCATATTTGTTATTAGACAAATAAAAAACACAATTTCCGAAATCATATTAAACAAATTAAATTTTTCATAAATTATACATATATTATAGGAAAATTATTATTATGTTTTATATATATATATATCCCAACCAAAAATATAATTTACTATAGTTATATATATGGATAAACTATAAAGTATATCTGTATATAAGTACCTATAATACATATAACACGACAAATAATAATAATATAGTACATATAATTTGAGGTAGTTGTTAATTAAGTTATAGATACTTTAAAATGTTTAATACATTATATATATAAATAGGAGTTGTAAACTTTAAGCAAAGTAAAAATTATATATTTCTAAAATGGTATTTTAAATAATTTTAATTTATGTTAAAATTGCATTATTATCGAAATTTAAGCAACTATTTATAATATATATGAAAAAATAATAATAATCAATATAACTTTTTTATATAAGTACAATAAACATCCAGGTACATAAATATTATTATTCCAATCTTTAATATAAAATTTTAACTTAATTTCAACTATTCATATTATACTAAAATATAGGTACCTACAAATGTATACCTCTAATGTTGGTATAAGGTAGTTGGATTAAAAAGCAAAGAATTTATACTTAATTTATACGTCATACCAAAACGAGAACGCAAGCAATGGATCTAAAATTATTACTTTTAGTTTGCGCATATTAAAATATTGTTTTAATGGTTTTAACTCTTTTAATTTAGCTAATAATTAAAATTGAGCTATTATAATTTAAAAAAGTGGGAAGGTCGATTTCGAACGTTTCTCCTTCGTCCCTTCAGTCCCGCAGAAATTAGTGGTTTATATTATAATTAAAATTTGAATGCAATAATATTGCATTAGAGAATATGATTCCTGCGTAACTCAATATAATCAGTCTTGTAAAAAATACTTTTGAAAAAGTATTTTAATACTAATATTTAAATTGGAATAAATTTGTATTCTAAATACTTTTAAAATACTCTTTCGTTAATATTTAATATGTTAACTAGTGTTTAAAAAAATAAAAAATACCTACTAAGTTTACCCCATTGAATATAACTTATAGTTACTTTACATGAAAAATACTTATTATTTTTATAACCTTCATCCTGATGTACATTACAATGTAAAATGCTAAAAAATGGCAAGGAAATATATAAAAATTATGAATTTTTCATAGTAGCTTAATTTTATAACGTATAAAAATAAAATGCAATGAACAAATTTTTATCGGTGCCTATTTTAATACAAGTATTTTTTTTTCGTATAAAATACTTTAAAAATGTATTAAAGATACTAAAAAAATACTTTTAAAAAAATGTATTTAAAATACCGAAAAATAATTCAAAATGTATTTAAATACTAGTATTCAAATACTTTTATTCGAATACTTTACTAGACTGAATATAATACATACAATATAATATTATACTGATAAGATGTTCAAAAGTTTACCACGTGTGTAAACTACCTATGAGAATACTCAAAAATATTTTAAGTACATACGTTCAAAAATGCATTAATTATCATGAAATAAATTTCGTCAAAATTACGATTTCCGTTAATTTTGTCGTTTTTCTGTTATTTTTGGTAATTTTTCTTATCTCAAAGAAAAATTTTTGATACATTTAAATAATGAGCTAAATAAAGTACCAACAAGTTGTAATTTTCTACCAAAAGTATACCCTATTAGTTATTTCTACCCAAAAAAATTGTCTTCAGACTATTAAAAACACAAAAATGAAACATCAATGTAAAATCGTAAAAAGTCTGAAGACCTATAAAAAAAAATTAACTTTCGATTTTCAAAATATTTTATAAATAGATTAAGTATTATATGAGTAGAATTCTATAAAAATTTTAAATCATTAAACCTAAAATTGTAGATAATATTAAACAGTTTTGGAAAAAAGTTCAAAGCCCTATATTTAGCCAAAAAATCAACCAATACGTTCCAAAATTTTATCAAATTTGAATATTACCTATGTTAATACTCAAAAACATTTTCAAATCCCTACGATCAAAACTCAATTAGTTATTACGAAATAAACAATTTAAAATAACAGAAACCGAATTTTGCCGATTTTTGCTATTTTTTGGCAGTTTTTCTTCTCCCAAGTGAAAGCTTTTGAGAAATTCAAAAAATGAACACTATAAAGTACTAACTAAATACAAGTTTCTACCGAAAGAATACCTATTTGTGGAAATCGAGATATTATTTCTACCCGAAAAAGTGTTTTCATACACAAAAAAACCTCTTTCAAAATCAATACATTCCTTGTTTCGCTCAGAATCTAAAAATAACACATGTTTAATTTCAGTTTTTAAAAAATTTACATAATAATAATATATAATATATTTTATAAATTTTTACGAACAAAATATTTCTGGCAGGGACGACTGACTAAGATTGCTGTTTAGATATATAAACTGCTCTTTAGCAGTAACGGTTCGTCAGGGGAGTCTTTGAGACGGCAACTCCTCATAAAAAAAGTAGTAACGCAATCAAAAAGTTTGAAAAAAATTAGAAAATTGTATTATAATTTAATATTTTTATAAATTTTGAAAATAACTATTATGGATTTTTCTGTTTTCGATATAATATTGATACTATAATAATTTGTATTCTATTTAGTATTTTTACAATGATCAACAATAATAATACAATAACAATAATACGGGAGAAAAATATGACGATGACGGTCGTTAGTTCGGGAGTTTACCGTTCGAAAGACTCAATTGTGTATACAAATTTCTTATGAATGACAAGGCGGAGGACAGGGGTAAATTGCATAGATGTTATTCGGTACATTGGGACTAGACTCATTCAAAATTTCAAAGTTTTTGCCGTTCGCATCGAGGTTGTCACGTATTTTTCTGTAAATCGAAAACCTGCAGCGTGTCGCGCGTCCGTATTAGACCATTTAGTTTAGGTAAAAATAGTTTTAATACGTTAACATATGAAGAAAAATGTCAATAAAATAATATAAATTATTTATTCTTATAATTAAAAAGCTATTACAATTATAATAAGAAAAGAAAGGTTTTTTTTGTCATTTTTGTGTTAAATTTTTTTAAATTTTTAGTCTCCCCAATGAATTTACTTGCGAGTCGCCACTGCTAAAGAGTAAATAGTATACTTATACAGTCTAAGATTGTTAATAATATCGTGTGATTTAAATGATCAATCTATAAAACAGTTTAACAATTGTACAGGTTGTGACGGATTTGATGGGGAGTATTAGAAATATATGCTCTGGTGACTGGCTCCCAAATTGTTAGGGGTCTCTTAGGCACAAAATATAAAAATTTCAATATAGGTTCCTGTTTTATATTTAAGGTTTTGAAAAAATAAATGTTTAGAAAATTTAATTAATAATCAGTATATTACATACCTTAATATTACGTAGTGAATATAGAAGCAGAGTTTTACATAAAATGTACTATATTTATTATTTATAATACATAGGATGATAATAGATATCCCGTATCCATAAATAACAATGTGAAATTCAAGAAGTCTAATCATTATTGGCTTCGATGTAACTTTGATTTTATAATATATATTATAAAATCAATTAGTGTACCTATAATATTGTTTATTATTTATGTACTTCATTTTTCGACTAAATTTTGTTATTTTATTGTAATTTAGCCTGTAAGATTACTCAAGATTTACCTCCCCCCCTCTCTTGGATTATTTTAGTCAATTATTATAATCACGATGTAATACAAAATACACATTTTAAAATTATTTTTAGATTACTAAATTACCTATTCCTATGAAAGAAAACATTTCACATACCATAATTTAGCATTACTCGGATAGTGAAAAATGAAAATATTTTGTCCCTCCCTTGAAAAATTTCTGCGGACACCCTTGGTGCAGACATGGATAATCGCATAGATTATGAAATTAATAAACGTTGAAAGAAATTTTTGGTTTATAAAGGTAATGAAAAAAATGGTTTAAATTTGTTTTTATTGATTTTCAACAAATTGTAAGACTCTATAGAACATTTTGGACGACCAATTCCCTCAAACCAACACTCGAATAGATTTAAATCTATGATAAAGAATCTTATGAAACCTATAGGTTCATTGTTTACATATATATATTATATTAAGATTCAAGACTGATTTATATCGATGTATAGACTAAAAAGTATTGTCATAATTTAGCATATAAGTACTTATTACATAGTTCCTACTATAATTCTGATAAAAATGTTATCAAAAATTTGTAGAAAGATCGTAATTTGACAAATTTACAAATATTTATTCAGTGGAAAAGATAAAAAAAAGTTACTACTATTCTATAGAACTCAACGAATTATATCAATATATTTTCAGAATTTAAATCAATGATTCTAGGATTGTTTAGGTATATATTATTATAGTCAACTTCTCTAACTTTCTACAAATATTATAACTACTGCAGGGCCTTTACGAGGGGCGCCCTTTGGTCCTGCCACCCGGACTCTCGAAGGGCATTCGCAAAAATTAAAGACAATTAAATTGCACAATGCTATGAATAAAATGACATAGTATAATAAAAATTATAATTTATTATACGTATGCTAAAATAGTTCGCAGTAGAAAATAATATAGGTTTCGCACGGGCACTTAAACAGGTATTATTTATCTGTTGATTATCACATGATTGTAGAACGATATGCTTAGGTACTTTTATTTGTTATAATAATTGTTTAATAATAACAAGATAATAAGAAATAAGTCAATAATAATTCTAAACTATTTATTATGGTCCTGTTTTTAATACATTTATGTTGTTATTTGTTTAACATGCTCGATGCTCAAGCTCGATTTTAAATATACTATTTGAGAATTATTTTTGTAATTATTGTATTAGTGGTTTTCATGTTTTACACAATATGGAAATGGAATTATCGACACGTATTTAATACTATTTATATGTCATTTTGCTTTTCGCGTTTTTTGTATAATCAGATATTAGAGTACATAATATTATAGTAAATTAGTAACATGTAAATTATAATCAATAATAATATAAATATTGTATTTTAACTTTTATTTCAGTTATATAATGTCTTGGCGTACGAATTATAAACATAAATTTGGATATCATAAAATATAAATAAGAATGGAGAAAGAAGAGATACCTATCTGCTAATAAGTACCTTTTTTAAACCAATAAATTCTTATAAAAGAGCCACACATTTTGTTGAAACTGTCCCATCTAAAACCAAAGCTACAGAAATTTAACTTCCTGGATCATCTCGCGATATTTGTAAAGAAAAACCACAAGAAAATACGTTTGATAATCTTACAAATGGAATCGAATTTAAAAATATTTTCAATTCCGGTTTATATATAGCCCCAAATAATATTAACGGTAACATACATCAACGGCCAACGAATTATAAAAGCAAATTCTGTATCAAAAACATGTACTTTTTAATATATAGTGTTTTTTAATTAAACTAAATTTCATAAAAAAATAATTTTATTTAAGGTATGTATACTCTTTAGGATATATCTAGTAAATGTAAATCATTCAATTTTGTATAGACTTTAGTCTCTAGTACATTTGAGTATATCAGCTCATATTTTGTGTTGAAAATAGCTTTAAAAAATATATTGGGTGGGGCCAAATTTTTGTAAAGTACCGGGACTAAAATTTGTATGTGGGGGTCTGCTCTGCAAATTGTCTATATCACACATTATTATATGATAATATATATATTTCTATTCTTTGTACGATCGAAGATTGTATAGCCAACAATCAAAACATCCGCACATACAAAATTTATTTTACATTTTTAGAAATTATTTTTAAATTTTTAATCAAATTTTCTGAGTAAAATCGTAGATTTCGTGTAACTTAAAAATAAAAATAACACATTATAAAATATAACTGATTAATTATTTTAATCGTTACATAACGTTTTTAATGTATAATATAGTGTTATTAAAAAGGATTATTATCTTTCGACTTAATATAATTATAGAAATATAGAATATAAATGTGAACTGCTAACATTTTTTGCAGATTAATTTGCATCCGCACATGAAGATAAACATTTTCATTATAGTAAATAACGATATTAAATTATTTTTAATTATATATGTTTTTAACGCAATTAATTCTTAATATATAATAAATTATTATCTATAAAATTAAGATTATTATTTTAACCTAGTGAGGATAATTAATAATGACTTTAATTGTTACAATTGGTTATTATTATACACCTATTTAAAATTTACAAATTATTATGATACATGGAACGTAACTTACCATATTGTCCTTGACATACTGGATAATGTTTAGATACTTTGGAATTGTTTTTGAAACAATATTATTAAATGATTTGAACAAATAATTAAAAACGAATTATATATTATATATAATATATGAAAATATATAATATAGGCATTGGTAAATATATAATTATAATTTTGACAGTTAGACTAGATAATAATAAACTAATAAATACACATCGAATGAATATATATTTAAAACGAGTTTATACGGAATCGATAGGAAAAATGATACGAAAAAAATTTGAATTTCGATTGGATACCGTCCTACATAGCTATATCGATTTCGAATGGGGGGTACCGTCGTTAGTACGGCGAATATAAATAATAACAGTCGCTACGATCGATCGAGTATGCACGTGCAGACTTCGAATGTATTTTCAGTAATTCTTATATAGTGGGTAATTTATTAAGACGAACGCGCGGAAGTTGTCCGCGACAATGGAAGGCGAATGGTCTGCGAATCGAACGAAAATTAAAACGACAATAATTATCGTCTCAGACGCAGAAATACGTATTCACAATTCACATATATACGAAACGATGAATACAGCAGAATAACCGGTTTTCCGTGCTGAACGTCGCAAAAATATACCAGATTCAAATAGGTATATTTATACAAACAGAAATATATATTTGAGTTTCACGTTCAATTATAATATGCAGATAAGTTAAACGCATATTATATTTTATTATGTGTATTAGTGTCGTATAGATACTTCATATACTCACGTTTCGCGCGAATATAATATAAGACTATAGAAGTAAAACTGTTCTCTTTCAAAGGAAGAAGACATTTTCAAAACGATCTGCAGAATAGTAAAAATAAAATTATGTCTGTCAGTGGAATACTGCTGGCTACAAGAACAAATATTATAAAAAGTCAATAAGCGAAATTTGTTTTGTTTATTCGAGAATGCATCACATTAAAAATTATCAAGGAAAGCAAATTGAATGAAACAAATACTCACATAGATCAGTCATCCCAATATCAGTGAAAATATTACCAAATCTACAATATTAATTACGTATTTCTTATGATATTATATAATTAACTAATAAATAACGTATAAAGCCTATATGTTTATTGAGTTTAATAATATTATAATTATACGTAATTATTTATTAGATTAAAAATTGTGATTTTTATTAATATATTACAATATTCAAATCGATGAAATTGGTTAATAACTTGGCATAAGCGTAGCCAATGGGGTGCAGGGTATGCCGCTGCAAAAATAAAGAAAATACTTGCCAAATATATAAAATTAAACTAAAATTAAACTTGTATGTTTCTTTCCTAAAATATAATTTTGCATACCCCGAAATATGAATTACTCGCTACATCTGTCGACTATGTAACGTAGTAAGTATAATCATTAATTTTTTCTGAAATAACTCATATATAGGCTATATAATATAGTTTACTTCTAACTTCTAACTTCAGAGAATTGATATTTTTAAAATTCTTAGTAATCAAAATATTATCGAATTTCCTCATTTATATATCTAGGTAAGAACTATTTAAAAATGTTAAACAACAGTATCTTGTAAAAAAATTATTTTTATTAAATAATGCAGTTGTAACATTAATATAATATATTACATATTATAATATGTAATACAATATGTTTTTTAATTGATATTGTTATTTAAATCAAAGTTTAGGAATATAAATATATTATTTTAATTATTTAAAGTAAATATAAAAATTAATTGCATATAGCATAAAAAAATATACTACTTTGTACCTATATTAAATTTAAAAAATATATATGTGGAATGTGGTAATCTAGTATCATACACATAAATTAATTTAAATGTGTTTATTATTATTTGTTAGTATAATTTTAAAGAAATTTTGCTATATATTTTGCTTACAACAAAACTATTAGGGATTGGGATTTTATAAATATAAAATTAAATAAATTATAGAAATATAAGATTTCATTATTTTCTCATTATAACGTTCGTGGCTTCGTGCACATCAATGTAAAAGTAGTTCAAGTTGTCTGCAAGATTATATTATATAACGATTTAAAATAAACAGTACTTTAAAGTTTACGCTGATATACATATTATATAGTTTAGAACTGAACATATACAACAGACAACACTATATATAATAGACATTTAATATTTAATACTTAATATTATTCAAAATTTAACTTCATATAAAATACTACTTTGTTTATTGTTGTAATGTTGCTTATTATAAAACCAGTAATTGGTAGGTATGTTTAATTATTTTGTTATTAGTTAAAAGTTATTACAGACGTTTTCATCTTTTATAAAATATACTGTTTACGATAAAATCGTTGACAATATTTTATTTTAAACGACTTATTTAAAACAATATTTTTATTACCTACAAGTAATTGATCATTGCATTTAAAAGCATCACCGCTAAGACATTATCGTGGACATTATTAAGACAATACCCATTCAATAGTCCAAGTTTTTTTTTATAATTTTAGATTAAAATAAATACTAGGTAACCTATCTTACCTATTGCTTTTAAATTACTGCAAACAAACAAAGCGGCGGTTTAATTATGCATAAATAGAAAATACAAGACTGTCTCGATTTAACGAGTTTTATGTGGTTTAGTTTAAGTGCATCCAAAACGTGTTTACACAATTTACTAAAATATGATAAATACTATGTAATATCTGCTCGACTTCTATACACAAACATTGCCAACGGTAATATAAAAATTATATACGCCTAACAACGACTAATATCACAGTAGTTAACGCATAGGAAAGTGCTTACGAGAAGAAAACGTATAACAATTATTTGTATTATTATTATTATTATTTTTGAGAAGCCCTTGTTTATGACCTTGGTCAGGTATTGGACAAACATAAAAGTGAGCGAGAAAGAGAAAAGATATAAACCAGACAACTGGTCCACTAGTAAACTACAATATTATTCTGTCCACTCAATTATTAGTCTACGAGGTATATTATTATTATTATTACATAAAATATTCAATAAATTGGCATATACATAATATGGTTAAGTTACAAAAATAAATCAATGTTATTGATTATATATTATTATTATACATGCACCTATATGTCACTTTATTATTGCCTAAAATTGTTAATAACTCTTACGTGACTATAATTATTAACACATGCAGGATTTTTTTTTACTAGTGGGTGGTGGCCAAAGGTATTACTTAAATATAATTCAATAAATAGATATACAGACTTTTTATTAATATAAAACTTAGTTTAAAACATTTAATAAGGGAATATACATTTCGTGGGGGGGGGGCTGTAACCCCCAATCCCCACCCTCCACCCCCACCATTCAACCCTGACTATAATATAATAGTAGTCAAAAACTATTATTTATTAAATACTATAGATATATAATTATTGGCTCAATAACTTGATAGGTAGTTTAATTTATCTCTCGTCTGGACTTCGTTATTTTAATACATTTCTTAAGTCAATTATCCAAGATGGCAAGATCCAATAGTTCTATTTAATTCATATTTTATAGTTCCATTTTATAATTTATGTATGAGTTTGATTTATTTCAATTATGTCAGAAAATAGACTACTACAACTTTAAGACTAAAATCTTAATTTATTTTAATGAAATAGATTGTTTTTTGACTGAATTAAGTGAACATTTTTCCAATATTAAACTTAACGAAATTAACTATTTTGTTGTTGTTAATACTATAGGTATTATGTTTTATGAAAAAAGTTGTACTATGTACAACTTAATAAGCAATAGAAAATTATAAAAAACTTAAAAAATGAAGTATATTATATAATTAAATATTTCATATACCTACTATGAACACAGACAACTGGATATTTAAATAGAAATATTATTAAAAGTCAAAAGAATAACATTATTTTATATCGGTATATCATATGCAAATTAATTATAATAATTATATAAAAAAAAAAATTATAATTAAATTAAATTTGAAAAACATTTAATAATTTTAGATTCTGATCGAAGCGAAGAATGTATTGGTTTTACATAGATGTTTTTTTTTTATGTATGAAAACACTTTTTCGGGTAGAAATAATGGTTCGATTACCACAAGTAGAGTATGCTTTCGGTAGAAAATCGTGATTAGTTGGTACTTTATTTGACTCATTTTTCGAATTTCTCAAAAGTTTTTCCTTGGGAGGGGAAAAACTACCAAAAAATAGCGGAAAATCTGTAAAATTACAGTTTCTGTGATTTTAAATTTTTAAATTTTGTGATAACTAATTGAGTTTTGATCGTAGAGACTAGAAAAGTTTTTTGAGTATTAACATAGGTAATATACAAGTGTGGTACAATTTTGGAACGGATCGGTTGACTACTTGGCCAAGTATAGAACCTTGAACTTTTTTCCAAAAATGTTTATTATTTCCGGCAATTTTTGATTTATCGCTTTGAAAATTTGTAAAGGGTATGCTTTCGGTAGCAAATCATGTCTAGTTGGTATTTTATTTAGGGATGAAGGAAAAACGTCTACAATCGACATTCCTACTTTTTAAAATTTTATTTGTTGTTATATCAAATATTATATAATATTTTTATGGAGGTAAATAATATTGTATATTATTCTACGAAATTTTACACCAACAGTAAATTAATAGTCATATATAATAGAACAGATTTCACTTTGATATTCATATACAATTGTACACAATAGACCATTTTATTACATAGTATCATTTAAAATTTGATAGTGTGTAAAATTTCATCTTTTTCATTTACTTATTCTGTGTAGATACAACTAACATTTTTAATTCATTAATTTCACTTGGTATAATTGTTGACTTTGTAAGAAATTAAAAAAAAACCAAAATTTTAGATTATGGGTAAAGCTTAAAGGACTATATTCATAAAATATATAGGTACTATAAATTATAATTATATTTTACTATGTAGTTTTTGGAAGTCGCCACATATTAATACATAAGTACTAAACCTGCAGGATTAAATATGCGTAGAATATAATGTAAATATGTTAGGCTTTTAGAAAATGGTATAATCGTAGTGTCTTAAATTATAATTATAGTTCTCTTTTGGGTAAAATATAGTTATATAAACGCCTGTACATGATAATTATAGTTAAAAGTTAAAAAATATTAGTTTAAAACTACAAAAAACAAGTCAAACGTCTAATGACAATAAAATAATAATTATTGTTTTCTAAGCCTCAATGGAAAAACATTTTTTTAAACAATTCGTTTATCTTTTTTAAAATAATAATCAATAAATATTTCTGTAGTATCACAATTCGCAATACAATTAGATATAGAACTCTTTCAAGACTTTTAATTTATAGCAATTAAATAATCAAATTAATCCAAATTAATTCCATTAAAAAAAAACTGTGAGGAGGCTACGGAAATATTTGGAGGAACTTAGCCTCCCCAAGCCCCCTCCTACTGTAGTTGTGTATCTATGTGTAAGACACTAGGACGTAAGTATAAATGTATAATATTATATTATTCATTATTACTCTGGTATCAAGATTCAAAACACTTAGTTTAAATAATAAAATAATTATAATAAGTGAAATGATCAATATACTCTTAATATTCAACGCCAATATAATACTATATAATATATTAATATGTATATATTTGGATATTCATATCCATTTTTTTTTTCATTAATATACTTAAAGATGGTTTTTTTTAGTTAATTTTTGTACTGTGTGTGAACTATATATTATATTATAATGTAAGGAAAATATTATTTTTACGTTTATGCATTAATATATATAATATAAACAACGTCTATATGCATGGAATAGTATTTATGGTAGGTAAATGTATTGTAATATAGTGTTTATTGTTTACACACAATTTTTCTTATTTTTTTTACTTCAAAACAACAATAAATAATGTTGACAATGTTTATTCACGAAATGTATTTACATTTTATATGTAGTATTACAATATTGAATTAATTTATACTTTATGATTTATCAAAACAAAAAAGCTTTAATAGGTTCGTAATAATCTTATTTAAGTTATAATAAAATATAGCTAGGACGTAAGGTACTCAAACAAAACAAAAAACGCTTATAATTCAATCCATATATTTATGAATGAATCATTTATGTTTTTTAAGTATTTCTTTTTACTTAGTTTTCATATAAATAATAAATAAAAGAAGCGTAACATGACATTAAGTAAGCCAAGCAGCTTAAAGAGAAAATAATTTTATTTGAGTATAGCCATAATTTTACAAACGCAATAAAGTCATATGTAGTAGTATTATATTATTTTGTCGATTGAAGAGGTAGGTGCAACAACCAGACACCTCCAAATTATGAAAATGTTGAGGAGAGATTTTTGAAAAATAACTATAGAATGTAAAAATTCATAAAAAAAATCTATTTGAAATCTAATTTTATACAGCTATAATTAATATCAATAAACGAGTTGTTAAAATCAAATTCCTAAACTCACAAAATTCAAAATCAAATTGTAGATGTCTGTTTGTTGCACTAAAAATTTTAACATTAGTAATAAACTAATAAATAATAATACATTATAATATTATGTGATTTTAAACATTGATACTTCTATACAAATAAATAACAATAAGATACATATTTTTTTATTAATATAAAAATGTTACCTTTGTTTCATTAGTATATAAAACAAGTTATAATATTAATCTTGAAAAGAAAACAATATGAAATAATACGAATAACAAAAAACAGTAGGTATACATGATTTTTTTGTTTTTATACAAAACCATTTACTTATAATATTAACTGTAAAAAAAAGAATATTATAAAATATTAAATAACAGAAAACAGTATGTATAAGGTACATGTTTTTTTGTTAAAATAAAAAAAAGTTACCTTCATTTTTATTAGTAGGTATAAAAAAACAATTTATAATAATGGATTACAATCAGTGGCGCAACTAGTTCTAAAATGTAGGGGGCTATAGCCCTAAATTATAATATCTTTAAAAGGCTAAGCCCCTCCAGCTCGCCCTTCCAGTTTATGATTACAATTGGAATCATCTTCATTATCATAACTATTCGAAGACGTATAGTCAAAACGTTTATTATTATTAAAATATTTGACAAGAACAACTAACTAGTAACTAAGTACTAAACTAGGTACATGTAACTATAACAAACAACAACTAACTTTTAAGTTGAAAGTTAAGAAAACTATTAATACTACATGACTATTGTCTATTAACTACTAAAGTTAAAACAATATTTTAAAATTAAATGATTAAATGAATTTAATATCAGTGATAAGCACAGTTAATACAATATGACCATTGACCAACGTTCGGCGCAACAAGACATCTTCGGAGAAGTCTTGTTGCAACAAAAAGCATTGATTCAGCAAGTGATTTTTGAAAAAAATAGAAATGTCTTGTTTGTAGCACCAACCATGCATTGCAATTTCAATTTCATACATATCTATTTGGCTGTTATTATATGTGTTTGAGATTAACACTATTATTACTGATAATTGTTATTATTTTGATTTAAAATCGTATAAGTACTTAAACTTTTAAATAATTTTGATGAATTCGTCATATCCAATTAATTTTTCATTGTCAATTCCAATTTCTTTATCCACAGCTATCATTAATGAACTCAATTTGTCTTTTTTCAAATTTGATTATAGTTTGGTTTTTATGGTACAAAATAAATTTGATTGAAATAATAATTCTCGAATTATAACAAATTCACAATAAATACCTACAATTTATACATTTTTTATAATCGGGGTACCTATTTGGCTTATTTTTTCTTCACCATCTTTATCTAAAAATATTTCTGTTTAAATATTTTTATTAGTTGGGATGAAATAATATATAAAAATAAAAATAAAAACAAGTGGCACCTCGGAAGCAATCACCTACTACCGACTAAGACCGGCCGGCACTGAATATATATAGACTATTACATTCAACATATAGTATATAGGTGTAATATAGCAAAGTGTATATCATATAATATTATAATTTCAAACATTTTATTTTTAAATGATTTTATGGTAAAATGTCACTACATTAGTCTTCATCATTCATGCAGTATACCAGCATATCAAGTTGAAGGTTGCTATGCCGTTCCGCTTGATCGGGTTTTCTAACAGAGCATGAAATTCTTTCCAAGGTACAAAGAAAAATACATTTTAGAAAATTGTATAATAAGTTATATTATAATATACTTGCATACTTACCAATTTTATATTTATTTTATCAAAACTATTACCTATATACAGTGACGCCGAATTTGTTTTTAAATAATCTATTCAATGTAATAAAATGCAAAGTTTTAACCACCACCCATAATATATTACATGTTAATTTTAATAATTTCGTCAAATTTTTAAATAATTCTTTAATCAATAAAATTCAAATATTATACCACCAACCGCCCAAATTATGGTCTGGTCATGACCATACCTGAACCCCGTACTCGACGCCACTACTTATATTAAAGAACTATTTTTAAGACAATAAAACTATAGGTATACCTATTATTTGAATTGCACGTATATGGTAGATATACGATATACCAATATAGGACATTATTGGTAGATTTATTTGTAGATACTAGATGGTAAATAATTGATAGTTTAACAACCATGTTCTATTTGAACAACAGCACATTTTTTTTTTTTTCAATAGGGTTTCTTTTGACTGTTACCTAAGTTTGACATAATACAGATTTATAAATCTATATAAATTATTGGTATTTAGCACATAATTATTATATTCATATTTAATACATTTTAATTAGGTATATATAATTAACAATTACCATGTTTATGTATACAATTACACAATTAAACAATTCTTCTCCAGATAATTTTTAAAATTTAGACAATTGTAGACTATATATTACTTAACATATATATTATATAACACATTAATATACAACTAAAACAATATATTATATATTATTTTATATTATATTTTTTATAGAAATACTCAATATAGGTACCTATAGTAATGCTTTACTTACCGCAGTATATTTATAAGGGAGGGGGATTAAAGCCGTGAAGGTTACATATTTATTCTTATTATACTTTTTAAATGCACGTATATAAGGTATTATAAATTAATTTGTATTTTATTTATTTAACCACTAACCCAATATATTATATAAATATAATAATTAGTTTCATAATATTTTGTTGTTTATTGGTCTGATATACTTAAGTACTGATAAATTTATAGTTATTATTGTTTTTTTTTCAAGTGTAAAATTCCTTAACTATAGCCTATAGGTAACATATAAAATATACTGTATGTTTCACTTAAATAGTAACACTAAAATTATTTCAGCCGAATGACCTTCTTAGATCGAAATGGGAATTTTTTCATGATGTTAGAGGTATACCTGCAATGCACATTTTACGCCACTTAAAATTTTTAGCTCTTTCGGTACACAATGAAACTTTCATTGTTTTAATTGACAACACCTATTTTTTTCCATTAGATTCTAATACAACTATTTTTTTTAAAAAATACTTTGATATTTAATCATTATTTTATCTCAAAAATTGATTAACTTACCGCCGTTTTTATTTAAAAATAATAATACATTTGCTCAACATTTTGGATAACACTAAATATTTCAGTCGATTATATGCGAGTAATATAACGAATGCGCACACCAAAAGATCTAAAATTTTTGGAAAGTGTCTCATCTAAGCGCTGGTATACCTCTAACACCATGAAAAAAATCCCATCTCAATCTAAGGTCATCCGGCTGAAATAGTTAATTAGTGTTGCTATTTAAGTGAAACACACTGTAGAGTACCTACCAACTAATGCATTTTTAAAAAATTAAATAAATGCCTTTGTGAAACTCGTGTAGCCGTGTAGGTATTCCGATCATCATGACGTATCTAAAAACAATTCGTATAGGTATATTTTATAACAATTTTCAAGATGGTCTTAATATTCTAAACAGTAAACACATTAACTTCTGTATGATGTTAATAAATAATAATATTAAAACTTATAACATTTAATAAGGTATTCTAAAGGTTCTAATAATTATTACCATTTAAAACTTTAAAGTTTGTTTACAGTTAATTATAAATAATTAATATTTCAATTGTTTATTATCCTAACCTTGATAATAGTTATTATAGGAGACTAAGAAAGGTATTGTCTTATTTACTTGACCCTATTTATGTACATTCATTAGATAAATTATTTATTATATTATAATACAAACTAAATTGTAATTAAAATATGGATTGTAATTTGTAAATTAATAATTATATTTAAACTTGTTTGTTTTTATTAAATTATCTTAAAGATAAACTGAGTTTTGCACAATTGATTTCTATAGAAATGTATGACAATTTTTATAAGCTATCATAATTTATATTTATTATCAATACTCATAATAGACTCTATTACAACATTACGTAAATTATAAGAACAGTGTATGTTAGATAATTATCTAATTATCTAAATTATACTTAGAAGTTAAAACTAAATGTTTAGTGTTTTATATTATATTAAAAACGCATGAAATTTACTATCATTTCGTACAATAATCCTACATGGCTTTAATATGCAATTTTATTAAGAATATGATTTAAGTATATATTTTTATTTTTATTTATTATTTTATTATGGAATTTTTTTAAAAATTATGTTTGCAGAATGATCAGAATTGCATGTTAAAAAAAGAATTACGTTAAATGTATTTAAATATTTTAACATAAATTCGTAATATTTTGTAGGTATCTAAATTTTAACTAACACGATGTTAAAAAAATATATAATTATTAATTTAAATATATATTTTTAGTTTCTCTACGGCTCTACGTAATTAAACTACAATATTACCATATGTATTCAGTTATAGTATTTATTATTATGTAACTATTCGTTATGTATAGTAAAAATTTAAAAATATAGTTGGTACATAGGTACTATAGTTATTTATTTATTTTATTTTTAACACATACAGTTTAACACTAATTATTAATTAATGTTAATACATTTTTTTTAAACAAAGAAACTATATAAACACTTAAAACTTATTAATTATTTAATATATAATATTATAGTATCAGAATACAATATAGACTATAATCATTGCGCCGTAAAATTTGTTGTCAGCAATTTAAATTCGTACTCGAAATCTTGTTGCATCGTCTAACTGAACTTTCAGTTAATAGTTTTAAACTTTAAAACAATAGGTAAATCATAAGAATTCAGTCTATTTGAGGATAGTATTAGTTTATAATTCATAGTTGAATAAAATAATATTGTTAATTATAGCTTTATAGTTGTCATCTATAAAAAATAATGCCATAATATTATAATTTATATATATATTATGCCAATTTCATTTGTTATTGAATTTAACAATTTAACATAGCTATATTATCGCTGTTCGTTTTAAATTTTAATGTTCGTACTACACAAATATATAATCTATATTATTTATATATAATATAAACCTACGAATCAACAAATGTTCCATAAACCTAAGAATATTATAAGATAAATATTATATTAGACAATACAAATTAGGTAATAATTATATCATAGATAATATAGTAAATATTAGGTGTCTACCTACTTCAAATACAACACTTTCATTTTCAACGATTTATTATTTATATCCACACACGACACACAATACTATATAGAATAATGAGTACCTTATACTGCATTATATAGTTTTATTGTATATTTATTACGTATGCATTATACGATTGAAATTATTACTTTGTATAAATTGTATGACTACGATTGGGTGATGTATTTTGATGTTAATATTATACTATATACATTTTGTTTTTTTATTTATTACTTTTTAGTATTTCAATTAATAAATTCCTCGCGATTTCATTATATCAAATATAATAACATTATATTATTATAATAATAACAATATAAATAGGTATACTTATAGCAGTTGGCAGTTAGCATTTAGCAATGCTAACATTATTTTATGTTGTAAACAATTTAATTGTCACATAATTATAATTTGTTATAAATCATACTAAAATGATTCATTTATTATAACCCTCCCGTCAAAAAATATGTATGTAAAATGCAATTATTATTATTTTTTAGATATAATTCCTATAAATTCAGGGGAGTATCCAAGGGGGAGAATTTCGGATCTAGAGCTTCCTCTGTTTAGTAATATCTATAATAAAAATTAGTCCATACATTTATAAATTAATTGAATCATTCAAAAAGCGTACGTACTTATTATTGATTTTTCTATACACAGGATAAACATAATTTAATTAAAATTTTTTTTTTTTGTTTTAATATGCAAATTAAAAAAAAAAATACCTATAATATAATGAACAACATACAATTTAATGAGAATTCTTCCTGCACGTTTTCTCTCTATATAATTACAATTGTTTAATTTAAAATTGTGATCAATCTGTATATTAGTTAGGTATTAATACAGAATACAATATTAATATTCATAGTTTTTTCTTTATGTTTTTAGTTTTTTACTTTTATTTACTATAATTTTAGAACCCATACCCCATCAAAAATTCCTATAATATGTATAGGTATGGATCTGCATAGCAAATTTTAAATCTATATTCAAAATTAGTATAGGTACATATCGATAATTACCTTAAAATTAGGTAAATTATTTTTTTATGCCAATATTTAGCACAAAATTAGCATGAATTTTTATGACTATTTACAACATTTGATGTCATTACTCGTTATTACCAATAAAATAAAAAGTTATAAGCGGTGCTGGTAAATTGTTTTGCAGATTTTGAGCGTCACTATAGGCGCAATTTGGGTTTTAAACTTAATGGGGCTAGAATCTAAAATATTCTATTAAAAAAGCCCAGCCAACACTTGAGCTATTTTTACAGTAACAGTAGCATATAGGGCAGGGTTAAGCCCCCTCAAAAATGGCGTTTTCATCGTCACCACAGCACTATCCCTAATACTAATATTACAAATTTTCAAATTGTTTGCATACCATACTAAATGTATACGTTTAAATTAAACGCTATTAGTATGAATTTTCAAGATATTTCATTATTATGTTATACATTATTATTATTATTATTATTTTTATACCATTACACACGTTATTATTATCGTATATTATCCTGTTAATTACATACGTATACTGATTTTTGGTCCTATTTTATCATATGTGCTGTCTGCTAAATAATCACATGTATTCTCAATATTGTACTTTATAAAAATGTGAATTAGTAATTTCCTAACTGTGATATATAATTATTGTATAATAATATATTTTTGTATGCAATAAAGATGTAAAATCGTATTATGAAAAATTAGTTATTTTATGTGTGGTTGATGCGCAAAACTTAAAAATTGTTTTTTGCGTAGAAACAAATATTATGCCAATTATGAAGTAGATAAATACATCTTAAATTGTATCTGAAATCTATATCATAAACAGACTATATTAATTAAAATAAAAAATGTAAATAAAATAATTTAAATTCTAATATATAACTCGTAATATTTATAAACATAGTTTAGAATCGTCAACCACACAAAATATATTTATTACATAGGTAGGTACTCTTTTAAGTACCTATTATAGATACCGAATTTAATTAGTTGATTAAAAATTGTAATTTAGTTACAACCTAAAATTATTTAAAAACAGTATAGAATGATGTTTTTATTCATACAAGATACAATAATATTAGTATTAAGCAAAAAGCGATTAGTGTCTATTATACAGATTTGTATAGCTATTAAATTTTTTTTTATATTTATTAACAAAGTTTAGGTATATTATAACAATGGTCTTAGAGTTTATTTAAGCTAAAATTTTATCATAGTTATATTTTGTCTACGTTGAAACTCATAGTAGTGTATAATCATATTAATTATAAATTAATAATTTCTGATCATTATTTATATTTATATTTAATCGATTTATAAATTTATAATCAATTATAAATATTTGTTCTTGAAATAATAGCTGCATTTTATCTATTTAATATAAGTAGTCATATAGGTATAATTATAAATATTTAATTGTATTGATTATTATGTAACTTTATTCAATTGATAAGTAACAAAGGTACAATATGAGTTCATAAATTATTTTTTATAATCTTATAATAAATTAAGGATTAAATTAGTATGGGTTATATTTATTTTAAATTGTCTTTATCTGCATAATACTCTGTATTCTGTATTCAACCAAAATCGCAATTCCACAATGGAATTTAAATTGTACATTAGTACCAAGAGGCAAAATTTAATGATAAAAATATTAAATGCGTTTCGGTTAATAAATAATTAGGAGATATGATAAATTTATCGGTTTGTTACGAGGTAATTTTTTTTCTAAAATACGAGAAATACAATTCGTAATTTTCAATTTTAATATCGTATAAACATAAATTAATATAACGATTATACCCTAATCTTTGTAGAGTTCAAAAGAGAGTAAATTCTGGTTAATAATATATATATACATATTAAAATACAAGATTAGTGGAAGTTTAATACAGTGGCGTGGATTTACGAAGGAAGGGGGATTTATGGTGGTCATATTCTCTCCCCTGATAAGTAAAATAAAGCATTTTTATAATATACATTTATTGATTTATGTATATATTAAAAATGTGTACCCAGGAACGCCATTTCAGTATTTTTATAGAAGGGCGAAAATTGAACAAGACCAAGTTTTACGCTGGTCAAGCCAATTTTGTTTGATATTAAAATTATGTTAGTAACTGAATACTTTATTTGCGATGCATTTTTTTAGGAATATACAAAGTTTTTTAGTTATAATTTTATTAAACATATATCATTTTCATTATTCACTGCTAAACAAACCTCAAGGATACAAAATACAAAAGTACAATAAGCCCCATTGGCGCCGTTAGAGACGTGTAAAGGGGTGCACTTGCACTCCCCTGGATTTTAAGAAATAAAGAAAACAAATTGAAATTATTTTAATTATTCATAATATATAAAGTAGGTATAATACAACAAAAATAGCATTTCTTAAGGGGGTCGCGATCACCTTGACTAGGGGTCACGTAGGTCAAAAATAATTAAACGCCGATTTACAAAATGTACCTTTTTATTGAACAAAAAAAATACTTAAAATAATAATATAAAATTAGCCCGATAAGGATATACATAAAAAATGAATAAACATTATAAAATAATTAGTGTGATCGTTGAATTTGTTTTACATTTAAAAGTTGTTCATCAATAAAACGGGCACTCCACTGCTAATGGCAATTCCCAACTACCCGAGACATTTCATACTTGTCAAGTTTAAACTACTAGACATGGTATTTATAAATTAATATTTAAAACGGTATATTTTGTTTGGTTAATGATAAGATATTTTTATTGTTCACATTTGAGCCTAATATAGATGGTGGAGGGGGAGGTCGCGAAGTGATTGTATATATTTTATACCTATTTTGGGGGTCACAACATAAAAATGGCTTAGAAACGATGGATTACATCGTCTGTAAATTGGGTATTCTTATCAAATCTCTTTCTATGCACCCCACTGTAAATTATTCTAACAGCGTCTATAAATTAATCCCATGTAATTGTAGATTATGAAAATGGCATTTGCATCGGCATGTATCGGAGAAATAAAATACGTAAAAAAACAGGGGAGCTGTGGCACATATGACATAGGTAGGTATTTGGCTATTGTCCTATTGATCTTATTAAAGTATATTACAAATTAATAAGTGCTAGAAGTGGAATAGATAGTATAATTAAATCTTACATAAAAAAGGCAAAATGTATATTAGTTATTTAATTATTTTTTTTTACAGTTCAACAAGAGTAATCTTTTATAATCACCACTATTATTTTGTAATTATTATAATAATCACATGTCAATACGACAATACGACTAAGGGTGTGAACTTAAACGTTTTACATTCATTATATTTTTAATTAGAAATTAGTAATTATAATTGTAATCTGTGATTTTTTTTTATTAAAAGTTATTAATAATAATGCTTTTTATTTAAATTGTGATGCATTTTTTCATACAAAACTTTTTTTATGTATGATCTAAATTAACTTATACAATTAATCTTGATTGTTCGGCTTAGAGAATTGAGGAGTAAACATTGATATCTACATTCTAAATTCTACATTTCTACAGAAAATTTATGTCGATATAATTGAAATATTATTAAAATTTAAAAATTTGAGACGTTTAATTTTTTAACCATCCTTTAATCGTAGTCGATTTAAGGGGGTGCTTAATATACAAAATATAGGTTTTTTGTTTTGCATAATATTATTTTGAAAAACTTTACTCTCCATCCAAAAAATAAAATTATAGATCTATCACTGAGTATTAATTACAATTAATTGTGTAATTAATCAATGGTATTAAACTATTAAGTACCTACCTAGCTACCTATAGCAACTATAGATACAATGTACATCCCACTTTGTAAATTTCTAAATAAGAATTGAGAGTCTAAGGCTCTCAAAATCTCACACATCATAAAATTAATAACAAATAATAACTAACAATAAAAACTGGTATATTTATTTATTTAGTTTGGTTTAAGTTATAAATTATAATAAAACTTAATTAGTCATTGGGTAATGTACAGATGTAATATTTAATTTTTGTTTTCTCAAATAATACAATAACAGATGTCAGACAATATGTCAACTGAAAAAATTAATTTGATAATTGACCGTTTAACGGGGACCTAATTAATACATGACGTTTTTAATATAATATTTATAAACGATTGTCTATTAGGTTTCATATTATCAGTGATACAGTGGCAAACGATTTCGCACATTCGCACGCGTTTACTTTACATAATTTCAGGCCTTCATGCGTTTGTGCATAGTTCAATCATTTATTAATTATACATATAAGTGTATAATTAATCAATGGTTTAATAAACTTTCCAAATCGTTGCGACGTAGGTATACACCTAACATAATCAAATTAAAGTCAATACTCAATACTACATATTATAAAAATAGAGTATATTCCATAATCATAAAACACATACCATAATAATATTATTTAGTATTTTGTAATTATTATAAAATTATTCATGTACCTACTTATCTAGCATATAGTTTTTAACGTCGTCGAATTCTAAGAAGAGTAAGAACTATCGGTCGATAATAGCTAATTAGCTATAATCAGCGAACCGAATGAAATAAATTGTATTATTATTAAACATAATAGGTACCTATGATATCACTTGACGCGATAAAAAATTTGAATTTTTTTCCCCCATTATTAGATAAGAATAATAATTATTATTATTTACGCAGCATCCGTTCAATGCTAATCATTATTATTAAACAACGTGATTAAGTACGATAATAAACACATTAATCAGTATTTAATAAATTAGTAATGGCTTTCAAAATATTTTTAAATAATAAATATAAAATAATGTGGTTCTTATTTGTTTTATCATTTTATCATTATTAGATAATATCGATAAGCTACACATTTATAAATTTACAAACATGCAGTGCGACCACCATCAGCAACATGCGTAATTCGATATTTGATACCTGTGGTGTAACACATAATATCGATATAATTTCGCAATATTAATAATTTAAACAATTGTTTTGTTGATCGATATGACGATATTGGATATAGAAATATAATCCAGAAACGTGCAGGGTACAGTAATGATTAAAGAGTAAACTCTGGAATGTCTAATGTAGATTTTGTACAATAATATTATTTGTGACATTGTATTACACGAGTTGTCGAAAATGGTCTTTATGCCCGAATTCGATACTCGATACACGATAGGTACGATAGGTAGTAATCGATTGTTTGATTGGAGGTCCTCCGCGTAATATTAACCACGGTTACCGTATACGAATTACTTTAACACACCATGCCCGTCCACTCTAACTTCTGGTGAAATGTTGTATTTGAACCTATCGGCTATAACCCATTGGCCATTACCCAAGATTACCATTACCGCGTACGTATGCTTTCACTGTTGACCTCTTGAATAATTTCGTCTTTCCATGTTAATGGTTTTTCTGTTTGTTTTGGAATTTTGCAGAGAGCAATATAACGCGTTTCAGTCAAGTTGACAGCGGCATCAGGAATTTTTGTAATATTTTGCAGACGTGTCGCGTGACACCAACATGAACTGATCGCGGTCAACGCCGACCATAGCCCGCCGCACGGCGTGTGCTCCAACCGATAAATATAATCATGTTCGCGACAGCGAGGTGAGTAATATGACTATATATGAGAATATACCAGAACGATAATACCGACGCCGTCTTGGCTGTTGGCTCTAATCGCCCGCAACAGGAGATGTCGCCGCGCTCGTGTTGTTGGAGTGCGACACGTTTATATCTCTAATGTATGTCTAATCGCGCACAACACTTGTAGTTGTCATTGCACCTTTAGCGTAGGTTATCTGAGCCCAATGTACGCGGCTGCTGCGCCATTTTGATATGCCCTGTACCTACTGTTATATTGAAATGTTAGGTATAAATATTAATAATTGTCATTGACGCATTTATTTGTCAAGTGGTTTATTATGATTAAACGGTAATCGTCGTATATGTAGTAAACTATAATTACAATCAATTGTATAATGGTTATCTGGACGACAGTCGTTCTGACAATCTGAAAGTTTATAGATTGTATGCTTTAAACATTAGACTTTGGACAATTTTTTAATAGGATTATTATATAGTATATAATGTATACCTACCTACCCGTGTACTAATTTTTATTTTTTATATATAGATTTTATTTAATTAATAATTTTGATATAATGCATAGAAAATTAATTTGCTGACCAAAAATAATTGAGAGAGAAAAAGAAGAATTGCCTTCTTTAGACTCTTTCTCTTCTCTTTACCTCCCTTACTTATTCAATATCTATTGTATTTATTTACAATTACAGTGTATGTTACATTGATTCTTTGGATTATAAACTGGTTTTATTTAACTTTCTCTTAACATTCACATTTTAACCTACTGTTTTACATTTTATAATACAAAAACTCTACTGAACTATATAACTCTTAGAATAGGTACTTAAAATAAAGTACATTTGTTAAAATTATTTAGGTATTACTGTAATTTTAATTGTTGACTTTATAACATTTTGAATTGTTAAGTTAAATAAATATTTTGTTGAATAATTTTACTTTTAAAGCTCAAAATTTAATTTGGTAAAATGTAGTATAAATACTTGTGTTTTAAGTATTAATAATAAATGGTATTGGTTTTAATATATACATCAAATAAAATAGTTTATTGTATTTGTGAATGAATTTACTTTTGACAGTAACCAATTACAAATATAAGTTACCTAGATATCTACATGGAATATTTTTAAAAGTTCTTATGAGTTCATTGAAAACTAAATATTTATTTATTTAACTTTTAACATCATTAATGTTATTTAGTTATCAGAATTTAAAAATCTATTTATTCAACTTTCCTTTAATAATATAATTATAAAAAACTAAAATGTGTATTTATGTAGTACACTAGTACTTATTGGTTAATGGTGGCATAAACTATTTTTTTGACAACGTAACACGTTTTTTCAACCCATTTTATTGACAATTTTGTTCTCATACTCTATATTTAATAGTATTATACAAAATATTTACTAAATAATAACTAATAACAATAATCATGATTAGTAACACATAATGTCTTAACTTGACCCACCCACTTCTATTTTAAATTAGAAACTGCGTAATTATAATAGTGATCGCTGCCACTATAACGTTTACCATGAATATTAGTAATACATAATATGTATGTTATCTGTCGATAAATAATTCTTAATTATTGTCTGTTGATAAAAATTAATTTAAATTCATATAAGGTATCATCTTGGGTATTCAAATTATTTAAGGACGCAAGATGTAAGTAGTAATTTTTAAAAGACTAAGGTCTTAGATATTGGTAATTGGTATATTAATTTTACCTAATTATAGCATTATGATGTATTGGTATTATGTTTAATGGTTATTAATAAATAGATACTAGTATTTAGTTTTGAAAAATGAGTGATAATGAACATATTTAAATAAATAACCTGTTTAGGTACTGTATTTTTAGGTTTTACCAATTTTTTTATTGTATTAAAAATAAAATAATGTAAATAAACTAAAAAAAGTACATTAATAACAAATATTTTTTTTTTATGAACAGACAGTAAAAAATATAAATCCTAATATAATATATTATATTAATATAAATATTTTCTTTTCTATTTTCCCATGACTCATCATATTGAATCAAAATTATTTTTTTTATACATTTAAAAATAATGATTATTGATCATATTCAAAAAACATTTTAAAACAAAGCTTTGTTTTATTTTTATTAACTACATAATAATGAATGTTAAAGAAATTTTAAATTTATATTTCATTTACGAATTTCCAAAACCAGTTATTAACCTATAGACAAAATTATAGCTACCTATCTTATTATTATTTAATTAAGATATAAACCATCTTTAGTATAAAATAAAAATTTTAAGTACATTCTATGAACAAAATCCATATGAAATAAATATTCTAGAAATTAAAAGTGTTTAAGAAATTTTTGGAATAATGAATTTTCTTTTTATTAATAATTTTTTTAATATTAAGATAGTAGATTTTAATTTTTAATTATTATTTTTTCAGTGCCATTATGGCTTCTCTATTCCAAGATGGTGCAACCATCACGAATTTACCAACAAAAATCATCAACAGTATATCTTTTATTTCATACAATAATATACCAAATACAATACAAAATGTCAGGAGCATCACAAGTAGTACAGCCAAGTTGCTCGTTGCTCATAAGCAACGAGTCAACTACTACACTGTCATCAGAAGCAATATGTAATTTAAACGACACAGAATGGGATAAATTAACAAGGAGTGACATGGCAGGAAAATTATTAGAATATCTCGACAAATTATACGATAAAAAAGATGGTAGGTACATTATTTTATTAATACATATTAATATTTATTTTAGATTAAATTTATAAATAAAACTAAGTTTATATACACATAATATTTTAGTAATTTTGTTTGAGAAGTTTAAAATCACTGCAGTTTTATACAAGTATATTTCTAATTTAAAAATACTAAATTTGTTTTTCAATATTATAAATCTTGATTTTATTCTTAGTCTAAATCCAAAATAATAACAATTTCTGACAATGTGTTTTTGAAATATAAATGTCTTAAGTTTACCTGTTTTAAGTTGTCTAAATTAAAAATCCATAAACTGCCTAATAATAATCATTTCTAATTCTGAAGCACATAATTATCAATTATATATAGATTAATACTACTAATCCTTAGAAAACTATACAATGTGTCTGAAAAAAAATATAGATAACAGGCGTGATTTTATGGTTTCCGATCAAAAATATTCATTGGGCTACACTCTACAGCAGCTTTGAAGTATCTTAAGCTCTAATCTATTATTCTGTATAGCTGGCCAAACACTGATGCAATTTATGTGGAGTGTTTAGTCACTTTTTTACTGTTACTTTAACAACATTTAGTTTAACAAACTTAAGTTCATGTATCAATTTACTGACAGCAGCATCTCATTTATTATTTGGAATTAATATACATTGACACAAGTTTATAATGTATGATACTTTGTATCCTAATGCTACAATATCTGAGATGGTTTCAGGTAAATTTTTATCTATTACAGTTTTTACTAGTATGGTTTTTTTGAACAATATTTAATATATTATTAATAAATATGAAATAAATTGCAAAAATGTTGTCTTGATAGTAAGTTAATTTTATCAAAAATTATTCATGTCTAAAAAAAAGTTATCAATTGACAATATGATATTGTTAATTTAATTATATTAAATTTTAATATGTATTATTTTGTGATTTTATTTAAATATAAGAATTAATTATTAGTATATTAAAAATAGTTAGTATGAACATAATATTTCTTAAAAATATTAATTATTATTAATTAATATGCTGATTAAAATTAACTGAGTAAATAATTGTATAGATATCTCAACGTTATCAATATTTGTACTTCACTTTTTTCTAATTTATTATATTAAAATAATTAAATACTTATTTTAAATATAGTATAATTTATTACAATACATATTTAATATTTTATGAATATAATATAATGTTAAGTGCGAAACTAATCATTAGAGATCTTGTATTTAGGAAACATGTAATTTGTATTTATAATTAATTGCAATTTGTGCTTTATTCAGTTATGAGTTCTAAATATATTAATATAACATATTTCCAAAATTTTATATTTTTTAAATTGCAATACTTATATTTTTATATATTTAATACAATTACTCGCCTGTTACTTAATTATTAAAATTAAGTGTTAATTATACTAAAAAAAATAATTAAGCAATTAATACCTACATATTTTATAAAAGTTTAGATCTATTATTAAAGAAATAAATGGTTTAATCAGTTAAATTAATTACTTTATTGATGCAAAAAATAATTAAATAAATAAATAAATCAACTTTTTTCCCAAGTAATTGTTAATGTTTAAACTTTAAAGTAGATATGAAAAATGTTATTTTTATAATTGATAATTTTTAAATTGCATATAAATATATATATATATATAAATTTATATTACAGGTAATATTTAGTTTGCTGTACCTATAATATGTATATACACTCTTTATTTTTTACATAAAACAATTAATTTTATTAGTTAATTATTATAATTAAAATCAGTACCGTAGTCAGAATTTTTTATGGGGTGGGGGCACTTTTTTATTTTTATATTATAATGGCATATTTCTAATTCAAGATCTCCATTAATCACAATTTATTTTTTGAACAATTATTAAGTTAATTGTTTTGAATTTTATTTATTTCAATTTAACATTAAATAAAAAATATTAGAAATTTACATTGATCAATAAAACACAATAAGGTAACATTAAAAAAAAGAAAATATTTTTCTGTAAAACTGAGAAATGTGATGGGTAACATTAACATCGATCAGTGTTCACAAATGTTATTCAATAATTTATTAATAAAGACCATGAGTAATAATTTTAAAAATATGAATACAACTATAAATGCAAAATTCTATATATATATACTGTATAAAATGCTACAAATTTACACCTATTAATTTTTCTATTATTATTATATTATCCAATGGTGTATTGGTAAAAAATTTCTTGGGTATTTACAAAAAAAACCTTTGTTTCATAAGGTTTTCAATAATTCTTTTAAAATATTATTAGTGTAAAATAATTACAATATTATTCTGTATATACATACTACAACTCATAATTCACTAATTAATAGGCAATTAATAATCGTTTGTCCAATTTAATTGAGATTTTGTAATAAACTTTTCTGTTTTCTGACAAATCTACTATTAAATTTCTACAAATGTCATCATTTTGTTTTTGTTTTTTTTATTGATAATAGGACCAAAGAAACTTGAAATCTTATATAAATTGTAATTTTTATATCTTATATAATGTTTCGAATTAATAGAATTATAATAATTATTAAATGGCTACATAAATACAATATATATAATATAATGATAATTTAAATGTTATTTATGAATAGTTTAATATTACATAAATACTAAATTACAATATTATTTTTTATAAAACGTTTAACAAACCAGTACATCACACAACAACACAAGTGAGGACGACTGCACAGACATTTGCAAGCATATTGCTTACCGCAGCTCGCTGCAGTGTTTACATATTTTGCGTTCGCCTATTGGTGGTGTGGATCAATTGGTATTTATAATAAATGATTGTATATATACAATTCTTAGAATTCGCAAATTATTAACGTGCGAATCAATGATAATTTCGGTGTCGGAAAAACCTGATATCTAAAAAATGTTTATCTTATTATACAATATATTATAATTTAATGGTAGGTATAAATATTTTATTAAATACATTTTTTTGTATACCCCTAAAATCATATTTTCTTTTAAATATACGCAAAATTTCGTATACCTGCGTATCCCTCCAATACACACCACTGTGTATATTTCGTTCTATTTTTGCATTTTTCATATTATTCGATATTACCAACTATTGGAAAAAGTCGTCCGTCCGTCATTGTGATCAACACGGAATAGTTGTTTACCTTGTCCATTGCGCGCGAGAATATGCGTATAATAATATTTTATAGGTTTTATATGTAAATATATAATATGATAATTGTATTGTGCGTTATCTATGCACAAAATAGAGAAAAATCTGAAAAAATAGGCGCGCGCGCGCGCACGTAAGAACGCGTAAACGTGTTAGGAGTAAACAACTATAACAATTATTGCAAACGAATGGGGAAAGAGGGAGATTTATTGTTGGGAGTCTTTGTGCGAGATAGAGGAAGCAGAATGCAGATCGCTTGCGTGGCCGTGGCGTAAACGGCAGTGTTTAGCCAACATCTCACGCGGCATCAACCAGTTGTTCGTTAAAAGTTCATGTACGTTTATATAATAGATGTATTTTCGTTCACATGATAGCTCGCGAAACATCACATAGTTGTGTGATTATGAAGTTCAACTATCATTACACCTGGAGCAGGCAAATTATATTCAATTCGCAAAAATTGGTAAAAAGAAGGTGAACGGTTTAAAAGGGCGAAATTTTTGCGCGCTTCGCACGAGTCAAACCAAATATCAAAATCTTACTATAACTATTTCTATTTTCCATTTTGTTCGTTATTATTGCTATTGTCTAAATTCATATTAACTTCCTTGACGGTTTTATTTGTTTCGATTATTTTATATATTACCGCAGTACTTGAACTACTCGGTATAAGTACTATTTTTCCGTCGGTTGTTCACATAAGTTTCGTAATAGATATTTGGTTTCGTGTCAAAACACGCCAAGGCTGATGATAATACAGCACATGGCTACCGGAATGATTTCATCTCAATGGTGCTCTGGTACGTTAATGCATCATTTAAACTTCATTTACCCTAAAAATGGAAAATGTTTGACATAATAATATGTATCTATCATATCTTGTCGATTTATTAAACAATATTGCTCTCTCGCGTAGTATGTAGTTATTATAGTATCACTTCACTAGTATTTTGTGTCTAAAATAGTAAAAAATCTTGTACTTATAGTTTTAAATTCATAATTTAAATATATCTTTATACGTTTAAAAATATTAATTTTCTTTTGACGAAAATATTAAAACATTAAAAAAAATATTTGTTGTTATTTATCTGTAAAATTCAGTTTAAATTGATTTTTGATGGTAGTATTTCTATTTAGTCAAATTTGTATTATTCTCGAACAATTTTTTTAAAACTACCATATTAAAAAAAATTAAATATGAGTGCTTGGGAAATAAATATATTTTGTCGAGTTTTAGTGAGACTTGTATAAATGTATTTATGTCTTGTATTTTTATGAAAACATTTCAAACAACAAATATTCTTACATACATATAATTGCTATTTGTTCTCATTATATAATGTTTACGCTATTTTAAGAAACATCTAGGTTATAAGGTATTGTAGACATATAAAATAAATATAATTATATTATACATTTGTTAATCAATATTGTGTGATAGTGTAGTATAAATTGTATACAAAATTACAGATTTATATTTTGTAATTTATACTAATCGATAGCTTTTTAGTTTTTTTATTGTAAATAAAATTAGCAGGTAGATATAATTTTTAAAACAATAACATGTCATGTTTGTTTTGAAATGTGGCAATATGTAACTGGTAATATAACTATTCTAAACTATTATTCAAATATATTTTGTTTTGTGTTATGTTTATAACCAAAAAATTACATATTTTCAGTTAAATATTATTTTATATTAATATTTTGCTAAATATTAATAATTAATTGTACAAAGTTCAGCAATTATAGTATATATTTTTAATCTAAAAATCAATTGTATTAAATATTAATATAAATTACAATTGAGTTTTATGAGTAATATAATTGTTTAAATAAATATAAATAGTCAATTCAGGAAATTATCTTGGACTTTAGAATAGTATAAAATACATATCATAAACAAAGATGTTAAAATATATTGCTTAAAATTATAAAAAAATATATGCATATTTTTATATTTCCTTGACATATTGACCATCTAATAATATGGATAATAAATAATAACAATCAAATCATATTGTTATAATACATTTTTCTTTGTTACTAATGAAATTAGTTTTATTTTAGCTATATTATAAATTATAACTAATATAAATATGTATGTCTTAATATAATTTGTATAAACATTCCACTACTCAGGGAGAACATGTAACAATTAAAATAATTACTGTTTATCACATAATATTGGCCTATTTTAATTTCCAAAGACAATTTTTTTTTTCTTTAATAATGACAACTATTATAAGTTGGATTGACTGGTTGACTATTAAGATAAACAGTCAAATCAATGTCCAATGGGTCTAGTGTATTTGGGTCACTTATGTACTTTATAAAAGGTCAATAATTATCATAGAATAATATGCTGGTACATGATTGAGTACATCATAATTATTGTGATTGATCAAATTCTTATTTACTTTTCTTCAATTCTATTTTAACCAGAATTGTAATGAAACTAAATAATCAATATTAATTATATATCTATGAAAATAAACAATACTAAAAAAAATCCAATCAATTTTGGTATTAGTATTTATTTCCATCAATATAATATTCAATATAAATTATTTGTAAAATGTATTTGTATAATTAAATTTAAAAACAATATTATACTTTAATGTTTTTGAAACTAAACTAATAATTAATACTGTTGAAAAATTTAAATAATTATATAATTTAATGTTCCTTTTATGTTTAATTATTGTATTGATTTATAAATGTAACCTATGTTGTAATTAAATAATAACAATATAAATATATTTTTCAGAATCTGAAACTATCACAGATTGGTTGAATGAAGAAAAATTCATTGATCTACCAATATTTGATGACTTCATGACAAACACTTCTCCAAATAACATTGAAATGAAACCAATTGAATATCAAAAATTTGTTCCATCCAACAAAGCTATCCAATACCAACCATACCCAACCCAACAGTACACACCGATGTATTGTCAACAAACGTCCATTCAATCAAAATTCAATTATGTGCCACCTGCTGCTTCATTAACACCTCCAGAGAGTCCCAAAGATACTGATGTCTTAATGTCTATGTTAGATGACATGCAACCAGAAGAACTTAGTCAGCTGGTAGTTGATGAAGATACATTGTCAGATTTTATGTCATCAGATGCTAGTAGCCACACTGACTCTTACAGTGAATTACCAACTAAACGGGCTAAACCATATACACCGAAGGCGCCAAATGAAGAGAAGCGTTTGCGTAAAAAAGAACAAAACAAAAATGCAGCAACCAGGTATAGGATGAAGAAAAAAGCTGAAATAAAGGAATCTGTAATGGAAGAAAGCCAACTTTTGCAGAAAAATGATACACTCAAAGGTGAAGCTAAAGAACTGGCCAGAGAAATTAAATATTTGAAATCACTATTGCGGGATGTTTACAAAGCTAAGGGCCTATTGAATTAAATTACGTTTAATAATTTATGATCTGATTGATTTGAATAGCATATGTTTGAATAATAATTAAATATGTATTTTACAATATAAAAATGTAAGATTTCATGATAATGTAGGTTTTCTTACATATGCCATTTTATGTATCCTTAAGTACAGTATTAATGTTTGGGAAATCTACTTTTAACACCAGTGCAGCCATTATCTCCTTGTAAATATATTCTTATTCTTTCTTTTTATACTAGTTTATAATGAAACATTTTATAATATGTATTACGCTTTTTACAACTATGAATTAACCAAGCAAATGTGTATAATCTTCAAGCATACATCTGATCTTGTGTTAAATTAAATATTATATATTATTATTTAACTATTACTAAGTACAAACCAATTTTGTATTGGATAATTGCTTAATAATTGTTTTAATCATTTTTTATAGATATTAATATTGGTCATTTAATTACAGCTTTATTATGCTTATTTTGTTTTATTTCTGGACTCAAATATTTATGTGTAGTTGATTAATGTGCTCAATCACTTAATTTAATTTCCCCTTAAATATATAGATATAATTAATTTAAGTTAGAACAAAATTAAAATATCCTTTGCAGTAATTAATTATAATTTTTTTAACTTGGTTTATTTTTAATATTAATATGCATATTGTTTTCTTAATGTTATGATTATTGTCTAATGATATTTTTTCAATTGCTTTAGATATGTATGTATATTTGTAAAATTCATTTATTATTTGGAACAATAATTTTAGAAAGTATTTTAGTATAATGATTATTGAACAGTAAAATCACAATATTTATTTGTAATACTTAATAAATTATATTAAATACATAATTGATTAATTGTATTTAATTAACCATTTATCTATAATATTAATATACTTTTTATATAACATCATAATTAATGTACTCAACTGAGTACATTTATATTAAATACAAAGATTCAATATATTTAACATTTATATATAGACTTATACTTGATAGTTTATTAAATTGTATTGTTTTTAGAAAAATGATAATATGTTATTATATAATAGGCTATATTATATATAAATTATTTTGGTGCTGAACATTGTCTTTCAAAGTAATATATATATATATATATTTAATTATAAATATATTAATACACATTTAACCATTTACTAAAAACAATTTTAAATATAGTACCTTTAACAATTGCAGTTTGATGCGGCAATATTGATTAAATGACAATGTATATACCTATGTTACGTTTATAGCCAAAAACAAATTTGTTCTTTTACTCTTTGTACAGCTAAACTTTGTTGCAGTAGAGATATTAACCCCTAATGATAGTGATTTAGGAATACTTTTGGTGATCAGACCATTATTTCTATCCAAAAATGTTGTTTAAGACGATATTGTATAACAAGAAATCATAATGTTATTAATTATTGTTCACTTGAAAATAACTCGTAATAACTTAGACTTGAACAAAATATTTTTTTCAGGCTTCTAAAGACGTTACAGGAACCGACAAAAAAATTTCCCAGGCCCTGTATATATCTAAAATGGTGGAGTCACTGGGGAGCTAGTGCCACTCCCATTATCTCTCAAAAAAAGTACAATCATTAAAACTATTGTTATTGAAATCTCGAAAACTTCAATAAACTATTGGAGATTAGGTAGGTGGTAGATAAATACTTTATAACTAAAAATTTAATTTTAGTATTGGTTGTATTTAGCATAAGCCTATAGGTTATTAACCCCTAAATTTTGCCTTTGTTAAATACCTCAACAGTAAATAAATGTTGGGTTCGCTTTTTATACCTATATATATTTGAGGGAGTTAATTTATCAATTTTCCGTCGACTATACTAAAACAAAACATATTTTTTGTACTTAACTGGTAAACAACTTTGTTTGAAAAAAACAAATTCATAAAATTATATTTTGTTTTAACTATTGGGTAACAGAATAATGTACATTACAAAAATGTTTAGAAATGTAATGAAATTATATATTATTTCATAGGAAAAAAAAATATGAATGAAGATTATTTTTCACAATGTTATTATTTTATTAAATCCTTTTTCTGTTAAATAAATCTCTTGCATGTCAATAAATACTGATAGTTGTAAAAATATGTAATAGGTACCTACAGTAAGTCTATAACTATATATTTGTTCACAATAAATAGTTGAGTACTATACTTGTACAGTTGTACATTTTTTTTTATATAGGTATATATAGTAGAAAAGAATAAAACATGAAATACCTAGCTATAATTTTACAATTTTCAATACTTACACATAATATCAAACTAGATTAATAATGATTCCTTTATTATACGATTAACATAAATACATACCTTCCTACCTAGATAGATTTAAAACTTTAGTCATAATATAGATACTTTACAACTACATTAGTTATTATTTATTAAATATTAAGTAATAAATTATAATACATTTTTAATATGAATTCACAATTAAATCAATTCTAATTTTGTTTCGAATTAATTACAAGTACCTACCTACCCAATATTGTATTAAAAACATAATTCGTCTATATTATTGAAGTTTGAAGGTTAATAAATATGTATAAATGTAAATAAAATTATATTTTCACATTATTCGAATTAGACACTATATACCTATACTTTCACGCCGTTAAATTGGCTCAAGGATACAAATATAGCAATGCAAAACAACGAAACGTAAAATAAAAACGTAATATTCAATGAAAAAAATATATATATAATATACAACTAATACGATAGTACCTATTTATATTATAATTATATAATATTTCGTTTTAATATTTAATAGTACTTGCCTAAACATTTTAGATTCTGAGCGAAGCGCAGAATGTATTGGTCATACAATGATGTTTTTTTTTATATTTGAAAACTTCTTTTTCAGGTAGAAATAATAATGATCTGCGCGATTACCACGAATAGAGTATGCTTTCGGTAGAAAATTGCATCTGGTTAGTAATTTTTTAACTCATTTTTTTGAATTTCTCTAAAGTTTTTCCTTGGAAGAAGAAAAATTACCAAAAAATAGTTGAAAAACTACGAAATTCACTGAAATTGTGATTTTGGCGAATTTAATTTTAAATATTTTATAACTAATGCATTATCAGAGTATATAAAATGTATATATATATATTATAACACTAAAATTAGCAATTTTGGAAGTCTCCAAGCGGAGTGTCCAATAGTACCCTCGTTACAGACGATTGGACATGGATGTAGTTTGAAAAAATTATCTAGGGAGGCTATAGTCCCAGATTATTTTCAAAACCCCCCTAATTTTCCAGATGCGTCACTCATTTTATTTTTGAGTAGTGTATTAAAAAACTAAAATTACCAAATAAAGAAAACATGCCCTAAACTACTCACATTGTCTACATTTTTACAAAAATATTACATAAATAATTTAACAAATTTTAGGGGGGGCTATGAGAGGTTCTGAGGGAACTATAGCCCCCCAGCTCCCTACCAAACTATGCCCATGCGATTGGAGACTGCCATTGTTGGTTTCGGGGTCATATTGGGAAAAACCAGCTCTTGGCACCCGTAATAACGCGTTCGAGCAGCGTAGGATCGTTTGTGAAGATTGTAAACAATCTTCTGCGACTGACATTCGATGGTGTTTTTGTTCTTCCGAAAGGTTTTTCGGGACCATTTTTGCGCACAGCTTTTTCATTTTAAAATCACAGGTTAAAATATGCCCAACGATTTCACGATTGATACTTGGTTCCTCATCAACCATTCGCACCAGTGGTGGAGCCAGAATTTTTTTTCTAGGGTGGGTCAACTGAGGGCCAACGTATTTTAGGGAGGACTATGAGTCAAGATTGAATTATATTTAGATCTGACATTTCCAGGGGGGCTACTTGTACCATATTTGGTACACGATTGAAAATCATTAACTTCGATACAAAATCATATTTTATAATCACATAAGATCCTTTTTTTTATTATTTGAAACAAATAATCTGTACCTTTAATGGCACAATAAGTTTATGCGATTAAGATATACATAAATTAATTCATATCTTTTACGACTAAAATATTTTAACACATGATAGGCTTAAAATGAGAAGTCATCCACTAACGACACTCACTAATTTGTCTTTTATTTTATTTTTTTTATTGAGCAGAGGTGTTTTGTCTTTGGATTAACTGATGGGAGGGGGGTAGACGAGTAAGTCGCGACACCATTTACGTTTAAGACGTCTGAGTGGGTTACCAGGAATAAAAGGGACTGCGAGATCACGTATTAACGGGTTACAGTTGTAGGTAAGTCGACTGTGAAACATAATAAACTAAAATAAAAATACCAAACTTTTTCATAAAGTTTTAGGTCCGTAGCAAATAAGGCATGTTCGCTACTTTTTGAGTTAGCTCGAATGACAAATCAACCATGTACCAAAAATGGTACACATAACGGTTAACCTGTCAATACCTCATTTTGAATTTTTCAAAAAAATGTAGTTAGAATAAATAAATAGTTTTAAGATTAGGTAAGGCGTTCTATCAATGACTAAATAAACAGTTTTTATTCTAATCCATTAATGACTTCAAATTTATTTGTATTTGTATTTCAAATTTTTCTAAATAGATATAGTTATGATTATTTACGAGTTTACAATTACGATGTACAATATCGTTATTTAACCGTTAGTTTTGTTATAGATAGGAAATTGAAAAACTACAAGGTCGTTCAATTCCAAATTAAGATATGTGTACCACAGATTAGATTAAACAGTTTGTTTACATTTTTGAGAATTACATTGCTTTAATAAGATGTTCCTAGGCATATTATGAAAAAAAAATAAGCACCATAATATCTTAATTCGTGTGTTATACACATAATGTTATCAATATTACGTTATCACATACATTAAAGTCTAAATAGGTATTTATTTATTTTAGATTTCACATTATAATATTATAGCATTTTTTGAAAATAATATTATCTACTTGTATTAAATTAAATGTTTTAAATTTTAAATGTCTAAATATCCATTCGATTTATAGGCCATAATTATATGAAAATTAATTTTAAGTGAGGTGAGTTAAACATTTCTGTTTAGTATAATTTTTTTTTTTTTCAATGATTTGTTCATAATTTTTAACGGTCAACATTAATATTAAATTAATTTTCACAAGAAATGAATGTGCAAATTATCAGTTAACGATAATGAAGAAAAATTTCTTGAAAAGTAGTGTTGAAAATGCTTCATTGAATATACTCTTGCAGGCAAGTTAAAATTAATATTTGTATAGATATTGTTTTAATATTATAATTTACAATAATTTTAGATTGCATTCAGATGTTTGACATTTGTTATAAATGCTTTTGTTCTACGGCATGTTTCCCAAAATGAAATTGGAGTTACAAATGTACGTCTGTTATTACTCGAATCAACAATTTTGTTTTTGAGTAGAGAAGCGTTTCGTCGAGCATGTTTAACAGACACATTACATCATAACTGGCCTAGAGTTATAAATCTTATTTGGTTATCGTATGATATTACTCAATATTGTTAGTTAATTCAATTAATTAATTTTTTTTTCATGTATTTAGAGTGCCATTGTGTACATGTATTTGTGGAGTATGTGGTTATATTTGGTTACGTTTATTAAGTCAACCAGATACTTCTGTTACTATTTATTATGAATTTGGTGTATGGTCAATTATTTTGAGTTGCATTATTGAACTAACTTGTGAACAATTATATATTGTAGCACAGGCATTTTTATTTGTTAAACTACAGGTAAAAAAAAGTAATTTTTATAGTATTTATTTATATATAAAAAAAAATCTAAATAAAGCTGTTATAGAAGATAAAATTGAACAAAATTGTTTATATAATAGATTGTTTTAGAAATAATAAACATTGTTGTTCGTACAATTGTTTACACTACAATGATATTATACTGGGACGGTCAAAATGCTGTATTGGCCTTTTCATTTGCACAGCTTGCATCAGTGATAGCATACACAATGTCATTTTATGTGTACTTCTGGTATTATACAAAACAAAATAAAAAAGACTTTCCATTTAAAACTATTTGGGCATTTTTTCCAAATTTTCATGGTAGAGTAAGTGTTAATGGAATTAAAGAAATCCGTTTATTTATAATTTATTATTATATCATAATTAATATTTTTTAAAAGTTATCCGAGTGTATTGATTTACCTCTTTTTATGTTGCTGTGGAGTTTTCTAAAACAAGGATTTATGAAACAACTACTGACTGATGGTGAACGATATGTAATGACATTTTTCAACATATTAAAATTTGATCAACAAGGTGTGTATGATGTGGTTAATAATTTGGGATCATTAGCTGCAAGATTTTTATTTAAACCGATAGAATCAGCTGCATACTTCTATTTCAGTCAACTTATTCAAAGGGAAGTGCCTATAAAAACCCAAATCCAGCAGGTACTCGATAAATTATTCCCTTAATTTATACATAAAAAATAAAATGTTCTAGGATTCTAAACGTGTAAAAGAAGCAGCTAGTGTTCTAGAATGTCTGCTACGTTTCAATAGCTCCATTGGTTTAATTGCATTGTCTTTTGGCCAAGCGTATGCCAAGTTAGCATTATTTCTTTATGGCGGATCGCCACTTGCTATGGGTATGGGTCCAGTTCTATTGCAATCACATTGCTTAGCTATTTTATTTTTAGCAATTAATGGAATAACCGAATGTTATGCTGCGGCTACTATGAACGTTGCTGAATTAAATAAGTTTGTTTGCTGTTTTGTTGTATTAACATAAAATATTGTATATATATTATACATATCTTTTTTTGTCTTAACATTTAGATACAATGTGGAAATGGTTGTATTATCTGTGATATTTTTATTTATATCTTTGTTATTTTCTACAATTTTGGGTGGAATTGGTTTTATTTTGGCGAATTGTTGTAACTTTACTTTTAGAATAATTCAATGGTAAATAATTTAACATTTATTTTATTTGATATATTTATTATAATTTTTTGAAATGCATGCAACTATTTTAGTGGTCGATATATTTTATTTCAATATAAAGATACTGATTATAGCCCACTTAATGGATTGATACCAAAAAAATCATTTATTTGTTGTTTAATATTGTCGACTATTGTTACAATGTATTCTGAGGTAAGTGTTTAATAATAATTTTCCTTATTGATAAATCTATAAATAAATAAAAAAATATGTAACATATTTGCTACTTATAAATTGGTTATAATTTCATATTAAAAAATAATGGGATAACATGTTTTCAATGTAATTTTTATTATTTTTGTAATAAATATTCTGAAACATATTTTTATATGTTTAATGTTTATACAATATTATATATTAATATATATATATATTTAAATTGCAGGTAAAATATTACGAAGAAAACAAACTTACCCATATTATCATTGGAGGTGTATTATTTGTAATCACAATGTGTGTTTGGTTGTATGAAGAAATGTCAACTTTTAGGTTCTTGACAAAAGTTTATTGCTCGAAGCACAATTAAATTATTTCTACCCTACTTTTTTTTTATAATCTTGGAATCATAGTTAAAATTAATTTTATTTAATTTTACTAATAATTGTTTTATAAACTGAACCATTTATAATTAACCAAAATTATTATGTTATAATTGTATCATAATTCTATAAATAGCTAGTCATTTATGTGCAGTTTATAAATTATCTGTTGTATAACAAATATGAATTAAATTAAATTCAATAAAATTATATATTTTTTATAATAATGTTTATTTTGTTCAGATTTAAACTACAACACCAAATTTATAAATAGTTCGCTGACTGTACATATTTGAAGGTTTGAGAATGATATCAGTAAAGTTTTTCTAAAAAGTTAAAATGTAACGAATAATTATTATTAATTTAAATCTATAATAGTATATATCAAATTAAAAAACTTACATGTGTAACAGCATCTGGAAACAGTTGTGGACGAATACAAATTCCTGAATGTTTATTGTATACAATATTTGTTTTACCTATGATTGGTCCACTTTGCTGGTCGACATTATCATAAGACAGTATTGAAGGTGTTTTCGTCACATAATCTTCTTGTTCTTGTTCTTCTAAAAATTGTTCTAGATCACTTGTTGACTTATATTCATCAGAAATAAAACTTTCATGTACACTTCCATTTTTACCAAATTTTGCAGTTGGCGTTGCTATATCTGTTATTTTCAAAATTTCTTCTTTGCATAACATTTTACCATAATTTGGAAAATCCTGAGCTGTGTTAATAAAAACACAAGGCATATCTGTGTAAATGTCCAACATTCGACCACTTGGTTTATGCATTAAACTGAGGGGAAAAAAAACTTTCAACTGAGTAACTATGTATTATGAACATTGGTAATTGGGATGATACCTGGCTGCTAAATTGAATGCTTTACGTTCGTTACCCTTAAATAATTTGAATGTATGATTGTATCCAAAACCAGGAACTAATGGAAAAGCTTTTTTTAATAATCTTGGCACACGCAAGTCAAGACACGTATGATGCACATTTTTAAGTAAACCAACAGGTCTTCGTTCTGGTACTTTAATTGCTACATACTCATCAGCATTTACCATTATTGAATGGTTTAAGATTTCAGACTCCCCAGTATTCTATAATAACAGTAACTTATAAATATAAATTATATTAAATAAATGTCTTTTAGTTTGCTAACGTGTCCAGCTAAATTAAAAAACATATTTGTTGCTATGTTTACTGGAGTTGATTTGGAAGTCATTCCAACATAATCTATGACTAATTCATTTTTGCAAGTCAAGTGAAATGTCATTCGAGCTTGAAATGTTCCTGGATAACCTTCCTCACCATCACTACTTGAATACGATAACACAAGTTCATTACCTGTCACATATCCATCCCACAAGACTTTATCAAATCCTCTTTCACCACCATTAAAGTGATGACCATGATGATTTTTACTTAGTTCGTTAACAACATTATTATCATTTTTAAAATGACCATTACTAATATAATCAGTCACTCTTCCTAATGTGCTTCCAATAGAATATGTATTCCGTAACTTATAATCTATCTGACACATTAGTACATAATTTAATCATTTTAAAGCATAAAAGTATTATGTTTTTCACCTTCAATAGAATCGAAACCAAGTAATACATCTTCTAGTTCTCCCAGTGCATTTGGTACCCAACATGAAATAACCGTTGCACCATAATTAATAATTTCAATAAAAACTTTATGTTTATTTAATAATGTGTACTTAGTTACTGTGACGTCCTGTCCATTCTCGTCCTTTTTGAATATGTTTAGATTAATATTGACCAAAAACTACTTCAAAGTAAATAAATCTACCTTAATATGTCCGTAGTTGTCTTGAATGATAATATTACTTTCATAAACACTTTCTTTTTGCTCTTCCCCAGTTTCATTGATTATATCAGTATTTATTGAATGTAATAAAAGTGTTTCCAAAGACCGTTCTACAGTATTGTTCATTATTAAGCTTAATTTATTATATATATGTTAAGCATATAGAAATATAAAGACTATAATTCAATTTACAAAATAATTTATTTTATATTATAAAACATTCAGTCGTTTACTTTATATGTTATTTTTAAAGCCAATAAAAAATAATATTAATTAACAACTTGTAAACAACTTAAATTATTTACAAAAAAGGTGTTATATAAATAATAATAATGAAATACACTTAAATTTAATGGTATAATTTATCATTAAATTTTATTCTGAATTGCTGTCACTTGTATATTGTAATTCTTTAATATCATCAAAAGAATCATCATGTTCATTCTCAGATTCATCAAATGACTGGCTTTCATTTTCTTCAAATTCGTTTTCATGTTCCTCAACTGCTTCTGTACTAATATGAACTGATGTTTCCATGAATTCAGCAAACCTATAATATGTAATGTATAATGTATAGTAAGTAGTAACATAAAACAAATTAATTAATTATATGTTACATTTTAGGATCTCGAAGCTTGCTAACAACTTTCCATGTATTACAATTTGGACTTTTACAATATTTTCTTAATTCTTCTAGGGCTCTAGGGGTTTCAATTATTCCTTGTTGTATGTATTCATCTTCAGATAATATTTTTGGTTTAGGTTTACTACTAGATAATAATCTAAAAAATATTATATTAGGACAAGTTCTTATCAAAATTAATCACATACCTACCTAAAAGGCAGTGAGCACTTAGTGTAGTAAAATAAAATACTCAAAATATCTACAAAAACCATAGCTTCTAAATGGAAACTACATAAAGTTACCAGGGCCAAACCGATTAACTGAAATACATAATGAAAAATACTTATTTATAACCCATGTAAAATATTATATAATCATCACCTGTAATGTCCATCTTATAAGGTCAATGGATTTGGAATTTGTCACCGGTCCATATCTATAGCAAACAACAAAACTGACTAATATAGAGAAAATTATGTATCCCAATATGTATTTATAATATAACATCAAAATCATATTCAAATTCTCTACCAATATCTGAATAGCATAGAGGCTTAACATACAACTTCCTCCTAAAAACCCGATCATCATTTTTTTCTAAATAAATGAAATATAACACTATATTATAAATGTACAAACCATTATATGATTATGATTTACTTACTTTAGGTATTAAACGACCAATGAATATTATAATAATTATAAATGAAGTAGTGACACCAATCGATATACCACACAAGTAATAAAATAATGTATTATGACTTAATCTAGCAGAATACCCGAACACGAAAAGACCGACCATAAACATTGCTAGTCTCCTTTTGTCCAATGCTATAAAAATTATAATTATATATTTAAGTTAATTAAATTCACATAATAAATTTAATGTTTTATAAAATTAAAAAAAAACTTTATATAACAAATAATTGGAAGTTAAAAAAAAATTTAGTTCTCAGTGGAACTAATGTATTTTATTAAGTACTTTCAAAGATGAAAAAAAAAACTTCTTGGAGTTTATTATAACTCGGAAGTCATTTAACTGTATACTTGTATAGTATATAATACATAATAATTAAATTTAGTGACTACTAACCTACTGAATGAATTTTGATTTTAAAATCAGAATTGGTTTTGATACTAAAACAAGATGATTGAAATGGATCTAATTTAAAATCTTTTTGTTTCCAGAAATATGATATTATTTTATTTAAAGACAATGTAGCTTCATCAGATAACATTTGTTCTTGGATTGACTGCTGGTCAAGTGCTTGATATATTATAAAGTCATCATCTTTTCCAATTATCAAATCAACCTATAATAAAATATTATGTACAATACAAATAAATATTTTATTTTATGTTTTAATTAAAATTATAATTTATACCATAATAGTTTGAAAAATATTGAAAGGAGTTTTCTCGTTGCCAGGAAAACAATATATTGGAGGAAATGAATTCATTTTTTCTATTGGAGTGCAACATTCCTTTGAATCATCTGCATTTACTCGATATACTAAACCAACATGTATATATTACATTGTATTTGAGTAGAATATCAACATATATTATGTTATTAAAAAGTAAACACAAATTATTTTGATATCAGTTTTTAGTATTAAAAACATATTTAATTAATATTTGAATGGTATTTATAACAATATTTAAATTGGAAAAATTAACTTCATTATAATAAATTAACATACTTGTTGGTACCTACTTAATAGTACATCAAACCCACATGTACTTTCTACGTCTATCTGATGAGAATTATAGCAATCATTATAAATCACAGCAATGCAAAACTTAAATTGTAATGTTAAGTGATTTAAAGTAGGGTATACTTCGGAGGGAATATCATATTTGTTTTGTAAAATATCATCTAACTATGAAGTTATAGTACTTATTAAGTTTCAATATTTAAAAAAATTGATATGATAATCCCTTAGAAATATGGTTCTCTTTAAATTTGATATATGTGCCAAGTTCAACCTAAACATCATAATTTAAATTTTGCCATATAATTTTCCTTTAAATAAACAGGACAGAACATGTGGGTATAACATATTCTTAATACATATTTTAACGATAATAAACAAAAAATTAAAATTAAAAATGATTTTAAATACTAAAATAATTTAATAATTAATAGTTATAAGATTTTAAAGTTATTTTGATTATATATTATAGTAGATAGACACAAGGTATACTACTATACTAATACAGGTATAAAGAAATACAGTGCGAAGAAGCTTCGGTTTACACCTATAAAATTAACTATTTTCAGTCAAATAAATGATATAACTTACCATTTGGTCGTGCATTTATTACAGTTACAAATATAAGTAACAAGTTTGTTACACAAATTGTATACAATTTGAATGTCATTTTTCAAAATAGTACAGCAAATGTATGTAAATTACGGATTGTTTTTACATTTGAGTTCAAATACTGTTCTTAAAGGTAAACATATTTTAATGTTAAATCTGTTACAAAAATTAAAATAATGTCTAAAATTAGTTATAATTTTTCAATTTTTAATTTTTGATAGTAACTTTTATTATTTGTAGTTTATAATTGAAACTTTGTCAGTTGATTTCAAATAACGAACTTTAACATTATATCCATAACCTTTAAAATTGAAAAATAAAATGTTCATGGATACATAAATTTATCTATTATCAATATTTGTGTTATTAATGATAATAATTTCTATGAAAAATTTAAAATTCAAATTTTTATTAAATGTTAATGTTGTTAAACTTTAAACTTAAAATGCCAGTGGATTTACATAGGCTCATACAAGGATGGTTGGAATTAGAGAGCGATCCCGGTTTGTTCACGTTGCTTTTGGAAGATTTCGGAGTAAAAGGAGTACAATTAGAAGAGATTTATGACCTTCAGAAATCATTGGATGGTCCTGTTTACGGTTTCATATTTTTGTTCCGATGGATCGAAGAGCGCCGTAGCCGCAGAAAAATCGTGGATCAGACAGACATATTTGTCAAAAACGACGATGCTATCAATAGTATATTCTTTGCTCAACAAATGATACCCAACAGCTGTGCTACACATGCCTTGCTGTCTGTATTACTCAATTGTTCAGATATACATTTAGGCGAGACGTTGGGACGTCTGAAGCAACACACACGTGGCATGAATCCTGAGAATAAAGGATGGGCCATTGGCAACACTCCCGAATTGGCACGTGCACACAATTCTCATGCCATGCCAAAAAGTCGTCCACGTATGGATAAAACCCCAGGATTGACAACCGGACGGTTTACTGGTGAGGCATACCATTTTGTCAGTTATGTACCCATCAATGGTCATTTGTACGAGTTGGATGGATTAAAACCTTATCCCATGGACCATGGGCCTTGGGCTGAGGGTGAAGATTGGACAGAAAAATTTAGAAGAGTAATTAGTGATAGGCTTGGGGCAGCAGCTGAGTATAGTGATATACGTTTTAATTTAATGGCTGTTGTTCCAGATAAACGATTGGCTATTACACATAAGTTAAATATGTTGAAGACAAATAGACAAATAGTTTTAGAAGCTCTACAACAACTTGTATTAGTTGATGGCACAGGGAAAAAAAGAAAGAATATTGATAGCAACCATTTACCAAATAAATGTACTAAAAAAGAAATGTCACCTACTCCTGGTACATCAAAAGACTTTATTGAAGAAAAGGTAACTTTTGTCTTTTTTTTTATTGAATTAAAAATAAGTCCAATACCCATGTAAAAATTAAATTAACAAGTAACAATAATTTAAAAATAATAATTATCTAAATAATTTAATAAATAGCATATAGTATGCAGTATTTTAACTTTATAATTTGTAAATATCTACTATTTATAAATTGTTCTAAATCTATAAAATTCACATTTAATTCAATGGTAAAATAACTGACATTGGTACATTTTTATACGTACTGTTGTTGAAAGATCACAAAAAACCATGAATTGTTTTCAGAAATTTAAATAATTTTGAAAAAAAAAATTAATTATATTATGTTACTTGTTTTATTAAATTAAAATTACTTCATATAATTTATTTAACTAAATAAACTATAAAAATTGTATAATTTTTTAGACATGTCCAGAATCAAGTAATATTGTAGTAATACGTGTACAGTCCTCAAGTGGTGGGTCAGAAGGTGATGGTGATCCAGCTGACATAAAAAGTGTATGTTTAGAAGCAGGAGCTATGCCTAAAGGTTGGGAAACACAATCTAGTCATTCTTCAGATAAAGAAGATAATAAAAAATTTGAAAATAATATTACGTCTAATCACACATTTTCTGCTAAAGACTTATTGGCTCTTGTAAAAAACTTAGAACTTGAAATTAATACAAGTGAAGGTAATTTATTCTAAAATATTTTATATTAATTAGATATTTATAAAATTTAATTTATTTTTAGGTAATTTACGAGAAGAAAATGAAAAACGTAATAAATATAAAATTGATGATTGTCGACGTACACACAATTACGATCAATTTATATGTACATTTTTAACTATGTTAGCCCAAAAAGGTATATTAGCTGATTTAGTACAACAGCATTTAGGAACACAAAAAAAGAATACAGGTGCACAATTATCACTTTCTGTACAATCACAGTCTACAAATCAAACACAGATGAAAACAAAAATTAACAAAACAAATTCCAAAAGTAATACTACATCCACTGCAACACGACTTAGGACTAAACGCAAAACAACTACCAAAAAAGGACGTAAATCATGACAGTTCATAATTATTACTCAAAATTGTTTCTCTTGAGTGCTTATGCCATGTTTATCTTTGCGATTTATTGCTGTTTTTACACAACATTGCAATTAATATTGTTATTAGTTTATAGTTTTAAAATACAATAAGCAATTTATAACATGTTCAATGGCTGCTTTAACGTTAAACTAAAACACTAACATATGTTTATAATAGTCATGTAAAGTATGTTTTGCTTAAATGAAATTTAACAAGATAGTTTTAATCTAACCTTAATATCTGTTAGATTTCTATGGAATTATGAATTATTTTTTTGAATTATTGAAGTTCAAACAGTTTATTAACTTTTATTAATAAACTTTAATTGATCTCAAAAATCAAATAATATGAATAGCTGAATATTATTATACCATGTGTTGGCCATCAGTGGCGTACCTAAATAGTTTTTATGAATGGAGCAGGAATAATTTTTATACCTATAATCGTTAACATATTTAAGTAAATAATTATACATCACTTATATTTGTATTAAAAAAACAAATATTCGACGAATCATAGAGTAGCAGCGAATGCCCCCCTCCCCACACAGGTACGCCAATGTTGGCTAACTTAATAAAGTTGGGAGGTAAGGGGAAGAAGAAAGTGACAAGATGATTAGTCAATCATGTGTTATTTGTATTTAAAGAATTATAATATATCAAATTATTTCTTTTAATTGAATTTTCAATTGAATTAATTGTATAGCAATGAAATATAATATATATTTGCATATATTAGTTTAAATATTAAATTAAATTTATTAGGTACTAAGTCACTACTTATATACAATTTGTATTTCTTTTTACAATTTATGATATTAAATTATTAAAAATTAATATAATATTAGTTTCTTAAATATTTTTTTTTTTTAGTTTGAATTTTTATAATGTCACTAATAATAAGTTATTATTTATTTTTTTATTTTAAGTAAAATGTCTGGTTTCAGCATTTAAATAAATATTATAAATACCTAATTAAATAGAAGAGCCATGTTCTCTCCATTGTTCATTTCCAGCTACAATGCATCTTCTATCACTTTGATAGTAATTCTCTTTAGGTATTTCTCACACTCTGCCATTATTACAACATCATCTGCATGTCCTGGCCATTATCAGTTGTTGGTCATTTTTTATCTTGATTTCTGATCTAGCTAATAAGATCTCTCTCATAAGTAAATCTAGTGCTATATTAAAAATAGCTGGTAAAAAGGCATCTCTATGGTCTGTCCCTACCTAATCTTCATCAAATACTTCTGACTCTTCCCCTCCATACTTGATTTTACATTTTGACCCATGCACAAATGTTCAAATCATTCTTATAATTTTTCTTTGTATCCCCATTTAATCCATTTTTCTCTATAGTCTTTTTCTATTTATAATACTATAAATCCTTTCCGGTAGAATGGAAAAAGAATGTCACTCTATTCTAACAGTCTAACCTAACCATTACTTCATTAATTTACAATTCATTTTTAGTGCATAAATATATTTATTAATATAGTATTTAAATAATTAAATTTAAATATTATAGTAATAACGCATGCAAATTAAAACAAAACATAATTAATAATTATTATTTTACTTATAGTCATATTACAGATTAAAAGAACAGCGTTTAAAACAAATAATTTTTTTTTAGATATTTGTTATTTATTTATTTCACCATAAATAAATATTAAATCTTTGTAAATCGTTAATACAATTTTCTATAAATAATTTTGAAATATTTATATGTACCTATTATAATACTTTCAAGAGGATTATACAATTTATGTATGGTGTTGTTAAATTACAATTAAATCATCAATATCTATGACAAAAATTATATGTTACATCTTACATCAATTTTCTTTATTCGAAATAGAGAAAAATTTATAATATGAACAAATTATTAATATAGTCTAAAATATAGGTTTAATATTTTTAAATGCTCTTATAGGTATTTTATGTGGTCAATATTTAATAATCGAATGAGAACATTTCTTTTTTGTTTTAACATACAATTCTGTTCAAACTCTAAAATAAATCATTTTCTCCATATTCTTTTATTATTTACAATAATGATTTTATGTAAGATTTAATGATTCCGTCACTAGAATTAGAGTTATATTAAGTTAGTTTCTTAGATATGATATGATATATAGCTACATTTTTTTTTTTTTTTTTAGGGGATCTATCACGATGAGAAAATATTTTCTTTGAACATTTTCATTTTCACCATTATATATAGGTACCTAATACTTCCAAACAATTTTACAGTTTTTCAAACTATCAAGTGTTTTAATAAACCATACTATATTTTAGTATTATAGGTATTCAATTATTGTCAATCTATTAACTATTTCATAGGGGAAATTGGGGAGATTATTAAATTAATAATTCTCCATGCTTTAGTTTTGATTAAAAGATCAATAAAAACTTATTAAAAATCCGTTTTGCCATAGATTTTTCCTCGTGATGATAATATTTAAATACGATAGACTAATACAAGAATAGTTATTTACCTAGTTAGTAGATATATCTTTTATGATTTCCATTTTGAAAATACAATAAAAACTTTAAAACTACGTTTTAGTTCAGTGACAAAAAAAATAAAACATCGCGCATAATTACCTACTGATATTTAAATATCACGACAAAACCTAAATGTATTTAATATATACTATTTAAGTTATCAAATTTAAAAATAATTTAAAATAGTTAATAACTAATAATTAATAAATATCGAAGCTCAAACGCCATATATCACTGTTATTTTTATTATAAGGTATAATTATACATATATTTTTTTTTTATATTTTTATGTTTTGGTGTCATCAGTTGTTAGGTTATTTTTTATCTTTTAACGAATCACAGAATCCTGCATCGCCGCTACTACCAGCTGTGTGTTTATTTTATTTCGCATAAATCTTTATTAATATTTATATGCTCATACCACACTCTCACACACACGCACAGACACACACACACAATATATACCTACATTTCCCCCCAAATGAAATAATTTGGGCCGTTAAACAAAAGTAAGAAAAACTAGTCTATAAGAGAGTAATTTACCACCTAGTGTCAAGTCAGTTGTGCACGTAACAAGATACCTGTTAGTCTGTATCCTCGTAGAAGTTATGTCTAATATATCGTTAATACTTTATTCCGTAAATAAAGGAAACATATACAATTAAAATAATATATTTCATAGGCACCAACGATTGTAATTTAAGAAATCAAATTTTTTTATATACCTACCTATATAATTTTCAAAGTATACCTAATTGTTAAAAACTTGGTAGGTACTCACTATAAGGTACTGTTACATATATTTATACCTATCCATATATTATGCAATTGTAAATATTAAACGTGTTAAATTTTTTTTATATATACAACTACACACGTAAATATATTTATATATAGATATTTAATAAACTACTTTTTAAAATAAAAAATGTGTAAAAGATTCGCAATTTTTAATTAACTGGTGCATATTTGCAGCGTTCTCTTAAGGCGAACAATTATGAATCATCTTATAATTAATCAATCTAATTTAATTTTAATTTTAAAATATACCTACATTGTGCGTGAACAAAACTGAACTCATGATGTTGAATCGGATACCCTGCATATTTATGGTACTATCAATTTTTATTGTACAGACAAACAGTATTCAATGGCTGTAAGTATTAAGATTTTTTTCAACCAAATATTTACAAAAATATCCTACTATATTTAATTCTATTTATATTGTATGATTTATAAGACATAGATAAATTAATCTGGTTAAATGATTATGCCTCATGAATACCGCAATATTTTAAATTTTCATTATACGATATAGCATAGGTATATATAGATAGGTAGATACCTATACTTATATTACTATCTACTTCTAAAAATACGCTAAAAAATTAATCTAGTTATTTAATCGTATAATATAAAAATATGACACAATTTTTTTTAGTATTTATTATTAATCATATGTAACTACTTTATAACCTAATTATATTATTTGTACTTACTTATAATATTCATAACATTCTAAATGTTTTTAATTTTTCTTATACCTATTCAAAATTCGACGATATTTTATTGAAATTATAAAAATAATTAAAAATATTAAATAACCAATTGAAGACCTATAGAGATATTAATCTAGTTTTTATTTTGACGGTTGTTGTTATAATTAGTTATTTTATTTAAGTAATAAAAATAATAATAATAATAATAATTTTTATCTTTGGATTACCTATGCTTAAAGCTTAGGTAACAATTAAATTGAAATTTTCTTTAATTTAATTTTGTTTTATATTTTATTAGTAGATATAACCACATCGATTTAAAAGATAATTTTATTAGACATATATTTATTGGACAACACCAATCACACCCTCAATTACTATACAGTTTGACTATGGCGCAATGAAAATTTTAAAACTACACAATTGCATAAGTGAAACTGAATACAAACAGATAAATAAAATTATATGTATACTGTATTTATAACATTTTATTGTCGTATAAAAAAAAGAATATATATTAATATTATGTCTTATGAGTGATATTATAATATTACCCAAGAACTTAATTTCAGAAACAATGATCCGTAAATTTAACCTTGCCAAATAAACAAAACATTATAATGAAAGCCGGTTGTGATTTGATTTGACTTATTGGATGGAAGTGAATAAATTAGGCACTTTTTAGATAATTTGTTAAGTTGTCAAAAAAAAAAAAAAAACATAAAGTTTGTCACAGGAAATATATTTTGTTTTTAATAAATTTTTTTGAATAACAAAATCTTAATCTTATTGACCTAGTTATTAAATAAACCTAATACTTAAAACTCTATAACTATTTAATATTTTAATATTATAATTTATAACGTATGGCAGGTGTTATAGATACGAATGCACGTTAGGTATATGTCGATATATATAATAAATGTAAAACGTAGGTAAACGTAATCTATGATCTACAAGTATCTTATACGTACGTAGATTTCTTAGACTTCCCTATGTAAAAATTTGTAAAAAAGAAAATTTTTATTTATTTTTATTGATAATTGTTTTAATACTTGGATAAACAAAACATTAATACAAGACAGATTAATATTAATAATTAAATAACCAATTATCACTGCTTTTAATTTTTATAATTGAACAAAATGTACAAATTTATATTTTTCATGTTTCTAGTTTATTCGATACGTCTGCAGGAAATGAAACAATAACTTTGTGTATTTTTAAATATTAAATATATTAATAAATAATATAACTATGTCATTATAATATCAGATAATATTGAATGTATTATACCTATAGTCTATATATAGGTATTAGGTAGTTCAATAGTTGGTTAGATAATATTAGAGTTAGAGTATTATACCTACATTAAACAAATTATAATTTTGCAACAAAATACATAAATTATGAATGTTGGATGTTAACAATCGACAGATATTTGCATATTAGATAGATACCTACCTATATATATATATATATATATATATATATTGTTATTAAATCTTAATTGAATAATAAACTATCAAAGTAATAATAATGGCAAAATGATCTAAACAAATTATGATCTCCCTTTTTTTCACTAAAATAATATTTTAAAATAAAGTGTTTATAGAACTACCAGCAACGTGTCTTATTGAAACACATAAAATGACAGTTTAACAATCGTAGGTATATAAAATTTTTTTTAATAAATATCATTATTATTTTATTTTTTTTTTTAGATTTATTTTACAACAATAAATCTATAATAGTTTTGATACAATTTTTGTTTACAAGATTATAATATTAGTTATTAGATATTAATAAAATAAATTAACAAAACAACTTTATATAGGTATTTCACCCACGATTTTCTTTCAGACGTGGGATTATTATCTTGGTTTTAATGTATTAGGTATTATTTAATATTGAAACATATAATTTTTAACATATTATAAATGCATTATTTAAAGTGAATGATCATTTCACAATAACATTTAAAGTCACTCTTGATAAAGTTATAGTTATAAAGTATTACTGTGCAATCTGTACCTATTGGCTATTAATAGGTAGGTTAGGTAGGTAACTATACTTATTTGATATATTTCATATACGTCTGAATTCTACAATTATTCAAGACTTAATCACGAGTTTTAAAAAAGTTTATATTTAAAAGTTAACTATTAATTTTAAATGATAAATTCTATGTTTTATTAACTTAGGTATAGGTTGTTTTAAAATTGGTAATAAATATAGCAATTTATTTAATACGAGTTATACTTTATACCTTTTTGACTTTAATTTATTATTTGAATTTTCTTAACAAATTAAATTTTTTGATTATTTTTTAGGTTATATATTTATTGCTTTTATAAAAATATAAGTCTTCAATATATCTACTATTATTTATTATATATATAGTATTACACAAGTAAACAACTTAATCCTATTATTTCCATTGATTTAAATTTGTGTGCATGTTTGCAGTTATTTTAATATACATACTTAAATATTAATACATTTATTGATAAATGTTTCGGTTATTTAGAATAAATTATAAAATTATTGGGAAAATTAGATATAATTGAATGCGTATCATATAGGCGGAGTTACAGGTGTGCAGTAATATGTATAGACACACCCAAATCGCAAAAATATATATATATATTTATTTATTTTTTATATAAATATATTTACACATTTATTTCGATTTTTTATTATAGCTGGCAAAAAATATATTTAAATAAATATTACATTTATATATAGGGTGGGGATAGCCGATAGGAAACCATGTCTAGCTCCGCCTATGTTGTATGTATATATATATATATATATATACTATTTATTGACTACCTAATAGTACCTATTGATATATTAAAAAAATAAAATAAAAATATTATTGTTATATTAATAATGTAATATTATATAAATAATATGAAACCAAAGAATTAAGATTGAAAGAATTTTAATGGATAGTGTACCTATACCTAAATATATATTTAAGTAGGTACCTACGCTTCAGTAGATACTTATGTCCTATACACAATATTTTCAATAATGTCATAGGTACCTACCTATACCTAATACAGTCTATAGTACTACCTACTAATACTGATTCGATAATAATTTTGTAGCCGAAAAAGTGATGAATTGCAACTAATGAGAACAAATAAATTATGATTAATATCATTGATTAACTAAACTAGCGATTCTATTTTCTTCTTCTCGAGTATTAGACATTTCTATAGGTAAAATATTAACTGATACATTGATCTAATATATACCTATCAAATATACAAAAACGATAAACTTATAAGACAAATATCTATCTATATATATTATAATATCTACTCAGAATCTCAGATCTTTGTCCCCTTTTGCCGAATTTGGTAGTAATAAACTAATACAATATAATTATTTATATTTTTAGTTTTTACTAGTATAACTTTAAAGGGTCAGTTTTCAAATAATTCATGGTTAAAATTAGAATTGCGATATTGCTACCTACAGCAGGCATAATGCATAGACTATAAAGAAATAACAAATATAGTCAAATAATTACAAGTAAGGTATAGGTTACCTTAGTATTCCATAAAAAAATAATTTCTTATACTGAGTTATACCTTATACCGGTTTATCGGGTAGATTAGTATTGGTTTTATTTTAGTTAATTTAATTCCCCTTAATACGAGTATTGAAGTATATCGTTTGCGTTTAATGACAGAGTGAATAAACATTAACTCGACAATAACAACTATATAACTATGCTGCAGTAGGTACTTTAAAATGGTACTTTATGGTTTATAATATTGTATTGACTTTCCCAGAGAAATACAGTACCTATGATTTGGACTTGATAATAATATATTTATATTGTTTTAAGTAAGTTATGACTTAACTAAAATAAAAATACGTTTTAGAATATATTACAATTGAAGCTTATATCTTAACAGGCTATAAATAATTTTGAAAATTATATTTGGCATAAACATTAAATATACATCTTATAACCAACATATAGTAAGTAGAACGTAGGTACCTATTAACTATAACTTAATTCTTATACTAATTTGTCCCTATATTTATAGTATATTGCTGTAAAACAGAAATATATATTTATAATTTATTATTAATATTATATATTATATATAAGTACAATAAACTATATAGAAATATTACACCGATAAATGCCGTATACTTTAAAATAATCGTCTGACGTTTGATTTTTGAAAAAAATAATAATTACATTATGAAATAAGTCAAATCAGATGTGTTGGAAAATAATAAATAAAAGTTGTGTTTATTTTGTAGCGAAAAGATGTAAATTATTGTAGACCAGAACGCGTAGGTATATCTAGACGATTAATCATGCAGTGGAAATATATAAGTTCTACTTTTTACATGCATTTTCTCGAATAAATCATTAGAATGTGTAAAACATTCTATAATACTGTTAAATTTACTCGTTTATATACCTACTCCATTAAAACCACTTAACAATGTCAACGATGTCGTTAATCCTAAACAAAATATATTTGCATCCGAACCGAGACATAACATTAAAGATTCGAATAAGCAAAAGCTATGTTATGAAATTTAATATCATTTCAATTATACATATACTTAAAAAATATATTAAGTTTATAACGATTGTAGCCTGTAGGTAGGTGGATTTTAATAATATATTAGGTATTAATTATTTATTTAGATATATATTATACTATTATATCATATAACTATAATAATTTTATATTTATATTAATTTTTAGGTGCATTATTATTTTATTTTTTTTGCTGTGTATAACAATTAAACAATCTATCTAACCACATGTAAACTACATTTAATACAAATAAAAATCGTAATTCACCTAAGTAACAACATTAACAATGTAATTGATACAAGTCAATATATAATTAACAATTAACAATTATTGCCCATTTTATACTACTAGGTATCTACATATACCTATATCTAATAGTTTATACTTTTTAGTGAGGTTTTAATGATTTATAAAACTATAGGTATGTTTAGAAAAATAATCACTATAAAGTTATAACTTTATAACTACAATTCAGTTTCAGTATAATAGCACTTAAGTACCTATAATCTACATTTTCTAGTATGCACTGTGTTATTCTTGCCAATTTAAATTTAGTTTACAAAAAGTTTGTATTATTCAATAATTAACTATTATACAATAGTTATTACAACGATAAGTGATTTATTACTAAATGAACATTTTTTTTCCAACAATACCTACGCACGTTGCAGTTAGATATAGGTAGTTAAGCACATAAATTATATTTCCATACCAAAAAAATTATGACAATTAAACGATTTCAACGAATATCTGCAAAATTTCCGGATTCTTTTTTCTGAATCGTAAAATAATCTTATTATAAATGGTAATATTGAAATACCTATAATTAATGATCTTAATGAACACGCCTTAGTATTACTTTAAGTATTAAAATATCGTTTTTCTCATTTATTATTATTATTATTATTATTAGACCACCGAGGTTTAAGAGGTTTTTAAAGGGTGTTGAATGCGTTTTTAAATGAGTACTTGAGTGAGACTGAGACGTATAGAAACTGACTATGAATTTCCTATTTAATTTTTGAAAGATCGTAAAAAGTCGGTTACATAGCGTATTGGTACGTTTTTATTGACAATGACTCAATATCCTTTCTCTTAATTTAACGTGCTTATAGATTGTATAACTTAAAATATAATTATTTAGATCGTTTTTACTCAATACAATAACTTAATCAGTTTTTACGAAACGATTGGATTTTTCAATTTTTATTATTTTTAAATCAGCACCATTTGTATGCATATATTATGAGCGTATAATTGACGTTTTTATCGGATCCCAATATTTGGACGGATGAAATAAAACGTATTAACAATTATTTATACATATTATGCAGCAAATGTATCTCTCATTTTACCCTTTTTAATATATTGATATAACCCTGACCGGTTTTTTATTAAAAAATATAAATAAAATTGAATATTATATTATAAGTTATAATATAACAGTTAATTAGGTATAAGTGGATTTTTGTTGTTTTTACTTATCTATACAAATAATGAAATATTTTTCATATAGTATAGTAGCAGTGTTATTCATAAGATGATAATTAATAAAATATAAATACAAATACTTATAAGTATATTATGTCATCTAGGTACCTATTTGTCTATGAATAATAAATATATTATACTTCCTTAAAATATATACTGAACAATTAAAGTACGTAGGTACCTACTAGGTATAGGTATGATATTTTTTTTTAGTTTTTCTACTTTTATTTATAGTTAATCTAAATTAATTCTGATTTAAAACTATTATTAGGAGCGAAACTTATAAAGGTGCAGACTGCGGGTGACAGACAGCTCCAATAACAAAATAATAATAGTATAAACTAGAGTTGATATCAGTTGACCATCCAAAAAAGTACTAAGTTGGATATTTGATGATTACCTGAGTACCTATATGTTAGTAAATTACACTGATTGAATGAAATTTAAAGTTCTAGTAACAACTTATATAAAAATAACAAATAATAAACACCATAATTATTATCTAACATTAAATATTAAAAATATATAATTATAGTCTAATTTTTTACAGTTGGCGTTAGTCAAATTGCTGACTTTAATCTTCAATAAAATTGTTCTCGGTTCACCACTGAATATAGTTACTATACAGTTAGGTACATAATATATAGTAATTAGTAATGTATGAATAGGCGTGTTTACGTAAGACAATTTGCTCTTGGGTGAGAAATTGCTCCCCCAGCGAGTTTTTTTGCGATGTTAAATTATAAAAATAATTGATAATTAGGTACACGATGCACACTGTATTTTTTTTTTTAAATATAAAAATATTTAGTGTCTGCCCCCAGCCACTTAAGGCTTAACCTTACCTACGTATTTTACAAAAATGTATTTATTTGATTATTCACATGATGATATTGTTTGATAAATGGTCTAATATAATACAATTTACCTATACATATGGTACAGTATATAGTATATACTATATATTACATATAAATATATAACACAACTATAAAAGTGATGGTATTGTACATTATAATAGTACACATTAGTATACACATTTTGTACACAAATGTACGTAAAAAAATAAAAAGGTAAAATCATGCAGTGCGTATATTTAAAGTTCAGAGTTTGTAGCATATGCGTAAATAGGGTGTGGCTAGAAGGGGTTATACTGTTATAACCCCCTCTGGTTGAAAATTAGATCCATTTAAGGAGGAACATCCAGAATCGACCTTCGCGCTTTTTATTTATAAATAAATTAAATTAAATTTCGCCTTTCGTAAAAGCTCTTTTGCAAGTGCCTAGCTTTATACGGTCTTGCTTATATATAGGTTTTGCAGTTTCTCAAAAATCTTTATACGCATAAGACACAATTATTTCTACGTAATTTAAATTCCTTAAATATGTTTTTAAGTACAAGTTTTAAATACATTTTTTAAAAATACAGCACAGTTTCGATACTTTTGTCTATTCGTATTTTCTTTTTTATTCTGATATCCAGTAACTTTAAATAATTGAACGTCGTTCATTTGTTTATTTATTTTCTGTTATTACATCAACAGTAAGTATAAGTATAAACACTCCAAACAGTAAAATATAAATAACATAATAATATATTATATGCCATATTATGTTCTATATTTACTATTCGATAAGCGAACGAGAATTTGAATTCCATTACTGTCCATATCCAAAAAATCATCCACAGCTGATTATATAATATAGTTTTTAGTAATCGATTTAATTGGTATATTATAACATATTATTTATGTTTATGGACAGTTATATTTAGGTACTTTATATATATTACAAGGGTGAAATCGTGATTCATACTAATGTAATGCACTAATGCGAGTAAAAATAAAACATTTTTCTTATAGAACAATATTATTGTATTCCTTTAAAAATGTATAATTATTTGTATAGGTATTTATATAGACTATAGTTATTTATAAATTATAATATAAATTACAATTATTTATAATCTATATTCGCTAATGTTTATTCGATTTACGAGAAACAAACAACTAGTATTTTTTCTCGTTTGTACTCATCGTCATACTAAATTTACCTTTTTAATATTTTTGAAAAGATTACAGTTTTTTTTTAAATAAATATCTTTAATAAAATAAAACATGAGACAAATTGCAATTTTAGATTTTTTTCTAATGTGTATATTGGTATATAGTTATAAAATATACCTATGTAATAAAATAGTTGTATTGTTTTTATTTATTTATACCAAAAATATTATTAATAATAACATATATTGAAAAACTTAAATAAGAATAAAGTTATCGATGAGAATAAACGGTGTGATATATAAATAAGAATAAAATAATAAAATATATACATAAATAAATACTTAGATAGATAGGTACATATATTATTATTAAATAATTATTTTCCCAGTGTCATATTTTCAGAAGGCTTAATATTATAAGATTCAAATTAAATGTTTTACTACGCTTCTACGTATATAAATAATTATACAATACTCGAATATTATTATATAGGTAGGTACAGTCTTGTAAAGTATTCGAATAAAAGTATTTGAATACTAGTATTTAAAAACATTTTGAAGTATTTTTCGGTATTTTAAATACATTTTTTTATTATTTTTAATACATTTTAAAAGTATTTTATAAGAAAAAAAAATACTTGTATTAAAATAGGCACCGATAAAAATTTTTTCTTTACATTTTATTTTTATACGTTATAAAATTAAGCTACTATGAAAAATTCATAATTTTTACACATTTCCTTGCTATTTTTTAGTAATGTACATTGTAATGTACATCAGGACTGAAGGTTATAAAAATAACAAGTATTTTTCATGTAAAGTAACTATAAGTTATATTCAATTGGGTAAACTTAGTAGATATTTTTTATTTTTTTAAACACTAGTTAACATATTTAATATTAACGGAAGAGTATTTTTATTCAAATACTTTAAAATTTTGAAAGTATTTATCAAATACTTTTTTTTAAAGTATTTTAAAAGTATTTTTTACAAGACTGGGTAGGTATAATGCATTATCGATGTATAATGAAAAATATGCTTTTTATAATTGGGGATCAGAAAATAAAAATGGTTTTTTTTTTTGCTATTGTAATGTATACACCATAATATTGTGTCTATATATATATATATATGTATATGTATAATATGATATCAGGTATAGGTACATGACGTAAATTACGTAATTAGACGTTGAGGGTGAAATGATTAATAAATATGATGCTGGTTTTAGGGGTTTCAGTGTTTCACTATAATTGTGTGCACCTTGCGTATGTTTAAATCTTTCTTGTAAAATCATAATAATAGGTACAACATTATTATAGATAGTTATCAATTTATTATTAATTCTTAAACAACATGATATTATAAAATCTCCCCGTTTTTCTTGTCGAGTCAATACCACGATTTAATATTTTTTAAATTCTAATTTTGTATACTCTATTGTTTATCAATTATTTCTGTATGGGGAAAACTATATTATATTATATTTTTTATTTTTCTGTGTAGTTTCGGTTAATTTAAAAATTATTGTTTTCGGTCTGATGAAAAGTATTATAATATATTAGTCAATAACTAAGTATGTCTGCAAGTAAATAGCTGTTAAACTAACATATTATAATATATAGCTTAATTTATCAGTGCCTATATAAAGATTATAAAATTAAAAGGTTTGTTTTTCCATAGGCATTATCTTGGACTATATTATACACTTGTTTAAAATATTCGTTGGAGAAAGGTAAACAATTATCTATCAATTTACATATTTGAGATTTAGGTATATATAGTTAATCCGCTCTAACAGCCTAACATAATTTTCATTCCTTCTGCGTGCATTCTAAAAAAAAATTATTACATAATATTTAATACTAATATACATGTTATTATATATTATATGAATACGGAATAGGTTAATAATGGAAAATAAAACTGTTTATAATATGTAGAAAAACTATGCATATATAAAAAAAGTCAAATATATATTTATTACAAGTTTAAATAAATACAGACACATTACATTGACATATTACAAGATTATATTTTAAAGCATATTTAAAATGAGGACATGACAGTATGCCGAAACACCATGCAATATGCACACACACACACACACACACACACACACACACACACACACACACACACACACACACACACACACACATATATATATATATATATATTATAACTAATATTAATCGTTCGTCTTATTACGTACTTGGACCAATTTGGTGATCAAATATAGCTTCGATATATTTGGCCTGAGGTGAACCTAATACCTTCCAATCTAGTAACCTACTCGACAGAATTGGGTAGTGTTCCTAACAAAATATTCGGAAGATTGTATTCAAAATACTTTTTAAGTAGATACTCGGAATATTTGAAATACTTATTTTCGAAAGTTTTTAATATAGTATTTACTATTTTGAATAATTTTTAAAAGTATTTTTTTAGGGAATAAAATATTTTTTAAAATGCAACTACAATTTTAATAAAATAAAATAAATTTTATTTAATGTATAAAATACTATATTATTATGTCATCAAATTTAATATTTATGGAAATTACTGTCCATTGTAATTTATGTATCGTATACCGATCAGGTATGAGGCATACTATACTGTATTAGACGAGTGACGATACTACGATATACAGGTAGTGTTATATTTAACATTTAGGTATACCTAATAATGTTTTTTGTTTAAAGAAATTGTATAAAAAAATAATTTTTCAGACATAAACATCACATGCTAATAATCATAATAATTACACTATATTTTTATAAAATTTAATATTACAATTAATATTGTAAATACTAAGTTTTAATAGTTGAAAATGTGTTAATAATTATTAAGTTATAAGAATGATTTAATCTCTACGGTCTACAAACACATCTTATAATAATTAATTACTGATAAAAATGAAGTATTCTAAAATGATTTTAAATACAAATTTCATAATATATTCGATTACATATTCTAATTTCTAAATATTTTTTCTATAAAAATTCGGAATAAGTATTTAAAATACTTTTAAAAAATATTTTACCCAAGTCTGCTATTCGATAATTCTAGTTCGATTATAACATTATATAATGTCACCATTAATAATACTATATAAAATACTAATCTAACAATCGTGATGTGTCAATAACTAGGACATCACAGTATAAAACACGTCCGAGTACCTATCTATAATGTAATAGATATACCTATTATATTATAAGTTATAAGTATACATGTAATTTATTAACGAACATACATAATATTGTTTTCATTGGGAAGACCGTCACGTGGGAACGTATAATACCGATTAATTTGTCCCGATATATTATAAGTATAACTATTAAACTTTAAGTATATGTAGGTTTTGTATAATTTATACGAGATGAAATCAGTAGGTTCACTATTCATGTGGATAAAAATATGATTGATGATCATGATTCAATCACACCAGTGATGCGTATTAACGCCTTAGTTTGTGTCGAGCGGGACTTTTTAGGAGCGGTATCATTTTCAACTTTAAATGATCTATTTTTTTTTTGTTTTAACAGTAAATACGTATATATACTTAAAATAACAAAATGGTTAGTTTTTTAAACATTAATATTAATTATATATAGGTTAGGTGCATCAAAATAGAAAACAATTTTATTAAATACATTTAATCGGTCTGCCATTTTAGATTAGAGTAATCTATCTAATACAGCAAAAACATAAGAAAGTGAAAAAGATTAATAAAAAAAAAACTTTTTAATAAATTACTTTGAATTTTTTAAAGTAACTTTTTTAGAGTACCTAAGTGAACAAATATTTTATTGAAAGAATCACTATTTATTATGGTAATGGTTGAAGGACCCAAGGAGAAATATTAATTCTGTGACCATAAATGAACGAATACATACGTCTTTCTGCCACCCTTCGAAATATTTATATCTCAAGTATCTAAAGTTGAAAATTAAATATTTTAAAAAAATTATATAGGAATATACAGACTACAGTTATTCTTAATTAGATTATTTTAGATTTAGCTAGAGCGAAAAAAGAATGTATTAGTTTTACAATGATTTACCTTTTTTTATGTCTGTAGACACTTCTTCGGGTAGAAATAAAGGTTTGATTATGATAAGTAGGAAATGCTTTCGTTAGAAAATTTTGTCCAGTTGGTACTTTGTTTAGGTTTTTTTTTTTTAAATTTTTCTAATTGAAAGAGGAAAAACCACTAATAACAGCAGAAACGGCAAAGTTTATGGAATCTAAATTTTTGATAAACTTAAATTTCATTAATTTATGATAAATAATTTTTCTGTTTCACTTTATTTTATAAAAAAAGACAATTTACAAAAATAAATATCAGTATATTGTACCTACCTATATATCTGATTGAGTTTCACTCAGAATCTTTTTTCAGATATGATATTATTGCATTTAAATCTTAAATATAATATATATAACACAATAACATTCCATCACCAATTTTTTCGAGAACTGAAAGGTACAAAGAAGGAAAGCCCATAATCGACTGTCCAGCTTTTTTAAAATGATAATTTCTAAATAAATGTTACTTTTAACGTGAGTGTTATGTGCTATTTTAAATTGGATTAAATGCTTACAGCTGATTAAAGATTTTTTAGTATAGCTACTTATATAACATATTAAAACATAAACATTTTGAAATTTTATTTCTATATATTCAACTAAGAGAATATATTATAAGGTAATATGGTATAGTTTGTAAATTATATATCATTGTATAATATACATATATAAATACAATATGTTTAGATATATATAAATTGATTGAGAAACGATTTATATTTATTATAATATATTATATTATATTGTATAATTATATTGGTGAAGCCTTCAGCCTTCAATACGTTTCTATGGCCTCTATACAAATACGATTTTTATAACAGATACTTATCAATTCCACGTAAAATACACGGACGAAATGCAAATATATAACAATAAAATTCGTAAAATATACATACATATTGCCGTTGAAAGCGTTTTATTCTTAAAATTTACAAACCAAACAAGAAAATATAAGACTCGACGTTTTATCTTCCGTCGCATCTTAGCAGTCGGATGTGATTTTGATCGTGAAATTTTAACGATTTGACGGGTTTTACTCGTAAATATAATAATTATAATATTGAGTACGAACTGCGAGATGCCTATAAACTATTGATACGTTTCTATTATATTTCACACGCCTGTCCAAATATAAGTATATCAGAAATATACCGATTATATAGGTACTTATAAAGTTATAATAATCGTAAAATTCTCGACACATAATCGTCACATTGGATCCATGTAATAAAAAATGTTTTAATAAAATAATAATGATAATACTATAGATTGTAGTTTATCTTAAAAATTTTATATTCCAATTAATTATTATTGTAATTATTTATTGAATAATATAATATTATGTAAGCCCATTTAATATAATATACTGGACAAAAAAATACATGTCCAAAGTGAGAACTAAGAGAGATTAAGAGCTGGGAATATAACCGGAAATGATTTTCAGCGTTTCCATTTAAATTTTAAATCATTTATAATCGTCAGATCGGCTAAATACAAATGACAACCATTTATAATCAATATTATATAGGTACTTAACTGTATAACGTATAAGTAATAATAAAGAAATTAGATGTCAGATCGTTGTCACACGAGAAATAATTATTTTGGGTCACTATTATTTGATAAAAATAGGAAGCTATAACAATTTTTAACATAATAATACATGGTACAGTATGTTAATCATTCCATATTTACATTTTAACTTATAAAAATAATAATTTCCATAATTTATTAATAATGTAACAAATAGTAATGTTAATAATTTAAAATGTAAGCTAATAATAATGATCATTACACCTAACCTAATGTTAATAATTTTTCTTCAAGCAGAATGTTTTTTTATTGAAAAAAAATACTTTTAAAAATATTTATTAAAATATTCTCTACAACAAACATTGACTTAAATAGCAGAGGGCATGGGGTACGACCCTCTGTGGGTGTCCTTATTTTGAGCCCTTAATTCATTATAAAATCAGGTGGTGCTTACTGCTTACATAGTCACACTCGGGGTACATCTTTTGCGCACGTCTATATGTTGGTATTAATGAAATATGTGCTAATATATAAATAACTTATAAGTCATAATTATACACTGCAGAATTGATCGTTTTTAATTTTACTTATATACTTGTAATTTTTTTTATATAAAAAAAAAAAAACCATTAATTATAAAATATAATAACAACGGGTTATATACCTACACATATTAACATTTATACAATTTATATTATAGTAATTTCTTGTCTCCTACAATAAAACGCTTTTAAAATATAGCAGATTATACATGTATTTATTTAATTTCTAAATATACAATTATGAAAATGTATCCAGGGTTTCTCGGCTGGATGGGGGGGGGGGGCACGTGCCCCTGTGCCCCATACTTGAATGCGCAACTGTTGATAATATAAAGAAATTAATGCTAATAATATTTATAACATCGGGTTACACTCATTAATATTGGTATACGTGTTTTACATTTGCACAGGGGCATGCAGAAGGCGGGCGAAGTAGTGAACTGGGACGACGTGGGCGTCTGTCGGACGTTGCGTAAAACCTACGGCCTGGACTCGCGTCAGGCGCGCATTTGCAAGACCTGGCGTCCGGTCATGCGGCACGTTTCCCGGGCCGCCGCGTTAGCCGTGGTCGCCTGTCAGAAGATCTTGCAAAACCGTCGGTGGAACTGTTCGTCGGCGCGATCAGCCCCGAGACTCACGCCGGAGCTGGTCAAAGGTTGAAAAACTTGTTTGTTTTTATGTACAATTTGTATATTATACATCATATACTTTTCAAAACCGCTCGGACGACCGCGACGTATATAATAGATATTATACGACACACAGTATTATGGGTTTATTATTTCAAAAGTTATTTACGCGTGTGTGGTGTGCGTACGTCCCCGAGCGTTTCGATTTGTAAGTATACAGAGTGATCAGAACAATATTGCGTTACAAAAATATAATGGGGAAAAAAAAAAAACATTCAAATCCCATCCAGTTTTGTAACAGGAAATTCAGATAACACTCTGTATATATTATAATATTATTATTATAACGATGTAGGTATCGGGGGAGGGGGGGCGTTTTCTATTTATTTTTATTTTTTCTTTCCAATTAAACGCGACGCAGCGTATTTTCCGCCCGAGAAACAGCGACAAGTCGTATACGAGAATCGACGCGACAGTTTATCGTAATAATATCCGAAAGCGAACTTATATAGTAATTATTTTTTGTTTTATTATTAGCTACTTAAGGCAGTGGTTTTCAACCTTTTTGTAGTTACAAGGCACACTCTGCATTCTATACAGTTTTCACGGCACACATCAGCCACAAGAAAGTTAGAAACCTATTCCATTTCACTTTTTTTATATCATTTTTTAAAAAAAAATAAATACAAGAAGCATAATTTAAAATTATAAATTAATATCAACGTAAATTCAATACAATATTTTATGAGATTTATACGTGTATTATTTTTATTCATAATTATAAAACAAGTACAGTGTATAAGTGAGAAATTTGTACTTAATTCGTTGATTCCCTTGAAGGATATTTTACAAATATGTTTAATAATTCTCGGACGAATAGTTGACAGACACACTCTCATTTCCTCAACTATTAAAATTAACTGTTCTCCTATTTTAGTTTTTAAATTATAGGGTGCTGAAAATTCTTGTTCACAAATATATGAAGTTAAAAATGGTAAAAAGAATATAGTTATGACTTATTTTTAAACGTTTCTGGTCGCCTTTTATAAAAATAAAAACTTCAAATATTCGCGGCACACCCGGAGGATCTTTGCGGCATACAGGTTGAAAACCACTGATAAAAGGGGTACCTATCTATATGCATATTATTATATGTATATACCTATACTCGTTCGGAGCAGTATTATAAATTACACGGACGGACTACGACGATATTATAATATTGGTATATAAATATAATATATTATTATAATTTATAAGTTTATAACGTATACTGGCAAACGATCAAAATAGTTATGTGTACATAATATTATATATTATATAGTTATTTAATATTGACCGAGAGAGAAAATGAAAAAAAAAACACGAAATGTCTGCGATGGAGTGAAACGTACCAATACACATATAAATAAATATTTTCTGTACGAAATCGATTCCGGCGTCTAATACTTTTCTATCCGCCGCCAAAAATATTGTTGACATGGACCAGTTTATATAAATCACTAACGGATGCCAAAATTCGATTTGATATTAATATTTTATCGTTTGGCATAGTCATCTTTTGTCAAATTTGTAGCCATAAGCCGTAACAATACTTTCACGGGCCCATAAATACGCTTTATTTTTCAGAATGAAAGTATTTTTTATATTCCAGAACAATACTTACGAATTACAAATTTTACTGTACCAGTTAATTATATTCTGTATAGATAGTTTTCCAACACAAAACTACTACCTAATTATTATAAACTTAAACCTATTTAGTTTAGTTTAGTTACAGTAAATGTTAATTTAACCCCGAAATGACAGGTTTTTTAAACAGTAATTTTTTAAAGTTTAATCATATATATCTACCTAATATTAAACATAAACCAATATAGATGAAAGTTTTAATTGATATCTATACTCGGTCTCTATTTTTCAATGAACCCCGATACAAATTGTGTAGCCAAATATAACAAATCATAAATATTCATTACGGATTTATGTAGTATGTATTTGCTAATAAGTAAATAGAACAATTTAGATTCATAATTGTTCAAAATATAGGATACACAATTATTTGATCATTTTTAAAGAAAAATAATTATGTTATCGCTTGATCATACAACAATTCTAGATATGTATAATTTATTCCAATCATAATAAATAATAATATGGAATAAGGCCGAATGTAGTACGAATTTATTTTAAAAAATAGGGGTTGCTTAAACTTGTATAGATTAGAGATTAAGATTAAGATTAGAGAACCTATGCCTTATAGATAAATAATAATTTTTGTTATTTTTAAGAGGCGGATTTAAATTCTCTAAAAACATGCTTATTTTATAAAAAAAACATTCGAAAAATGCAAAATGAGTTTTTAATTTTTTGATGTGTAAAATGAATTTAGATAGTACTGTTTAAAAATATTTAGAAAAAAATGGATTTGGCATAATTCTCGCCCAAATTATTATATATCTAGGCTTTCTATTATAGATTATAGAACCGGCAAAACGGCAAATGTATCGCTAAATTCACCTTATAATGCCAATATGCTATAATCGTAATATTGTATGCTAAATAAAATTATAATTTATATAGGTACGAAGGAACAGTCATTCGTGTACGCACTAAGCTCGGCTGCTCTGACGTACACTATGACCAGAGATTGCGCGTCCGGGATGTTATCTAGTTGCGGTTGCGGCACTCATCCGGACGACACAGACGGCACCTTCAAATGGAGCGGGTGCGACGATAATGTTCGGTGGGGCGCAAAGTTCGCCAGGCAGTTCGTAAAGAGCGAAAACGCGTTGAGAACGGCGGCCGCGTTGTCTTCAAAGAGATCGGTGGTGGTGACGGCGTCGGTCGATCCGCCGGTTGAATACGGTGACGTCGATATTTTAAGGACCAACGCCAACGTGGAGGCGGTGTTACGCGAACAGAGAGCCATGTCCATCGTTGACGACCACAATTACAGGATAGGCCGAAAAGTTAGTATAATATCGCTCTACCTGTGTACTTAATATCTATAGATATGCTTACAACGGATGTGGATATGTACAGGACTATATCCTGAGAAGGATTTAAACTAACCAAAATCTGTTTGTATAACATGGGTTAAATCAGTGGTTTTCAAATTTTTATGAATAGTGATTCCCTATTAATCGATTTTTCGTAAATCGACTCTTCTTTTTAAAATTCATAATATTTTTTTCAGGCACGTATCTGGTACCTTATCTTTGGGAGGGGGGAGGGGCGATTTATTTTTTTGGAATAGTCAAAATTCTCCATAAGTTATTTTTATTATACTGTGTTACTGTGTGTGGTACCCGCAAGCGCAATATAACTTGTGTTTTTTTTAAATGGTAACCCCTATTTTTAACATCAGATTTGGATTCATTGATGTTCTTAAGTCGATTTGATATATCACAACCGAATTTCATTCATTTTTAATTTAAAAAAATTAGTTTAATTTATCTGAATCATGATATTTTTTGTGTTTTTATGTAGTTTTCAGACAAAAAAATAAAAACATTGTAAAACTAATACATTTCTCGCTTCGCTCAGAACCTAAATACAAAATTGCAATTAATATTATTTTGCTCCCTGTTTAGATTTTGCATTATAATGCATACAGATACAGAACATGTTTATTTTCATTTTTTTGCATTTTATTTTTTATATTATAAAACGGTAATGGTGGGGCGAGTTTGGCTTCATGAAAGCTTCTAAAAAAAATTGCATTCCCCCCTTATAAATTCAAAATCCTAAATCCTAAATGAACATACAAAGTTAATTATATTTCATATTTAAATATAATATAATATAATATACTTATAATATTCAATAATAAAGTTATATATATACATATATATATATGCTATATCCAAGTTAATGGAATATTAATCATTTCTCAATGTAAATTATGAATCGTATGTATAATGTAATTGGAACACGAGAGAATTATGAATGGTTATTTAATGAAAATCTTAAATTATAAGCATTGAGCGAGTTAAGTCTAGTTTTTTGTTTTTGCAAAGTCTTTTAAATTACTATTACGAAAACAAATTGTAATTTAAACAAATTAATTTTTTTTTTTTTTTATATAGGTAGTTGTTTCAAGTGTGAAAACACACTGCAAGTGTCATGGTATGTCAGGTTCGTGCAATGTGAAAACATGTTGGAGAGGTTTGCCAAACAAATTCATAGGGATAGGTATTAAGTTGTTAAAATTGTATAATAAGTCACCAGTGAAAATAGAAATGGCCAAAGTCATCAGGTCTGGACTTCCCAAATATATGGACAATTCGTTAGTGTACATCACCGAATCTTCGGATTATTGTAATTACGACCCGAAAGCAGGCAGCTATGGAACAGTAGGCAGGTATGCAAAGTAAATTGACAAATTCTTTGAGAATTTAATAAAATAACTTAAAAAAAAATGTATTTTAGAAAGTGCAACAGCACAACAACAGGAAACAGTGAAAACTGTCTAACCATGTGCTGCGGACGAGGTTACACAACACAAATTATTGAACAAACAGAACGTTGTCAATGCAAATATCACTGGTGCTGTTATGTAAATTGTCAAAACTGTACTAGTCTGGTAAAGAGGCAAATTTGTAATTAATTGTAAAACAATTATTATTATGATATAATGATTGTCCATAAACATGGAATATTGGCAATCAATAAACAACAAAGTATTGTTTTTAGGCATATTGGCTAAGATCAAAGTGTAGAAACAAAACTATGTATGATTACAATATTTTTATTTTATATTGTTTAATATAATTAAACAAAGTTTATATAATAAAAAATTAACCAACTGTAAAAAAATAATTATGAAACAGTTTATTTAATATTTGTTGGTTTAGAAATAAAATATATGGACACAATACCATTAATAAATTGGAGATCATTTGAATTTTTACATTTTTTCAAATATATATCCATTATAACTCTGTGTGCTTTTCAGGTTCTGAAATAAAAAAGATAGCATTTAAAAAGTGTTTATGTCATAAAAATAATTAAGTACCTTTTGATTGTGTTTCATCATTAAATACTTTATCTTCATGTTCACTTTGTTTAATTTGAAGTCGTTTTATTTCGTTATCATAATCTTTCCATTCACCAACAATTCTCATGGCTGCTGTTAATTTTGCTTCTTTAGTTAATGGATTATTGCACTGAAATATTTAAATTAAAATTAATTAATCTTAAATACCGACATTTGTTATTTAGTAAGAATTTCTATATTAGTCTAGTTGTGTATCACTTACAAGATCAATTGTTTTTGCTGATTTTTTAGAAGCATCATCACACCATGTTTCACACCAAAGCCATTCTTGTGGTAAACTTTTAATGGATACTTGATGAATCATGTTATTTGGCAAATCCTTTGAAATAAATACAAAATTATTGGAAATAGTATATAATAATCTAATTGAATGTCATATTTATTTTTAGCCTACTTGATCTAAATTTGATAGACTGTTTGGGTCTTGACTAAGTGCCTGATATTGACCTCTTAATCTATCACCTGCAGCTACTTTCCTAAAGCGTTTTAAATCTACAACATAGAGTGCACTTATGTGATAACGTCTGCCTTGCAAATGAGTTTTCCAGTATCCTTGTTTCCAAAATCTAAAATAAAATAAATTGATTCAAAAACAAATTTGAACACTTTTCTTTTTAAGCATACCTGAATCCATCCATTTCTTTACGACTTTCACAAAATGGAGTATATGCATATGGAGCACCACCTAAATCTAAATCAACTAATTCTTTCATATCAGCTCTAACTACTTGATCTGCATCAACAAATATAATTTTTTTAACATCCAGTGGGAAAAGAACATCTAAAAATAGTATTTTATATCCCCATATAGTTCTTTGTTTTTCTGTTTGTTGATGGAGCCAACGTGGCCACTTATATTCGACTAATTCATAATGAAATTTATATTCCTGAGCCATAATAGGTAGGAAGTCCTAAATTAAATAATTAAATAAATCATAATAATTAATTACATTGTTTGTTAAATAACAAAATAAAATTGTATAAATACCTTAAATGTAGGAGAAAGATAATTTTTGAGGAACCAGAATTTTACTGGCGATTTAGTATTTTTTAACACACTCAACATCATTATTCTTAAAAACCGTTCATATAAATGGCCAGAAGCAACAGAGAATATATTTATAGTATCATCAGTTGATTTATCAGGTGAACTGAAAGAACTATGTATATAAAACAAAATTAAAAATAAAATACAACCACTTAAAAATTAGTAGATTTTATGTATATTTTAATGAGATTTTTTTTTAAAATTAGAAACTAAACTGAAGTGTATTCAAAATGTATACAATTTTTATTTACCTGGTGATGGAATTCCAAAGACCTTTGTTTTCAGTATCATCATCACCTAATACATTTAAATTCTGTTTTCCTGGTTTCTTGGCTACTTTCACTTTTATTATGTGTGAACGGAATGAACTAATCATTACTTTAATATCCATACTGTTGGGAGATCGATCAGATCCTTCATGAGATATAATGTCATAAATATCAGCTGATGGACCTTGACGAAGTCTTAACATCCAGGCTCCTGGGTTAGCTTTCATTTGGAAATAACCCAAGTTTGCCATAACTATTGTATCAACCACTACTGGATTAGACTTTGTTCCTAGAGTCATTTGAAGACCTCTAGGTGGATTCATATTAACTGAATCATAACAATGTCCCTCGAGTAAAAGATATTCTAGTTCATATCGACTACATAAAGATACATCAAAATATGAATTGAGCACAAAAATAATGTTATTTTTAATAATTTTACATACCTATAAACACCCATTTCAACATCCTCTAGTCGAATGTTATCAAGATCATATGGAGATTCAACAGATTCTACTAACCAATTATCTGGTACATGAAGTATTTGTGTTAGTAATGGACTAGTGGGCATATTAGAAAATTTGGCAATTGGATCAGGAGATAAATGACCTGATTGATCAAAAATTACTTCAGTTTCAAGTACAAAACGATAAAAACTGAAATATAAATAAAATATAAAAATACATTTATTATGTAAATTAAATAATTATTACACATACCTTTTAACAGGCATATCACTATTTTTATCTACACAATTTAAATACACATTGATATTGGCATTTAGTACACGTGACAACACAGAAATAATAGACCCAACTTTTTGGGCACCTCTGGAGACAGGATCAACAATAACATTAATTTCAAAAACGGGTTCATTTTCATTGTCAGCATTTAATTTAATAACGCTTCATAAAAACAAAAGAAAGTTGTAATTTAATACATTTTATATAACTATAATTTATAAATATGTATAAAATATTACCTGTGTTTAGTAGAAGTATCAGGCATAGAATGTCTATTTTTTGACTGAGAACGGCTACCAATTAAAGCACTGGCTTTCAATATCATATCACTTGTAATTTCCACTACATCTATAAATAAATATATTAATAATTTGCGTATATTCTTAACATTTAAAACATACCTGAATCCTTAAGTATGCTAAGAATTTTATTAACACTACTTTTTAATGTATGCTGTTCTAATAAAGCAAAGTCATCAGTTAAGAAATCTTCATCTTCATCAAAAGGGCCCAAAATGCGTCCATTAGTAATTACACCACATTGTCCACTTACAAAATTTAATGCTTCTATGGCATAGCTAATATACAAGTTGATATCTATTTTTGATACATCAAAATGCAACTCTTCCTACACAAAATGAAATTATAATTTGGTTAGTAGTGAAATAATAAATAATCAACAATTTTTTATCTTACTGGTAGTAAATTTATGAGTTCTATGTGATCTTTATTAAATTCAATTGCTTGTGTTAAGTGCTTAACTAATATATTAAATTTGTCTTTATGTTTAAAAGCTTCAAATACAATTTTATTTATTTTCATAACATGTTCATCATTACTCGATGGATTTGGAATAACTCCAATACGAGATTCTGAGTCAGAATTCTAAAAAAAAATAAATTATTTTAAATAATCATTTAAAATAATATTAAAACTAATATTTATAAAATAAATAATTCACAATAATTGTCTATAAATATATTTTTGGTTTTTAAGAGTTTAGTAAGTTTTAAATTAAATTAGATACTAGCAATTAATGAAAAATAAACTAGGTTGGTCGGTATGGCGTGATACCGACCTCAAATAATATCGGTAACAACGGAGAGCAGTGCCGACTTTCCAGTGAATTTATCTACATTAATTTATACACATTTTGTTTTGGTACAGAGCTGCGCTACACCGAATGACCGATCTAGTAACCTCCAGCTTTATGAGTTATAGAATTTATGAGTCGTATACACATAATTTTCTTTAAATATACATTATATTATTTATTTTCATTTTTGTTACACAAAAAATACAATTACAATATTATGTTATTAGTTTATGAACACATATATGAAACACTTTTTAGTTCTTATTTAATATAATATTTAGAACCTTTAAAATTTGTAAAAAAATAATCAGTAAGAAGTATTTATTAAATATTTCATAACAATTTATACTAACATAAAAGTTGACCATATCAAAATTTAAATAGTATTAATTTTACTATAACAATATTTAAATTAACATTGTTCTTAAGAACAGGATGACAGGAGTCAACTTTTTTTATGTCACTGAGAATACTAAAATTTAATTGCATTATTGTTTGTTTATATACATATACAAAATTTAATATAATATATTATTTGGCAATACATATTACATAAAGAATATTGTAGTTTTTTAAAAAAATAATTATTATTAAATTAAGTAAATAAAATAATATAACATTATATGTATTTAAAAAGTGATTTATATTTGACTTACCAAATGCTCAAATGTATTTTTTATTAATTTAAATGTAGATAACTTGGAAAAATCTCCAACAATCCAGTGTGTAATAGGATTAATACTAGACTTCTTTGTAAAAGTAATATAATGCATAGACTTAAAAATAGAATTGTGTTTATTAGTTAATTCCAAATTTTTACTTGAATCTGGATTGAGTACGCGTGAATTAAGCCTATAAATATATTACAGGTAACTTATATTATAAATCATTTCACAAAAATAATTATTATAATATACAATTGTTTAATAATTTACCTCGGCATTACATTTGGTTGAGCCATCAACCAATCTACAACATTATCTGCATCAGTCAACTCTCTTTTGTAAACAGCTTTTTGTAAAGTCTGTGTTTGACTAACTAGTTCTACTAAAACAGCTTCTTCGAAGTCCTCTTCCACTAAAGATTTTTCTTGTAATGGTACTCCATTAAGTAATACTTGAGGCAATTTCCTAAATCCTGTTTTAGCAACATACTCTTTTGCTAATATTCGGGCAGTATCATAATCACTATCTTCTCCAAATATATCATTAATAGGAGCTTTAGGATATTGCTTTTTGAACTCATTTAAAACATCATCTACAATGACATCTCGATTTTCACTAATTGAAGTATATATAGTTGTTATGAAATTAAATGCAGCTAATGGTTTTGAAGTTTGTTCAATAATATAATTATAAGCATTTAATAAAGCCACACTAGCATCTTTCAATCCTATAGCTGGTTTAGGTGAAACATTAAATATAATACCAACCCTCAAGGGACTCTGATGAGTCAAAAATGAGTCAGTTAATTTTAATAAAGGCCAAGAACTTTTGGAAGATGGATCACAAACAATTACAAGGTTATACAGATTACGACGGATGCTTCTTAACATTCCAGGAAATGTAGGTCTGAGTAGGTCATCAACTGACGAAGGCCACCTTTTATAAGCAGCATCAGTTTCTAAGTCATTTATCCATTGAATAGCAGAGTCTCTAATATCTACAGCATGTGACTTTCCTTTAACACTACCCAAATCCAATGCCAACATAGAAGAAATAGCTTTTTTGTCTGTTATGCCTACAGAAATTATACAGTTACAATTTGTTATTTTTAATACATCATAAAACAGCAATTACCTATTGAATATAATCCTTCCATTATATTTAGCTCTTGAGTAACTGAATCTAAAATAGTTGACATATCAGTAACATCTATGTCAAAATACATTCCATTTAATAATAAAACTGTGTCACTAGTTTGCAAATTTAATCCCATTGAAAAACTATCTTGATTTTTAGATACCTCGTCTCTTAGTTCTTTGCTGACTTTAACATTAGCCAATGATCTAGCCTAAAAATTAATTAAATATAAAATTATATAATTAAATATTAAATATATATTTTAAAAGTTATTTAGGATTTTGCTTTGTAATTACCTGAGTAGGGAAATTTTGAGCAATATGAATAAATGTTTCGATAGCATCTTGAGGGGGACCATTCATAATTCTTTGTGCTGCCTGTAAACTTAATTCTTGGAACTGCCATGCTTTGAGTGGTGCTAGCTCACCGCTGACTTCAGATAAATGATTTCTAAATTTTAGTAGATCCTGTTTTTTATCTGGGTACAACTCGCTATAATATGAAAAAAATCAAATACAAATTATTAAATACAGTAAGTTAATAAAAATAAAAATAAATATAAATTACATAAGACGTTTAAAATTAAATCCTTCAATTTCTGAAATTTCATCTTCCGCTTCATTTATATTTATGTCATTTTTATCTTTTACTACACTATCATCTTCTGCTTTATATTCTGTTGATTTCATATGCAATTCTACACCAAACCCAGAAAGGCGAACTTTCTGTTCACTTTTTTCCTATGTAATAAAATATATGCCAATAATAAATACAAGATTAGCATAAATACAAAAATAAATACAATTAAAACGGTTTATTAAATTAATTACTTTAACAAAATGACGTAAAACATAATCAATGGATCCTTTTTCAGCATATTGTTTTAAAACTTGATGAAAATTAGAAAATTCTGCTGTTCCTAATTCACTATACAAAATTGCAGTATTATTTTTATTTTTAGAAGAAGGATGATGATGATCAATATGATACGTTTCAGATGGTATTTTTGAACTTTCATCCTATATCAATAAATTTAAAAAAAATGGTTAATCATAATAATGATTAACATGCATTAATACTCAAATTAAAAACTAACATTAATTTTTTTTAAAACATTTTTCAATTTTTCAATTGAACACACAAGTTCGCCATCAATTTCTACTGTTGTGGAACACTTAATTCCTCGGTCAGCTGCCATTTGTGCATACATTTCAATACGTGGTGAATATATATGCATGGATAGAGACAATTTTAATAGTCTCAATTTGGAATTGGATAATAATTTTTCAGCCTTGGATAATGCAGTTTGATATTTAATTTTATCATTATCTACAGTATAATAGTTATATATTTATATAGTTATGAACACCTATTTTATTATATATTTTATACTAATTACTTACCAAGTTTACTAAGAGCTGGATTAAGCTCAGATATACTATCAATAAAAGTCCATAAAGAATGTTGACTTTCTTCAGCCATATACTCTGCCATTTCTAAAACAAGAGGTACCATATTCCATTTTGTATCAATCATAGTTGTAACATACTTCCCTCCCTTTTTTACATTTTTATTTTGCGATCCTTTTGAGGTCAATATGTATATAAAAATCAAAGCTATAAATAAATGAAAAATTGACGAATCTGAAACATTGCATATAAAAAAATAGATTTAATTAAATAAATAAATATAAATGTATAGGTGTAATATATAATATAAACATAAACAATTAATTATTTTAATTGTGTTAAATAAACGTATAATTTAAAAAAAAAAAACTTACCAGTAAAAAAATATTTTATCTAATTTGTCCAAAATTAAACAATTTTAATAAATTAAAAAATTAAACTATGTCTATTACTTATGATTGAATTATGAAAACTTCTATTAAAACAAATTTATTTGGTCATGGAACTTATTTTATATTTTAATAAATGAACATTCGTACTAGAAATTTAAAATTTGGAAGAACATTCTTTTATTTTATATACTTTTTTAAAATCTATTTAAACTTAATTAAAATTACTTTAATCTCATTTCCTGAATCATCAGTTCAACATGTTTATCTTTAAAAATTTTCTATTAAAAAGATTTCTTTTTGATGTCTGAAAACATTTTTTTGGGTACAAATTATGGTTTGATTATCACTTGTAAGGTTTGCTGTTGGTTGCAAATGGTATCTACTTGGTACTTTTTATAGCTCATTTTTGGAATTTCTCAAAACTTTATCTTTGGGAGAAGAAAAATTACCAAAAAAATATAAGAAAATGGCAAAATTCACGGAGATTGTAATTTGTACGATATTTCATGATAATTAATGCAAATTTTAGCTTAGGAATTTGAGTATTCACATAGATGTTCTACATATGAACATATATTAAAAAAAAATTTTCTTACTACATATAAAGCTTTGAAATTTATTAAAAAATGTTTAATATTACCTGCAATTTTGGGTTAAACAGGTTTAAAGATTTAAAGAAGCATAATCATATACTATTTAATCTATTATAAAATATTTTGAAAATCGTAAGTCACAATTTTTTTTTATAAGCTTTAGAGAATATATACTAAATATAAATATTTAGTAGAATATTATAATTTAGAGAATGTTATTATTATTATGATTCAATTTTAAGTTTTAACACATGAATATTTTGTTTCTTAATATTTTAAGAACCAAAGGGGGACAAAGGAGGAACGTCCAGAATAGACCTTCCCACTTTTTAAATTTTTGTTTTCTACAATAAACCAATTTGCCAATGTAATATTATAGTTTGGCTTATTTCAAATTATTAGACCCCACCCAACTTTATGTACTAGTTATTAGATAGGTAATTAGTAAATATTATAAAATTATTTACAATATATTAAATTATACTTAATTAACATAATAATTGTGAATTACATATTTTTTAAAATGAACATGATATTGTAAACATTGAAATTTCTAATTCATTTCAATGTTAATAAATATAATAAAAGTTATTACCATTTTTCTTAGTCTTCCTTCGTGATTTTGATTTTTTTCTCCTTTGTTTAGCATAATTGTCCTTAATCCCTAAATATAAATGTTATACATTTAATACAATTTTGTATTTGTTTACTAATTGATTTGAGAGTTTGACAATAAAATATAATCTTACAATATTCATCTCCTGATGAAATGTATCCATCGTTGTATGCCATATTACAAATATACCTAGACTTATTGTCAAATGGGTAATTGTATAATCTATTCTTAATAAAATGAATTAAAGAAAATAAAGACACATAACTTATAATCGTCAAATAAATAAAACAAATATAATAATTTATATAATTGAAAACGAAAACAAAAATATTGAATTATTTGTTATTACACCAAATTATTATTTATATCTTATAATTATTTCCCCGGCCCCCGACAACGTAAACATACAACGTAATAGATAACATACATTACTACAATCAATGAGAATTATTCTACGGATTACATGTAAACGAATTTGGTTGGTTAATGATAAATGATAAGCTAATAAGTGGAATTAACTTTATCACCTTGTTTGAATGAATATTTAAAACAGCTGAGAGCAGCATGAGCATTATATTTAATTAACCATTATTACAAATTTAGAACTTGGAAGTAAAATTATTTTAGTTCATAATAGGTATATTAAATTAATAAGTAATATTATATTATTCGAGTTTTTGATTTATGACTCTATGAGTAGCGTTTTAAAATTCTATTTATATTATAAAATAGTATTCACGTAAAATTGTGAGTTTATTTATTAATAATAATTAGAGTTATTACTTATTAATGAATAATGAAATTATTGAATGAATTTATATTCATTATTGAAGATATTTAAACATGATTACATGAATTTAAGTATATAATTTATTACAAATATATAATCAATATAATGGCATAATATCCAATTTTATATTATATAATACTATATAGGTATTATATAAATGACAATGTACGACCAACTTGTACGGTTATGTGGTTATCCAATTTAAAAAACATTTTTGTTTGTTTTCGTATAAAGAAGTACCAACTACCTCATGCACATTGTTGTGCAATAAAAATAATTATTTAGGTATTAGTCAACATATTTGTTTCACATGGACATTTAAATTTTAAATATTTTTTCTGAAAAACTCATTAAAAATAAATAAGTACTTACTAAATATAAAAATAAAATGGATTTTAAACATTGATGAGAGACATGTTACACACCTACATGTTTACTCATGGTGAATTTATGGGAAGGGATATTAAAAAATAATTAAACATTTGTTTATAGAAATAAAACTGGTAGCATATAAATTATACATGACCTATTCATTTAATATTGAATATAGGTAACTATAAAATAGTATATAAAAAAATTATTAGAGTGAAATCAAAGCATCACAACAAAAACTTATTTCAAGTGTTAATAACAAAAATGAAAAATTAGATTTCCCCCTTTAAAAAATTAATGAACTCTACTCGTATAGATTCTTTATCTTCTATCAACAATTCTCTAAAAAGTATTATTGACACCATTAAAGACCAACTTAAAATTATTAACTCATTTTCATCTGCATCTGAAGATATAATCAATCATGAAATAATATCAGATATATTTGATCAACAAAACCACCCAAAAAATGTTTTTCTCCTTAATTTGCTAATTCTTCCAATGATACCATTATTTCCATTATTTCCAACTTCACATTATTTAATTCAATAGCTGATTTCTTCATTTGAAATCTAGATCCTTTTATTTTTCGTTTGGGATCGCCATCATATACAAAAACTCTAATTGTGTAACTAATTCTTTAACTAAAAGAATATTTTAAAAATTTTTCTTCTAAAGAAGTATTTTAAAAGGAAATATTTTATAATTGTATTGGGTCACTTTACTTTTAATCTATATATTGTGCTTTATGCTTAATTAGGTAGTAAGTATGAAATACAATTATTCTAATGTAAAATGTTAATCAGTAAGCTCTTGAAATAAGTTGTTCAAAAATATGCCTATGTTTAAAAATTGGACATTAGGAATAACTACTTTAGTTAATTCCAAAGTATCTGCAATTGAATGGTTTCATATAATCAAAAGTTAACATAGAAACAAAGCTCTATAAATAAAATATACTCTTAATTTATTTAAAAAATTAAAGAAAAACAATATAATTATGTTTTTCAGTTTTTTTAAACTTAAATTTCAAAACTAATTTATAGACAATATTCAAACTATACTGTAAATATGTTCAAACAAATTATTAGTAATTTATAACATGACTCATTGAACTGTAACAAATGTTACTTATAAGTTGAAATAGCAATATCATTTACATAATTATATTACAATTTATATTATATAAGTAATTTGTAAATATATAATTTAATTAAATATTATGCACATAATAGACTAAGTGTACTTGTAATTATGTTATTTCGAGTTTGAAATGTAATTAATCGTACAAAGAAAAATTCTCATGAAATAAAGATTTTTATTAAGAGTTATTTTGTTACTTTTTATAGGTTTGAACACTATTATTAGAATTGTTGTTTGGAACTTTATATAAGCTAATAATTTTATTTTACTTTACAATAACATTTAAAACAAAATATATTGGGATAATGGGATCAAAAAAACTTTAACAACTAAAAAATTACAAAATATGCTTAAATTATATGAAATAATGATATCAAGGTAAATATTGTAAGATAAAATTAGGTCACAAGTTCAATAAGGTGAAAATTTATCACTTTTATCTTTTTTCTTACTCAATTGTTTTTTATTGTTAATACTCCCTAATAATTCTTTTAGTCCAGTCAATGCTCCTAAAGCCCCTAAACCATTTGGATTTGATAATAATGTTGCTAAAGTTTCAGTTGTTGTTTTTGCATCTACTCCAAAATTAGAGGAAAATTCTTCATCATAATCTACTGATTCTCCAGATGATTTATTATATTGATCAACACTGTAATAAAAACACAGAAATAAAAATGATTGAATTTTTTTTAGGCTAATCTACTACTAACCTTAGGTTAATTAACGTTTTAGCGACATTAACAGCATCAGACTGCCCACTTATTGTTATAGCTCTTTCTGTTTTTCCAGACGCTTCATGTTCTTCAGTATTGGATATTCTTATCATAGCTCCACTAATTCTTCTGTAAATATGTATATATAATGTAAATAAATATTATTTTGAGAATTGTATTTTTAATTTTATAATTTCAAAACATATATAATAAGAATAGTTTTTAAAATGGTTTTGAATTGAAAATGAAAATATTCACAAATGGAAGTTATATATGTTATATTTATAGTTCAATACATTTAATTACATTTGTGATATTTTTCTCAAAATTAGAGAATGATAATGAAATAAAATATAGTAAAAAATTTACCTAATTTCGGCAATTTTTGTTCCTCCTTTACCTATAATACATCCAATTATATCATTGGGTATAGCCATCTCATGTGTAATATGCTGTTGTGAAGTTTTTGAGTTAATGCCACCACCACCACCTCTTAACTGACTTCCAGCTAATGCAGCAAGCACTATAATAATTTTCCATTGATAATTGATACACTTTGATTAAAAACAATTAAATATTACAAATCACCTGATGGATCTAACCCAGAACCTGCAATCAAATTCGGAGCAATACTTGCAATTGTATTTAATGCTGTATTTGTAGCTGATTGCTAATGTTACAAAACATTTAAAAATATTAAATTTAACTTAAATATATAAATAGGGCTTAAAGTTATAACAAAATCATATTAAACTAACATTTTAAATGATACGATTAGTAAATTAGTACAACTTGCATGATTATTAAATATTTTTTTTCAGTAAAATTTAGAATTAAAATTTTAAAACTTAACATATATATACAAATAAATAAACTTTTGTAAAATAACTTTGTAATAAGCCACAATATGTCAAAACAACTTTAAATTAAAAAAAATTATATTACTTGCTATTAATAAAATAAATTATATTCTTCTATAATATATATAAAATATAAAAAATAAATATTATATTTACATCACCAACTGCTGGAATTGCCAATGAACCTTGTAAAGTATAGGCTTGACCGCCACAAAATACTACAGGTCCTGGTTGTGTCACTAGAGGTCTATACGCAACTGTAGGCCCTCTTCCTGGTGTCTAACATTAATGAATATTTAATAATTCATAGTTAACATTTTAATTATATTTATACATACTTCTAACATAACAATACATATTTGATGGATAGCTTCGGTAATAGCTTCTGCTGAACCACTAATGCTTACAGTTCTTTCTGTAGAGTTTGGTAACAGATCTGAAGCTACATTAACCATAGCCCCACTAGCTTCTCGAATTTCTCTAATTTTCACACCTCCTTTTCCAATTAGTGAACCACACTGAGATGCAGGTACAATAAGTTTAATTGATGTTGAATTTGTATTTGGTGCTTTACGAATATTTTGAGGGTGTGAGGAAGAATTCTATAAAAATATACTTTTATAAAAAAGAACAATAAAAATAATATCACTTTTTAATAGCTTTTATATTTGTAGTATCTGGCCATATAAAATAAATTAAACAATTATGTATTGATTAAATATTTAATAAAATTATAATTTATCCTTAAAATATTATTTATTATACATATTAAATGCAAAAGTTATACTGTACATATTGTATTACATTAAATAATATAATAAAGAAAAGGAATAAGTTAATAAATGAAAATTATTGGTAACTTTTTGTAGGTATAATTAATATTTTCATCATATAGTTTATAATTTGATAATCATATAATATTATATAAACAAAAAGATACAAGATACAAAAAAGGTGATTGTTTAAATATTTCTTATAGATGTAATATGTAAACAATAATATTACAAGATATTGAATTTTAAATAATTTTAATATATTATTCAGACATGGATCAGATCAATATATAGATTGATAAATGTATTCAAATATGACAAAGTCAGTAATTATTTAGAAAAAGACGATACATGAAATATAAAAATACATTATATTCTAAATTCAATGATAGATCGCTATGTCAATTTACTAATATTGAAAATTTTGGTTATAACTATAGAGGAGATAGACAGAAAACAATTTTAGTACAATATATACCACTGAAAAATATAAAGCAAGTAAAAACTTTTATAAAACATTATGATGAAATTTTATTAAGCAAAATGAACACACCAGAAAAAGTAAAAAATATGAAATGTACAGAAAATGAAATCTCGTTAAATGGATTAGAGATATCAAAAGCTAAGATAAGTGAAAAACTTAAACTCATAAAAAATGGAACGCCAATGCTTCCAAAAATTTCAGACATGGAAAACCATTCTCAAAAGATATAGATCAAATAACAAATAAAAATTTGAATTTACATGATAATTATAAAAAGAAAAGTGGGAATGTCGATTTAAGGCGTCCCTCCTTCGCCCCTTCGGTCCTCAGAGAAATTAGTGGTTTATTATAATTAAGATTTGAATGCAATAATATTGCATTAGAGAAAACGATTCTGAGCGAAACTCAATCAGTTAATATATATTATTATAATGATAATCCGTTATAAAGTTTTACTATGAATATAAATTTTGTAATCTTCATTTACTTGGATTTTTTTATAGCTAACACAAATAATGAATATTTTATGTATATCTAATTATTATTAATTTTTTTTTAAATTGAAGTACACTTAACAGATTTGATAAACCGAAAATTGACAGAAATATTAAACATTTTTGGAAAAAAGTTCAAAGTTCTATACTTAGTCAGAAAATCAACAAATCGTTTCAAAAATGTTTTCTAAATTGTAGAACACTTATGTTGATACTCAAAAAAAATTTTAAGTCTCTACAATCAAAACTCAATTAGTTATCACGAAATTAAAAAATTTAAAATAATGAAACTGTTATTTTGCCGATTTTCGAAAATGTTAACTTTAAAAGACAATTAATTTTTTCATTAATTCAAATTTGATTTTCAAAATATTTTGTAAAAAGATTAAGTAATATATGATTAGACTTCGACAAAATTTTCAAAGCGATAAACCAAAAAATGACGGAAATATTAAACATTTTTGGAAAAAATATCAAAGTTCTATACTTGGCCAAATAATCAACCGATTCTTTCCAAAATTGTACCACACTTGTATATTACTTATGTAAATACTCAAAAAAAGTTTCAAGTTCGTATGACCAAAACCCAATTAGTTATCTCGAAATTAAAAAAATTAAAAAACAGAAATCGTAATTTTGTCGATTTTTCATAATTTTTTTTGTAGTTTTTCCCCTCCCACAGAAAAACTTTTGAGAAATTTGAAAAATGTACTAAATAAAGTACAAACTAGACACGATTTTCAACCGAAAGCATACCCTACTTGTAGTAATCGGACCATTATTTCTACCCTAACCTAACCTAACCTTTATTTCTAAAAAAAACATCTTTGTAAAACCAAAACATTCTTCCCTTCGCTCAGAATCTAAAATATTAAAATCATATTAAAATGTATACGCGAACTTAAAAAGAAAGATAGTACACATTTAAACTAAGTAAAAAATACACAACTACTATTTTGATAATTAAATAAATAATTTGTTTTAAATTTTTATGGTACCTACATGAAACAATATAATACAATATATTATACTTATAGTTATAGGTTGTTCTATAAGTTTAGCACATGTGTAAACTAACTATGAGAAAAAATTAAAAAAAAAATTTAAAGTACCTACGTATAAAATTGCATTAGTTATCATGAAAAACCTAAAATAAATTTCATCAAAATTACGATTTCTGTAAATGTTGACGTTTTTTTAGATAGTTTTTCTTCTCCCACGGAAAAACTTTTGAGAAAAATGAGCTAAATAAAGTACCAACTAAATGGAATTTGCTACCAAAAGCATAACCCTATTTGTGGTAATCGGATCATTATTTCTACCCAAAAAAATGTTATCATACAGACAAAAAAAAAAAAAACTTTTGTAAAATAATAATATATTGATATTTTATAGCAATAACAAGATATAAGTTAATCTAAGACCTAAGTCAATCAAATATGTTTACTTAATTTACAATATAATTGGTAATCAATTTAAAAATAAAAATAATAAATTAAAATATAAAATGTATAACAACATTAAGTAATATAACTAGATGTCTTTTATGTGATATACATGAAACTCTTACATGATATATTAGAATGTGACTAACATTTGTAATACTGTAAACATTCTTCTACAATACTTTGTTTGATTTATTTTACCATCTTAGTAAACTAATAAATTAACATCAATTTTTTCCACTGTATTAATGTACACAGAAAAAAAAATGTACAATCTATATATCGATACATCCAACGAAAAAGGTATTAACTCTA
>CM023359.1:60013657-60090004 GCA_013282895.1 Eriosoma lanigerum | reverse complement strand
ACCTTTTTCTTTGGACGTATCGATATTATGGTCATTAAATGTTAGTAAAATTTTAACATAAATGATAGAAATTGACATTTTAGCTAAGAAATTTATTGTATGTAATATAAGAATATAAGTAGTATATATTATTAAAAATCATATTACCTGTTCTAAAATTTGTGTGACTAATGCAAATGCTTTTTGTATTATATTAATATTTCCAGTAACCGTCATTATTCGTTCTGGAGTTGAACTATCAGTGACAGTAATTGTAGATTCTGACTATAAAAAATAAGAAAACATTAATTATTTATAATTTAACCACAATATTACATTTATTTCATAATTAAGTCTAACGAACTAATTATATTCATCTATTAGTATAATTACTTGGTTTCTAAGGTCTCTCAAAACTTCTCCATATTCTCCAATTAATGGAAGTATTTCCTACAAAAATATAATTTAATCTAATAGGTAAATAATAGTTGATTATATATATATCACCAAACCTTTCCCATAAGTATTCTAATAGTTAACACAACATCAGAATAATGTCCATCTGCAGGATCATAATCAAGTCCTTCATGTGCAGCCATTCTTCAACTTTTATCTAACCTATCCCAACTCGATTAAAATAAAATGTAAGTAAACAATATCATGAAAACAATTAATAATTAATAGGTATCTTAAATATAAAAGTAAAATTATAATTGTAATTTAAAAAAGTAAATACATCGGTTTATCAGGACTCGTGTTAATATAATCATTTATCATAGATTATCAGATAATCATGATGTAAACAACATGTTATTGGGTACAGGTACAGGTATAGAATAATACAGCCAATGTGTATTGATAATCATACACCAAATATACCTTAAGTACAGTAAGAAGGGAAAAATGATACATATCGTACGAACCAAAAGTTGTCGATATGAATTCAAGTGTTCAAGAAGCTTATTGTACGTTATAATCATAGATGTAATCAAGTACGCTATTATAGTACATAAGTTACAGTGGTACCTAATCGTATCGGCATATTTTGTATAGTTATTAAAATATTTATATTGTGCAATACTCAGTCAAATATGTATAAAGTACTTAAATAAAATTGTTTCCAAGCTATTGCCATATAGACCGTGTGGCCTAATGGATAAGGCGTCGGACTTCGGATCCGAAGATTGCAGGTTCGAGTCCTGTCACGGTCGAGTAAAAATTTTTGCATTTTTTTCTCGATTTATACGTTATGTTTATTCGTTTTACAAATATTTTAATTACATTATCATCAAATAATATTATCAATATTATTAAATATGATAAGTGTGAAAAATATTAACCTAACCTATTAAACGTAACCTGACAAATAGTTATTAACTTTAATAGAAAAGGATATTAATGTTACTAATTATTATATAATCAATTATTATTAATTAAGATAATAGATATTATTATCCAAATAATTTTTGTGTTAATAAAGTAATGAATACTGTAGTTTATATAATTTTTATAATATTTTATTAATAATTTATTTACAAATTGTAGCTTTCTTTTATAATACCTATATCAATCGCAAATTTCATAATCGGACCGTGTGGCCTAATGGATAAGGCGTCGGACTTCGAATCCGAAGATTGCAGGTTCGAGTCCTGTCACGGTCGTAAAATATTTGATATATTTGTTATGTGTTTGCGATTTAGAAAAATTTCCCATGATAAATTGTTATATCATATTGCTGGTGTGGATACTTATAAAAAAGCATATTCCATAAATACTACTTATTACTATATAGTTTAGTAGTAGTGTGTGTGTGATAAATATTACTCACCACCCATTCCACCTCACAGGCATATTTAAAATTTAAATTAAAACGTATGATTTCAATTTTTTTAGGTACACAAATGTAACCTTATTAATAATTGATACTGACTAAATATATACGTACTATAAGTTTACAACATTTTATGTGCGTATAATATACGCTTTAAATGGTTAATATAATATACTGAATTTAGGTAATATTGAATGATTGTATATTATCATCATATATATCATATATAACATATATTATATCATCATTTAGAAAATTATATAATATATTTCAAAAATGTTTACGATTTATTTTAAAAAAATCAATTTTAAATGCTTACTAATTAATGTAATTAAATGTAAAATTAAACTAAAATTAATTGTTTGGAAAGTATATTGAAAATAATAAATTAGTAATTAAGGGGTGAAAAATGTTTTATAAGAATAATATAAAAAAAGTTAATAATAATAAAAAATAACATAATAACAAATTTTTTACGACCGTGACAGGACTCGAACCTGCAATCTTCGGATCCGAAGTCCGACGCCTTATCCATTAGGCCACACGGTCGATGTGAATTCATTGGTAAACTACCACTGTTAAGGGAAGGTTTTTATTTTAAATTTTACGTTAATAATAATTAAGTTATTATTATACATTTTTTTTTCCTGAAAAATTTAAATATTTATATTGTAATTTATTATTATTTTGTCTAGAACCTTTAACGCAAAAACACAATTTTATTTAGATTTAATATACTTGCAATTATAAACAACCCTTCAAAATGCTATTAGTAATGGATTCATTCAACAGATAGCGCTGCTCTTACCTATTGAGTGTTTCCGTAAACTACAGACTTCCTATATTTTATTGATAGTATAGTCGATTTTTAATTAGTTTGAAGATGCATGTAAGAGCGTACATTAAAATGATTTGGTATCGGTCAATTAATAAGTTTGATGGATTACACGATTACATTCAAATTTATCAGTCGGCGAACTGATCCCCGTATCAGGTAAAATGATGTTCCTGAATGTCGAAACGTTTATTAAAATTTAATAGACGAAATTGAAAAAAGACCCATGTTTTATAAAAAAAAATATTTAAATGAGTATTCTGATGGGAAAAGGATGCACTCAACTCAATACTCTCGGTTTCTCCTCTTCTTAATCCATCTTCTCCATTGTATAATAGAAATAATAATATTTCTGGACAACATTTTTATGCGACCATCCTCTTTTGTTTTACTGAGTAGCCAGTGTATCAACTAGCAAAATTATTGTCGAGTGTAAGCGGCCGACTGTTGGCTGGTAAAAATCTGAGAGAATATTGATACTGAGTTTCATGATATATTTAAAATTTGAGTAAAATTACAATTAACCATATTATTATTATTATTATTAATATTATTTTTATTGATTTATATTGATAACTGAATAAATTAATATATAAGTACAATTTATACATTTATAAATTATAAATAGGTATGTTATTATGTTTAAAAAAGTTACAAAACAGAAAGAAAAACATTGTTTAAGTACAGTTATCAGGTAAAAATATTTTAAGAAGTTAGCAAAATCAGTTATTAAAATAAAATGTATTATACGTTGTAAATAATTTGTGTATGTGGTATTGCATATATTATATTATTTAGCTATATTAAGTAAAACGAAGAAACTCATAATATTAGATGTTACAAATTGTATAACACTTGTTTAGGCAAACAATGTTTAAAATAAAACTTTAATAGTATACTTAATGTAGGAAAAAGTAAAACTACCAAACATCCAAATCATACACTTTATATACATATTGTTGAATAAACATGACATGTATTTTAAAATAAATTAACTCGTATTTAATACATTTCATGTAAAACAAAAAACATATGTTGTACATTTATTACTGTGTCATTAATTTCGTTCTTATTTGAAAAGTCTATAATTATATTTTTCTAAAATATTCCAATGATTATATATTATTTTCACGCGTTCATGATATGATCTTGAAATACTAGGTACTTACTTACTTACTTATTATGTTGTCGTACAAATATTTTATAAGCTATAGACACAATACGAAAAAAAGTTAACAAGTTGATATAAGATTTTATATCAAGTTTGTATGATATTATGATGTCTAACGAAAACATGGGACCCGTTTACCTTAAGAATCGCAACTTCAATGAACTCGAACATAAACAACAGTTACGACGGAGTGCTTCAACCAATTCGTGGGACCATTTAAGTAATGGAGTGTTCGATTACGAAGAAAAAATAAAAGAAAATAACAGTAATATATACCTAATGTTAATTATGTTTTATTATTATAATTTTTAATTATTGTAAAAATGAAAGTTGTTCATTTTACACTTGTTTTTATTTAATTTAATGTAAAATAACGATTGTTTAAAAAAAAAAAAACACAAAATTAATTTACGACCGTTAAAACAATAAATGAATAAACAATTTGCATGAATTTCTGCCTTTGTCTATCTAGCGTGCAGTACCTTTAACAAAATAAATATACCTATAAATAGAAGGCAGAACATCGAAATAAAAAACAAAAATAAATTAGAGAGAATGCACGGAGATATTATTAAGTGTTTTGTAAAATATTTTCCGTCAAAAACAATTATTTGAAAAAAATCATTATAATATCATTTTTCAGTAAATATATTATTGTAAAATCGGTATCTAAAATATTTCGGTCTTTATTATTGATATAAATGGCGTTTCAGTATTTAAGTTTAATCTAATCTTTTTTTTATCGTTTTTGAACCGAACGCCCGGAGGGGACAGCTTTTGCATTATTTCCTCCCAAATTTAACCTAACCTAACTTAGATTAACTTGCCAGCGTAATAAAGATATAATATTTTTCAAAAAAAAGGCAAATTATTATATTTTTAATTTATAATATTCTTGTAGAATTTGAAATACAAGACGATATTGGTATGCCAGTTAACTACGCAAGAATCAAAGCTTTAGAGGATAGTATACGAAAGGACATCGTAAGTGATGAAAAGTCATTGCATAGAGCCATCACGCCTGTATTAATGCTGGCACGTTGCTTGGCGCTTTTACCAGTTCAAGGAATTCATGGACAAAATACTAGTTATCTAGTGTAAGTATAAAAATCGAAAATTCTTCTTTAATCTATTAATAAAAATATAATCGGGTTTTTTTGTAGCTGGTATAATAATCACATAATAAAAAAAACTAGTTATCGACGTATATACGTACAAATATACAAATCATATTAACTTTAAATATTATTTAAAAATATACTTAAGCTAAACAAATATATAATCTCGATTTATAGTAATATATAATATTGTAAATATGAAAGTGTAGTACAATGATGTACAATGTACATAATACATTTCTCAAAGTACTTACACTTTTAAATATGAAAAATTGCATTTGATGAACACAAAAATTATTGTAAATTAAAAACATAATTTAAAAGAAGGCAGTAGTAGATCACTTGCTACACGAATGTCGATAGTCGTTCTTCTGAAATATGTTTCAAGATAAATGACATGATTTTTGATTATCAAATCAATAGTTTATTCAACTATTGTTTTTAAAAATTTTAAAAAATTCTAATATCTTAATTATATTTCTGAAAGCTAAATTAGTCATTTTGTTTATTTAAATCTTAAGACATTCTGATAGTAAAATCTTCCTTATAAAAATTTTATGCCTATTCTGTTATTACGAATATTTTAATTACATATTATTATATTAAAAATGAGTATCATTCTTTAAATGACAAGAATAGTAGCCAATTTATTTTCTATACGATTTAACTAATTATATTAATTTAATTATTAATTACATTTTCAACACAACGTATTATTTTTATATTATGTTTCTACCAAACGAAAAATTGTAAAAAATAAATTAAAAATTTTAATTTGTTTTATAAATATTCAAATTTATAAAAATTTTGTTTTTTTATAAACCAATTTAAAAGTTTAATTTAGAAATATACCTATAACGCTAAAATATACGAATATTTAAAGATTTTTTTTGAAATAGTTGTCTATATCCAAAGTCATAATATTTGTTAGAGTCACTGTATAACTATAAACACTGTGTATTTATTTTGCAACAACTTTGGCAATAAAGTATTATATTAAGTTTAACGATTATAATAATATAATATTATGTAGATACAAAAAAAAAGTTTTTGTTTTAGTTTCAATTGGTGCAGTTGGCCACTATTATATACTTTAGTTATATTGTCATCGTGTCTCTTAATCATTTTATTTTCAATAATCAAAATATATCAGAACGGATTAACCTACTCACATACAGGTAGGTTATGTAAAATTTAATTTAAACCTGAAGTGAAGAGACATTTATGTATGACTTTCAAAGAGATAAAATATGAAAGTTATCAATTTAACAATGTAATATATGAATAACAATAATGATATATTATATTTTATATAACATTATATTCGTATTTTAGATTAAAAGTTCTAAAAGTTCTGCAGAACTATATTCATGTATATTATGTAATTTGTTAATTGATAATTTGGTTCAGTTTTGGAAACCTAACTAAAAAATAAAAATTGAAAGAAGTGAAAAGATTACAATTGAATTATACATTAATTGATTGAATATTTTAAAATTGTGATTTGTTACTATTGTAATTTTTTTATGTACCTTTTGAGTTACGAAATGTTTTGAATTTACTGTTTTAATTAAAAAATAAAAAATAAAATTTATGTTACAATTGCATATAATAGCACGTTATTTATAATAATTAGTATAGTGTTTAATAAGATAAAATATAAATAAATCGATTAATAAGTTATTTATTTAATAAACTGTTAAACGTTTTAAATTATAATTTTACACCTAATTATTAATAGGCAAACCTGTTTATTTTGTTAAAAATTTGTATTAGATTTAATAGGTTTTTAAATGAGTATTTGCGTACTTAAATTGTTTGGTTTCAACGATAGAGCAATTGTTTAAGATAGGTGAACAAATTTCATATCTACTTCTGTGTTAATAATTTACTATATATTGTTATATAGAGTAATTTGTTGTAAATTAAATTTTATCTTATATATTAGGTGAAATAGTGTTTTTTGGAAGTTCGGTATTGGTTTATGTTGTATTTATATATTTGGCCAGAAAATGGCCGAAAATTATGGCCAATTGGGAATTAATGGAACGTCAAATGAAACAACTCAAACATACCTCAAATACTGCATCAAATTTCAAAGCCTTGACAATTATTTTTATGTCATTATCCATAAGTATGTAAAGGATAAATATATCGTTACTATATATTTTTGCAAATAAAAATAATTTTAATTACAAATATTATCTCATAACTAGGGCAGATGACTTGTACCATTGTATATTTTTTTTACATAGTCACAAAAATAAACAAGTTAAAAATAAATTCGTTTTATGTTTGGAAGAAGCGAAATATGTAATTTTATTTTGAATATAAAAAAATACTTTAGGATTTCTTTACTCTTGGAGCATATTTTTATTTTTTACAATATTTTGTTACATATTTTATAAATAAAAATAAATATAAATATTATGAATCTTTTCCACATTTTTTAAAATTTTTAATAGGTAGTTATAATATATATATTTGAGTAATTTAATAGCAATAAAATTTAACGAATTTAAAAACGTTTTAAACGTAGTAATAGAATATAATTTTTTAAAAATTCTCGTAATTAATTAACAAATGATTATTTTTTGTGTTTATTTTGAATGTATATTTTGTAGCATTTTACTTTTTTAAAGTTACAAGTAATTATAACTATTGAGAAAATCCACTAATAATATTATTAAAACACTATATAAACATCGGAAATTATATTAATCGTCCTTTTTTATTTAACTTGTATTCGTTAGATTTTATCTAATAATTATTTTTTTTTAATTTGTATTTTATAGTCGAATACGCTGCATCAGTTTTAACAGGAATAGTGAAAGCAATTCCTTGTTCGACTGGTGGAATTGACATCGTTCGAGTTTATTTTTCTATGTATTTTCATCAAGTATTTACAATTATACATTACTCCTTCATAATAGCACTACCATTGGCAATTTTAAATCTAGTTCTAATTTGTGCGTGGAATTTTATGGATTTATTTATTATCATACTGGCTTATACATTATCCAATAAATTTCAGAAACTCAATGAAAAACTGGATAGTGTCAAAGGAAAAGTTAGTATTGTCAAGTAATAAATGATAGTAGGGTTAGGATGTTCATGACTTATATATATATATATTGAATCATGTACATTGCAGACTATTTTATAAAATAAAAAAAACCCATAAAAATAAAAAATAAATTTTTTTTTTCAATGTATATACTTTAAAATATGTTTAAGTTTAATATAACATAATAGTATAATGTCATATTATTGATATTTAAATGATATTTGTTAATATTTTTTGGAGCATATTTGCATGAGTTTTTGAGAATTTTCAAGCTCATAAAAATCTTAAGCCTTAAGCTTATGATAAGATTATAAATATTTTCTTTTCCCGATAAATATAATAATATTTAATCTGATAATAGTTTATAATTAGATTTATTGATATTTTTTGATTGAAAAATGAGATAATGATTTATAATTCACAGGTACTTCCAAGTATATATTGGAGAAAATCTAGAGAAAATTATAATCTTTTGGCGTCATTAACTCAAGATTTTGATGAATTTTTATCTCCAATCATACTATTATCATTCGCTCATAATTTATACTTTATTTGTGTACAGCTTTTAAACAGCTTAAAGTATGATTACATGAAATATTATATTTGTATATTTTATGAATCAACAATTTATCGAAACTAAATTGGTTTAGACCCATGAAAAATATTTGGGAAGCCCTTTGTTTCGTGTTCTTATTTACATATCTGATTGGAAGAACATGTGCTGTAATGTTATACGCCGCATTTATAAATGATGAAAGTAAAAAACCAAAATTTGTATTATTTTCTGTACCCACAGAAAGTTACGGAGTGGAGGTAAATTATTATTGAATTAAAATCAGTTATTAAATTTGTTTAGTAACCCCTTGTTTTATAAAAGTTATATATTTACGTTTTTTACTGTATAAAATAATCAAATTTAATACGTTATTTTTTTAAAATAATAAATAATTAAATAAAATATATTATGTTTTTATTAAAGGTAGCAAGATTTATAACTCAAGTGACGGCTGACGAACTAGCATTGACGGGATATAATTTTTTTTCTGTCACTAGGACATTCATGTTGACGGTTAGTTCCATCATTTATTTTGTATTATTATAAAAATAATGACTATTTAAATTTTAATCCATATCTTTGTTACTTTTATTAAGGTTGCTGGAACCATAGCTACTTACGAAATTGTATTGATACAATTTAATAATTTGGACAGCGAAATGATTCATAACAACAATCGTACTAAAAATTATTGTCAAGATTTCTTTGAAACTTTAGGTTAAAATTTATGACGACATCACTTTTAATGAATGTAGTTAAGTACATAAATTATAATATAGTTTTGCTTTATCATAAAATGTTATTAAAACTGAATAAATCAGTTACATTTTAAATTTAATAGAAATAAACTTTAAAGATAATACTCATTTAATACAGTTAACTAAATAACAGTTATGGATAAAGTATCCTCAGTTATTACTATAACTATATATTATTATTATTTTGAATGAAACGTAATATAATAGTATAAAAATCAACTTTTATAATATCATATTCATATAGTATGAATAAATTACATAAAATTGTACTTTGAGAGTATAATATTTACTTAAAATCAGTTACGTCTCTCGACAAATATTTCAATCCGAAATTATTTTTAGATATTATACTTTTGGTATAAAAAATAAAAATATATAAGAATATGAATACTCATAAAATAATCACCTTGTAAAAGAAGTTGTCTCAGTTTATTTTAAAATAATAATAATACAATGTACATTTAATGATATGAAAGAATTATATAGAATTATCCTGTCAGTAAAAGATAGCAATGCATGATAATGTATTTCATGGTTTTATCTTTTATCACTATTTTTGTTTGTTTTTAATATAACCTTATTCGATAAATATAAATAAATATTAGTTTTTTTAATACCAATTATAGGCAACATATTTTTTTCCCATATTAAATTACACGTTTTTATTACCTATAATATAATGTTGGTGCATACGAATTATGACCCTTTTTATTATGTTAAGAACTGAAATAAATCAATAATCGGTTATTACTATTACCATTGATTATAAAACATACTCTATTATATAATCAATGTTATTATTATTCTTGCTGTCTTGAAAATGTATTTATAGTAGCCACTTCATGAAATCAGCAATTTCATGAAAAGTTGAACACTTTATGAAATGAAAACATACTTTTACCATTTTGTGACAAAATAAAGTAATTCATTAAATGGTTACTTTCCATAAGGAAAGAGGAATCATTTCAATTTTTAGTAGAATGGGGCAATAAGAGAAAATTGCCAATTGAAAAATCAGGGTGAATGGGGGTGGGGCCAAATGCCGTAGTCTGCTCCCCAAATGACGTCTCTGGTCAATTTTTAATTATATGAACAGTTTTCATATTGTGTGATTTATTTAAATTATATAGTCGACTGATTTGTGAAAAAAAAAATTTTATTAAATATTTTGTGTAATTGAAATGAGTAGATAAACATGTGAATTATTATTATTAATATCATTAAAGTTATGATTAGTATACATTAGATACTTGCCAACATATGTGTATGCCGAAATGCCCAGTTCTGTGTGTGGTTGACGGTCGCTCATGCTCGTTGGAATTAAACAAACAATACGATTTATAACTATGAAGTTATACATAATACTCACAAAGTAGTATAATTATCTCAATTAAGACAATCAATTGTCTATGAAGAACTAATTAGAATTTAAAATACGCTACAAATGTCGATAAGGATTCGTCAAGTCAAGTAGGGCTCAAGAAGTAGCTAGAAGATAAATCAATAAAGTCAACAAAGGATATTATTGGTGGTAGTAATGTATATGTTAATAAAATATTTATATGTGTTTTTTTTTAAAATTAAAATACATATGCTTGTTTGTTAAATAAACTTTCGTAATATTTATGTATGTTTGTTCTTAAAAAAAGTAATACATAATAATGTAAAAATCAATATATTTATAATGATATACAAGTATTATGAATCATAATACTATTAATATTACCATTACTATACAACAAAGAAATAACATAAATGTGTAAAATTCTTATTGACGAGTGATGAGCGTGATAGTGCAAATTGTACATGGTCTGTTACTAAATATTACTTTCTAATAAATGCTAACAAAAAACAATGTTATATCAGCTAATTAATTTTAAAGTAGAAATTGTATTATAATTTATAATACGAAATAATATAATAATGTACATTTAAAAACTATTTTCTTCTTCTTCTTCTTCTTTTTTTTCTTCTTCTTCTTTTTTTTTCTATGCCTTAACTTTAAACTATATGGGGTCGTCCACTCTGGTCCTACACCTCCATAGATTTCGATCCCATAAAATTACATCTCATCCATTCACACTAGCTATTTTCATACCTATCACTCTCAATTCCATCTATACACGTCTTCATTGATATTCCTCCTCCTTCTACCACAAACTCTAATTTTCATAACAATTATCAATGCCTTTGAATCATCTCTCCTCATAATATACCTAAATCATCTCATGATATTCTTTCTAATTTTCTCAATTGATGCAGCAATTCCTATACTTCCCCTTATATTTTTATTTCTTACTCTATCCGTTCTAGTCACTTCACACTTTATTTAAGCATTCTTATCTAAACTATACTTTTCTCTTTCATTTTTTGTTCATTTATTTATAAAATTATTATTTATAAAAAATATATTAATATAATATAATATTTATATAATAAATAATATATTACTTTAATATTATTTATGATCCTTAGATGAAATAATATGGTATACGTTATACAGTTCATATTATAATTCATTGATGTAGCTAAAATACATACTGATGACGCCGTCTCTATAAAAAAATATTTTAAATTAATGTTGTTACAATAAACAGATTTAATAAAATATTTTTTACCTATGTTGCCGACTACTCTATCATTGAAAATAAACCCCATTGGATATTATACCCTTTACTCATGCAAATTACAAATGTGTTGATGAGAAAAAGTATGCTATAAAAATATGAGGTTTTAAATACGACTAGTATAAAATTAATATGCAAGCTACAAAATACAATATTTATTTAAATGGCAACAATAATTTAATATCTATTGGTAAATAGAAGTGTGTTTATTTATCTGTCTATTATCTGAAACCAATGGAATTTTTTTTTCCCAGAGAACTAGATTGAAACTGCTATTGGTTTATTAATTTTCATTAATTAAAAATATTAGAAATTTATTGTCGAAATGATAAATCGTCAAAGGGAGCGTCTTACGAGACGACAAAAATAATACTTCGTAAAACTCCAAGTGTTTAACATGTATGAGCAACCGTAAGGTTGCGATAACGGTAAGCATTGAAAACTATTATTCACAAGCATTTATCGGTCTTGGTTTACCATAAATCCGTTGGATATTTTCCTATCGTTATTTGTCCAAAAATTATTCTTCTCTGTAAGCGATAGAAGAAACTCTTGACTGATCAAATGCAACGTTATTATTGGTCGACCGAAATCAACTATAAAATTAGATTATATAATATTATATAAATTCACTCGTTTAATAATTAGACGTTTTGGCATATTTGGATAACGCGGAATACGAGATCAAATCAGAGTCTCATTAATATATTTGTATTTTATTTTTCTCTTTTTTTTTTGTGAATTTATACATCCGAGGTTGTTTTGCACAACAAATCGGAGTTAATTTTTGATTTTAGAACTGATGTGTACCAAACACGCACATTGCCTGCTTGCCAACCTGAAACCAAATCTAAAATACTTAAATATAATGATATTTTGTAATACATTCATATTAATAATTATTATTCTATAATTATATGCATGCAATTTGCACATACACATTATTAATGAACCTAATTCTAAGTTTAAACGCTCCTATTACCACATAATTAACGAAAAACCAAATTAAATGCAATACAATTAAACATATTTGCAATGTTAGTATACTGTTTGATGAATATTATAATACATTAATATCTATATAATTATAATATATACTTGTATATATTTTAAATTATAAAAATTCCATATCATACTGTTGATAACGGTCGGTCGATCAATAAAAGAGCGCTGTATTTTATACCCACTCTGTAACGTTTAGGACTTTTATATCGTTCCCCGTAAGATATTTCACAGTCCATGGCGAAGAATTTTAATATAGGTTAATTTTTGATATACTTCATTTTTGTTTGTATAATCTTTTTCAAAAATATATCTTACGTACGTAAAATAATACATTTTTCAATTATTTGTATGAATTCTATAACCATTATACAATTTGGTATAGAAATAAAATAATTACAAACGAAATAATCGTTAGTTTTCAGGTCTGAAGAAGGTCTGTGGGACATGGAATGGGATCAGGAAGGATACAAATGTATATGATATATTACAACCAGAGCAATGCTCTGAGAGCATAGATAGTACTGTATTTCAATCACAGTTATTTGGTCCAACACCAAAAACCTAGGAAAAAAACAGAACCATTATAAACAAACGATGACAGGCCAGAAACGTTTCAAACAAACGGTGTCAGCTTTTACTCACATCCGGATATCGGTACCAACTTAAAACTACTGATACCGGAACCATCATTATTTCTGAGTTTAACTATAACAAAAATTAAATCTACAAAGAAGCCTATCGTCAAACACAAACGATAACCATGGTGGATCTCTGTTTTAATATACCAAATCTGTCCGTACCGAAAAAAACTATTATTGAGTGGAAAACGTTACAGGGTTTCCCCATCAGGATGCAATTATCACGGGTATATGATGCAACACAACAATTTAAACAGAAAACACTGTTGAAAAACAGAAATCTATGCCACACACTTCCAGCGCTACGGTGTGCTTACCATTTCCCAAAATCCGGTAAAACATCTCAATCGCAATCAAGAATATATATCAGGCCGAAACGACGGCCACCTGATGCATCGATATTATCTCTGATGGAACAGAACTTTCCAACTATTGCAAAAATTGAATTTGTAAAAGAACTCGTTGTTAAGCAAGTACCGAAACCGAAACTGAAACCAAGGTGGACTTCGATAATAAAATCAAACTCATGTTTTTCTAAGCCAGAACCTATGTCGCATATACCCGTCTTTATCAAGATAGAAAAATACTTATCTGGTCTTAAAACTGATCCTCAGTTTCATGTGTTTATAGTATCAATACAGAATTTATTTTCATTAATCTATTTGTAATTTAAATGAAATATTTGAAGCTATTGTTTTTTTATATTAAATAATTATAATATTTTAACATTATTCGATATTATAATGGAGTCGTTCAACTTATCTTTCTTTAATTGAAGAACTAAACCCAAAAAGAAGAAAGTACGAGCCAGTCACCCAGGCATTCACTTCGTACCACCCAGTCATTGCCATGATGATTGTAAATACGCAAGTAGATGTACTAACAAAGATAGAGAGATACGAAAGTGAAAATTAATGCGAAGATGAAGATGGATACGAATCTGAACATTTTATTGAACGTATGAAAATAGTGCCCAATAAATACATGGTATCAGATGACGTGATGAGAAAATTAACAAATTTAGACAATTTAAAGGCCCAACTTTAACGACTTTTATGCCTATGTTGTTAAACACTATAATTGCGATGAAAGTGGTCCATATACTATTTGAAGCATTCTTACCATAATTCTTCATTTTGTTGGAATTTGATAAATTTATATGGAAAAGGTATCCAGGACACGATGAAATTGAAATCGCCTTCGTATTATATTCAATTTTTTTTCTTTAGTTATACTTATCTGTGTCATATTCCATTTCAGCATGGGGTTTATACATATATACGATTACTGAGTTTTTTTTTACTACGGTAGTTTTTAAAAACTCTAAAATTTTTGTTAATATTCTCATTTAAATATTTAATTTAAAAATAATTTAAGACTAAATAATTATAAATTTGTTGAATGCCGTATTTTAAAAATTATTAGTAAAGCAACAACAAATATTATATTTATAACTTTTTTAAAAACAAGATGTCAAATAAAAAAAAAGTATTATATTATATTTTTTATTTTTAAGCTAATGAAATTTGAAGATAGGAATATTTAAATATTATATTCGTATAAATATGTTTATGTGTTTACCTTCTAATTTAATCATGATGTTAATTTATAGGATTTTTTTTTTATATATTTTTAAAATTATATTTAACAATGAATGAAAAATAAATCCTAAATACCACTATTTTTGTACTAGACGTTTAAAATAAAAAAATAATTGATATATTATTATAGTTCATCATTGCCTAAGATAACTGCAATTAAAAATTTTAAATAGATTTGGAATATCTTGTATAATGATTTCAAATAAAGAATTTATAAGTTAAAAATAATTCTTAAGAAAATTTAAAATATAAATTAAACCATGGTAGAAATTACAATATACAATGTGATTACACATTGATGACAATTGAGTCATATATTTTATCGTTATTGTTTTATATTTGTATAAAATATAAATAGATAATTGTAAAACTAATAAAAACTAAAACTAAAACGTAATTGTTCACACTCTAATCTTATATTGTTTTAATAAAAAATATTAATAAATACTCTGTTACATAAATTTTAGGTAACTATAATTATGATATAAATTATTTCGAAAGGAAAAATTAAAATTTTGCTTTCCACCGAAGTAATCGTTTGAGGTTCAATAGACCACTCATTTACCTTATTCAGCATCTATATATATGGTTTTTTAATTGCACGAAGTACTACTTATTTTTAACAACTTTTTAGCGTACCATTTAACAATTTTCGAAACAATCATGTTTTGTTGAATTCAATCATTGCAAAGTATTCTACTTTTTTCTAAGTCTTAAAGTCCCCTTTGTTTAATTTTTTCAATTTAAGCACTGGATGAAAGTCAAAATAAGTACAAATAAAAATGATGAAACTAAATTTTTTTTTTCTTAACAAATGATTTTAATTTTCACCGATTTTAAAAATCTGGCGGAATACTTTACCAAGTTCACGGAGCATCTGCAGTGTTCCGCGGTACACTGTTTAAGAACTATTAGTATATAGAGTATGATCAAAGGACCCCAATTGGCCTCCATTGAAGTTAATTTCCATTGGACCTATATCAGGGGCATTATTTGGGAGGGGGGAGCAGGAAGAGCCACACCTCCCCTATTTTATTCCGTATTTTATCGCGCCGATATATACATGCAAACGCCACCTTCATAATCTACAATAAAATTGACTTATTGTACTTTTGTATATTTGTACCATTTTTATTGTATATTCTATGTGGTTTTTTTGGCAGTGAATAATGTTAATGTTTAATAAAATTAAGACTTAAAAACTTTGTACATTCCTAAAAAAATGCGTCGCAAATGAAGTTGTCAGTTACTAACATAATTTTAATATCAAACAAAATTGGACTGATCGGCGTACAACTTGTCCTGCTTTTTTTTTTTTGCTCCTTCTATAAAAATACTGAAATGGCGCCCCTGACTTGAATGAAAATAAATTATAATAGCATATTATATGATTTAACTATAACCATATATACTATAGGTATTTACCATCATAGACACACATAGGGGGGATCATTGGGGATGCTTAGTATCCCAATGTTCTAAATGAGCACTCCCAGTATTAGATCGGGAGCTAATGGAGTGTTAGCCTTCTAAATTATTAATTCGTCACTGAAGACTCTTTTAAAAAAAATATTATGGGCATAAATTTGTATCGTAACCTATAGGTATATATAAAAAAAAAAAAATGTAGTTATAATATATTATATACAATTATAATTCTAGAACCCACAAAATTCACACCTAATGTGCGCTTATGTTTACCATGTGTATATAATATATATTTTTTATTTTACGTAATTATTTTACATTAAGTATGAAATATAATCAATGCAAATTTACCATCATTTTTATTTAGTAAAATTAAATTTATGTAAGCCATAAAAAAATAATTATATAATCTAATGTAGTTGGTGTAGTAAATTTATTTGAGTCCTGTCAGAATGCAAAGTGATTCCAGAGTCTGAAAGTTCTACATCTGAAAATGTCAAACATAGAGTTTTAATAAATAACACAACTTTAAATATTTTGTGAAATACGTTAGTTTTTTTATATAAATTTTATTATAATCATAATAAATTCTTTACTGTTGTTCGAATGACGAAATCTTTCAGTGCTTGTATTTGGTTCGATCAATTCAATGGATTCTAATTTTTTATACTTCGGTCTTCTTATAATATTATCTTCATTTTTTTTAAAATTTTGCTGAAGAATTTTTTTTTATAAATATTTAAATATTTATAGACATTTCTAATAAATATTAATATCAATTAAACATATATGTATAAGATATTTTTTAAAGTATTCATTTAAAAATAATTGATTAAATTATTAATAAACATAAACCATATAACTTATATGGTATAAGTTTATTATTATAGGTACTCATAGTTATCTAAGTACGGAGTTTTTTTTTTAACTTATATAGAATATGAATTGAAGAACATATAAAAAAATAATTTTACTTAACAATAAATATTAGATATTATATTAGATATATTATATCATTTATCATATAATAATAAATATAAAAAACAGAACTACTCCAGTGAGTACCTACTCCATGGATGGTATTACACCACGATTTAAAATGAAAACAAATTAAATTAAATTATTTAATAAATATATTTTTTTTTACATTATTATTACTACTAAAATATACTGTAATATAATAATTGTATTTCGACCTATAGCTTATATAAAATGTTAATAATAACTCAAAATAAAGAGCCTCAGAATCTATAGAAGTAAAATAAATCTACAAATTAATTTTATTTAGATAATTGTATTTAACATTATTAATTATACTGTAATTATTTTTATTTTTATAGTATAGTTATAGTGTTAATAAAGGAAGATTTTATTTATATATTTGCCAAATCACTTTTATAGTACTATATTCACATTTAATATGTTAATAACAAATTCATTATTAATTTAATACAAATTAACCGGCTAACTTTTACAATTTACATAAATGATGACTTACTTACTAAGTTAAATTAATTATATAATTATAATTGATTATTTATTACTACAGTTATAATTAATAATAATTTATATGAAAACAAGCGTTTTCATATTTGCATAATTACGAATTGTATTTTATTTTACTTTTTATTTTATTTTAAACAATGTTAATACAAATATCAAATATATGTCTTATAAGTTATAATACCTAACTATAAAAGTGTTTTTATGTGGTAATAAACCTCTTTAATCTTTATCGTTTCGTATTAATTTGATATAGCGAGCATGGCTGCTTTCAGGATTTACAAGGCCTGCGGCAGAATATTATTGAAAGGCCCTATTACTTTTAATCTATAAATGTTTCTATAAATAGTCTTCATTATAAAGTAAATTATATATTATATTTACTATGATCTAATAAGGCAAAAAAATGTTTTTATTTTTTATTTTATGATCGTCAGGCCTGTTTAATACAACATAGACCTCACAAGTCATCCTCATTAGCCAACCTCCACCGAGCAGTCATGAATTTGAGTACTTATGGTTAAGGTTATATATTTAATCAAATAAATATAATAATATAGGTAATGTTATTAAAGTTAAATGTAATCGTTAGAATATATTTTTATTAGTATCTAACTGATAACGTTAATAATTAAAAAGTACCAATAAGACGTTTGTCTTGCACATAACTAATAAAATAGTAAACCTACTTTATATCAAAATAGTACCTATATTTATATATGGAATTTTTTAATATATTATTTTGTATTAAACTTACAAATAAAATATATTAATATGAATAATTTATAATATAATATTTAATATTTTTCAAAACATTTATTTTTTACTTTACTTGAACGTCTGGTATATCTGTAAGGAGTTGATTCCGTTTAAGTAGCATCGAACCAAATACAAAACATGCGAGAAAAGCAACGAATATTGCGAAGAACAAAGCAATATTTTTTCCAACATTGCCATACTCTAAATATAACATAACACAATATTTTCTTTAACTAAATAATAATAATTACTGTGTTATAATTATAAAAACATATATTTTTTTATTTGTCTAATGTATATATATTTAAGTGTTAGGTAGGTTACCTTAAAAATATGATTATCTTAAATTAATTATATAATTTTTATATGTCTATTTAAATATTATGCAATGTTTTATTAAACTATAATTTATGAAAAGTATTATTAATTTGTCAATAAATATGCCTAATTATAGTTTATAATAATATAATATAATCATAGGTGCAACTAAACCTATATTTTAGGGGGTGCTATAATATTTACATTATATTTTTATATAATTATATACACCTTTCATACCCCACCATACACACACATAAATATAAATGTCAAAATCATTAACAGCATATTTTTTTAACACACCATTATTATTTATATATTTAATAATATGTATACCTGTATATTGCACTCAGAAAGTAAATAACTGTCTTATTAATAATATTTTACATATTACAACTAATATAATAAATATAACATATGTTTATTATTAGTTACGTTAATAAATTCTAAGAATAATGTATTATTTTAAAACTATTTCTTTTATTTTTCTGCTATACTTATCTTGCTAATCATTGTTATTTTTATTTTCAAATAGTTTATGTTATTAGCTTTAAAATAAAATATTTGAAAATAAAAATATATAAAATACAAAAAAAAAATTTAACTGAGTATATATATTAGTAAAACTTTATATGTTCAATAGAGAATTGAGGTTTCGAGTATGACGGTGCTTAAGTCCCCTAGTACCCTCCTATTGCGCCTATGAGTATAATATATATATAATATTCATCATTCTTTAATAAAGAGTTTAATTAAAATGCTTGGATTTTTTTTTAAAGCCTTGTAGGTATCAATTTACATGATAATTACTATTTATTTATTCATTTGGCTATACATTAAATTAAATGTTCATTTTTACCTGTTGTACGCGGTTGCATAATTCGTAATAGTTGTTCTGGCACATATAGCCTATTTCTATGCAAGTCGTATAAAATTAAGGATCCATTGGCGAGTTTTTTGACAAGCTCTTGAATCGATTCGTCAATAGTAATATTTACAGTTTGCATTAAATGTAATGTTACATATAATGATTCACCTATTGTGAAATAAATTAAAAACTCTTTAATTTTAATAATAAATATTATGTTAATGTGATTAATTAGAAACGTATTGTATATAATAATTGTGAAATACCAAAAAAAAACTGAGCAGACATAAGATATCATTGAAAATTTAAAATAGGTAATTTAATAATATTAGAAAACTATACGTATTGTTATAAAGTACATTTTTCTATCTATACAATTAAGAATATTAATTACGGTATATTAATTAAAATTATGATAAATAACAATTTTCAAATTATATAATATTATCATTAGTTATTCTATATTATTTTTATATTCTTAAGTTGAATTGTTATCAACAGTGGCAAACGGAGAACAATTTTATTGGAGGGTCAAAGTCTGTGATTTGGCCAACTATAAAAAATTATACTTATTATATAATTTTAATACTTAATGTTAGCAAAAATAACACTATAAGGTGATTATTATGTTTATTATTTATAACTACAAATTGACATTTTATTTAATCAATATAAATCACATAAATAAACAATTATAAGAACTTCAATAAATAGTACAACGTACAAGTATTTCCGATTGATAATCAATTTCCCGCCTTAGTCGACTTTATACTTGGGTGGCCAATTGAGTATCTACAGGGCAATATTTAGACTTTTGCCATCTTTGTAGGGCAACACGATTTTGTTGCTTCACCCCTCCTCAAAAAAATGAACATATATTTTTTTAAGTAAAACAGAAATAGTCAAACAGAAAAAAATGTACCCTTGTTTCTGTTCAAACATATCTACACAATAAAATCACGAAATGCACAAAAGTTTTAATAAATATAAAAAAATATTATATTTAAAACCATAAATAATTTTTGTAATTTAAATGTCGACTAATGACACGATAGCTGCCATAGTTCTGTATAAAAAAAAAATATATTAGATGAAATTGGCTGATTTAGTAAAAATTTGCCGCCTTTTCAAAAATTGCCGCTTGGGGCAAAACGCGACTATTATCACCCCCAATACAGCCCTGAGTATCTTGTGTATACGTTTATTAGAGAAGAGGAGCAATCTTCACCTTTAAACTCTTGTAATTTTCGCCACTGATTATAAACGATGATTAATAGAAATAAAATGTCAGATAATAATTTTCAACTCGTTTAAATATGTATGTAGTATGTATATAAATTTGTACTAAATAATTTGGTAGATATATGGATTAAGTTTATTCGTCTAAAATAATGATCCATAAAGCTATTTAATGTTTAATTATATTTAATATAATTATCATATGATCATTTGTGTTTGGCTATTATTTTTTTATAGTATGTTTTATTGTAAAAACAACATTTTACCTAATTTATATTTATGTTAAAAAAAGGAAAAATAAAAACAATCATAATTATAAAATTAAAAATAACTCGCCCATAATAATTTTTAACTCTTTCATAACTGACGAAAGAGATACAATTGTTTCTGTCAATTGTCGATTCAATGAATTTTCCAAATCTACAAGATTCTGGTCGTATAAATCTTCAGGATCTCCATTTATTCTGTTAATACAATGTGTAAAAACAATATTAATAGTTTTTGTTGTTAAATTAATTGTATGTTTTAATATATATTCTAATATTATATTATTAGTTTAAAGATATTTAATAAAATCTATAACGAAAAATAGTCAAAAGTTTTACAAAATTTTAAATTACCTAAATCAGTAATTATAAAATTATATATATTATTAATATTAAAGTTAATTATATTTTGATATTCATGTTTAATAAAGTTATCATAACTATATAATTATAAAATAATTATAATACACTAGGATGTGTCATATATTCGGCAAATATGAAATATACATAAGTTATGTTTTTTAAAATGTCACGAACATAAAGGTTTGATACAAAATAAAATGAAACTAAAACATAATTTGTCTTACTTAAATGCAACATATATATCATTCAGAGCTCTTTGAGTTATGAAAGAATTATTTATAAACCTATTTTTGTTGTCATAAACGACCGTATTGTGCGTTGTATCTGATACAGTATTATCTAATGGAACATTTGTATCATCTATAGAAAATATTCTGAAAATTTGAAATACCATTTAATTAGATAATATAAATTATTAATGAAAATTAATAAGAATTTCCTTTTACCCGTAATACTTAAATGCTGGACATTCACAAGTAACATATTTAACATTCGATCTAGTGACAACGCTAAGAAGTTTACATTCCTCATTAGTCCAACCGAGTATGCCATCCCAATATCTACACTGAAAATGTTAAAAAACATTAAATTTAATCATTATAGTTTGATATAAAGTAATTAATTATTGGTCAATACTTCAAATTGTGCATCAGTTGAAGATTGTAATGGAATTTCAATAATGTTCACAATATTTGCATATGATGGATTTGATACAATAGTTTCGAAATTAGATTTACCTTTATTGTTCACGTTCATAATATAAAATCCATATAATCCACTATGTCTGATTACAAAATTTAATAAATTATATTTAACAAAATTTTAAATATATTTATTTTCTATAATTCCGATTTTGTTCGCAATTCATAACGTAATAAGTTCATAATTATAATAAAATATATAAATATTCTTGTTTTATATTTTTAAAAAATGCAATTATACATGCTCTTAAATTTTAATATTAATTCACCTTTTGAGAAGTTGACCGTTATTATTGTACACTTGTGTAAAAAAATCATCATACAGGTGAAAACTCATTAAACATAATGGAAATTTTGTTTTTTCAGATACGAACAGATTTTTATTAATTATAATCTAAAATTAAAAGCAAACATAAATTATTATAATAATATATTAATTATTTAATTAATAATTTCATAATTTGTATAATTGTATAATTACTTTTTATATTAAAGTGTATAATGTTTATATTTATGTCTATACAAAAATTTTGTTATAAAATATATTAGGTACTAACTTATAATTTAAATTATTAATTTGACATTTACTTGATCATTAGCAGAATAATAGCATAGTTAAATATTTAATTATATTAAAATAGCAAATTCTTATTAACAAACGTGTATATTTTTTAACAGTTTAACAACTTAAAAGTTACATTATCAACCGAATTTTAAACTACCTTATCTTTTATAAATTAGGAATGCCGTAGAGGTGAAATCGACATAAATAATAAGTATTAAGTGCTAGTTTATAATCTATCCAAATTATACAATTTTTAAATTTATGTTAATAATTTATATTGATAATTTATGAGTATGATAAATGGTAGAAATCGTGTTGAATTAAATTTCAAAATGGAATGTTACTGATAACTTTGACCATTAGTTTCAACTTTTACAAAGTAAAAATATAAATATATAATTAAAAGAAATGTGTTATATTTGTTTTTATTTAGTTAATTTATTTTATTAATTAGCATTAATATAATTTCTTATTAATATAAACTATTTTAATTAATAGTCAACCGTTTTTATTATAAATCATAATATTTAATAAATTAATAAAAAACAAAATATAATTTATAAATAACATTACTTTAGATTTTTGTTTAATGCATTTTTTGTGTAAATCTGAATTGCAAGTAGGTACATCAATAGACGATGCTATTGAACTAATGCTGTTAATTTTTTGAACGCTGAAGCCTCCAACTAATGATCCTAAATATATTAAATGACAACAATTAAAATGTATACTATTTTAATGTATTTATTTTTTATAAACAATTGTTATTAATAAAATATATTATTAGTAATATTTATTTAAACAAATTATAACGTATTATAAATATTAAAATATTACACTTTAACTTACCCACATATATTTCTTGTTGCTCATTTAATGTAAAACAAACGTGCTTGGCATAATTTTCAATACTGTCGAGTAATTTTTTTTTTTCACTTAACCCATCAGGTCTATCCTCTTGATTTAATATTACAATTTCCGAAACTTGTAGAAATAATTCTACCTAATAATTTATAATAATTAAATAGGTAAATTTTATTTTACATAATTTGACAAAGATAAACGTACGACTTCGGTATTTAACTTTGTTTGTGAGTAAATGTTCTGTATCTTGGAATTAACATTTTTTAATATGTACTTAACGTTAGTTCTTACATTCGATGATGTCAATGTGTTATCGTAGGCTGTAAAAAATATTAATCATTTATTTAAATTAATAAGAATTTAAATTATTCAAATTATGTACCTATTAATCCAGCGTATATTCGATCTCGTAAGGATACTAATGATTGAGAAATTATTATATTATTTAATTTAGGTAGGAAGAAAAAAATTCGAGAAATCGAATCCAAAAATGCTAGACCAATTGGAATGTATTCTTTTTCATAAGAAACGCTAAATAATAAAAACATATTTCAAATATATTTCTATTAATATAATATGAACAATAAATACTATATATAAAATAAAAACAAAATAATACCTATCAATAATGTCACTATTGATATGCGTTGAAATAACATTATACAACTCGTGAGAAGCTTTTTCGTACAATTTGCTTTTGGAATTTTTTAACGTTGTCATAAAAATAATTATATATGCTTCTGCTTCAGTAAACATTTGTTTTACTAACAAACTTTTGTATTTTTGAATACAATTTCTATTGAAATATGAATTTATATTATATTTACAAAATATACGGTGTGTATTATCTATGCATTTTATATTATGAGGGGCGTATCTAGGACTTCTGTTAGGGGAGGGGGCAGAATCGGATTGGCTTATGGTGTAGACGTGCAATCATATGGTAGGCCCTAATTGTGTCGTCTTTTTTTAAACTGATATTTTTAGAAAAATTCAAAGAAGATATAATATATTACCCGTGCAAATATTTATATTTACTGATAATATAATATTAAAATTAATAATAAAGATTGAAAGTTGGTGTACTCATTACTCAACAAGCAAAACAAGAGAGTTATATTTCATGGGCCTATACAATTAAATTGTCTGGTAGGCCTTTTTAACCAAAGGAAAAGGAAGAGACGGGGGAAGCGAATCAATATATAAAAAAAAAAATTATTATCGAAAATATGTAAATTATGAAAATGGTAAAATGATTAATATATTTCTGTAATTTATTACTTTATCTTTATGATTAGGTAATCATTCATAGTCATTCCTAAATAGCTAAATGTTAAAAAAAATATTTGGTACATATTTTCATTGAGTTTTTAAAAATATTCTAATCTTAGTTTTTTTTTTATTTGAACAATTTATATGTGTTATAACTTATAGTAACATTAATAAATAATTGTCTTACGTTATATCTGTTTCAGAATACTGCAAAGGACGATATATAGAAATTTCTGGGCCATCAGTTATACTGCAACTTTCATACACATTGCATACTTTTAAAACAGTTTTTACTATCAATACATCCAAATTGACTATAGAATAAGAAATAAATATTGTTTTAATTATAACAGATATTATTTCGTCGATATCCAAAACACGCGACACATGGTTTTGTATATAAATAAACGGACATAATAATCGCACATAATTTTACTGTACTGACCCGATGGAAGGATTGTTTCTGTTTGTAATCTGAAAGTAGACGAGTAAAAATAAACCGGCGTGGTTATTAATGTTGGTATATATAATCCGAAACTATATCGGATAGGATGACTCGATTTTGTATCAAATGCGCTATCGGTATAAAATTTGAACCTAGTCAAAAGACCAATTCCTTCTCTTGGTGTTACCTGAAAATATAAATAAAATATGTAGGTTGGACAATACAAATTTTAAAAAAATATACGCATACTTCGAATTTGAATATTCTCGGTGGAGCTGCTATTGTAATAGGCACAACTCCAAACATAGAATGTTTCATAGATGCACAATGGACATTGAGTTTGAATAAAAAATTTGTATTCTGGTCAAATTTATTTGGTAACGTCATTATAAGACGAACATCCCGTGAAAATGTTTCGTTTCGATCCAGAATAAATTCTTTAACGACTTTAACTTTTCCACCCTAAATACTTAAACCATTAATAGAATAGTTCATAACAGTTAACAATGCAGGCAAGTTAAATATTGCAAGCATTTAATATGAATAGATGATACGAAGGAAATTTTCAATGTTTACCATATATTTTGTAGTCAAATAGTTGTAACCAGAATCTGAAGACGTAGACCAAGTAGTCAAACAACCAGCAGTTAAATGGGAAACAGTAGCTGCTAACAAAAAACTACTTCTAGGTGGTAAAGGGATACTTGGATTGAAATTTTTATCTGGCCAATAAAACATTATGTGTGGACCAGATTCAAAAGATACCACTACCACAGATACGGCTGAGTCAATCGGGATACCGGACAATGATATTTGAACCACAAAGTAATATCTAAAAGTACGCGAAATTCAAATTAAAAACTCTTTGAAAAACATACAAATTTAATTAGCTACCTAATGACACTATTTTTTATTAAATTATGTAATTAAATTGAATTTCTAAAATTCCCATAATATAATATAGACAATATTATAAATAATTAATAATAAAATTAATTACATTTTTTTAAACTATTAAGTTGATTATGAGTTTGTGACTGTTATTCTCTAAATACATTTTAAATACATTTTAGTTTCATTTAATTATCTAAGTTTGATGTTTTTTTTATTGACAATACGTAGGTATATTTAATATCTAATATAATTACACAAATTGTTAAAATATTTAAAATTTGTTTTAAAATTATATAACACATATAACCTACCTTCCTGGGCTTAATGACAATTCTTGGATTATTAATTCTGGAGATGTCGATGATGACTTATACTCATTTATAGATTCTTTTAACTCTGGATGATTTCCAGTCATTAAGCAATCATCACCATTAATTGTTTTGCAAAGCCATTTATACTATAACGAAAAAATAAAAGAAGGTACATATGTAATAATCTGTTTTACACGTTAAAATATTTAAAATTTATCTGTTTAAAATTATATAAGTATTAATTACTGTTTCATTTCTAGTAACCCCATTTTATTTAATTGTATAAAAATATAACGTATAGTTACGTTATTTACTATTAAATATATTTTACAGTTTACACGAATTTGTAAATTTGTAATCAACTCTATATAGTCTATAGCATACTTGTACATCTCCTTCTGTTACATAATTTTGATGTATTGTCTTTAAGTGAATGGATCGACCAAATGCAATAACAATTTGCTGAGGCACAATAATCGCTTTTGCGTCAAACGATTCAATTTCATAATTAATTTCATCCTAGAGTTATAAACTTATAAGTAATATACTAATAACCAGAAAGAATTAATTGTGTAACTTTAATTAGTTTAAAATTTTGAAATTAATTTTTTATACAAATTGATTTAATAAACAGTTTAATTATGATTATAATGATTTTCTCGCTATTTTTTTTTTTCTAACACATTTGCATGAAAAATATTATATAGGTAATAGAATTTAAGTAATTTTAATATAATGAAAAGTAGCCAATTAGTTATTTTTATATTTTAAACAAATAATGTACTCATATATTAATGTACCTATCATTCAATCATACACATATAGTTTTTATTTGGACTGTTTGAAGTATTCTATCTTTAAATGATAAATAACAATTCAAATATAGGAAATTTATATTTATTAATTATTACTGATTAATTTTAATTTATATTTAAAAACTCATATATCCAAACAATGAAATTTCAGCTTGTTAAATTTAAGTTAATCAAAAACTACTCACAAAAGCACATATTACAAACTAATTATTTATACCTATTTACCTTTGATATCGCTGTAATTTTTTTTTCTTCAAAACCAATTTTATTATATAACTCACAACTTATCGTATAGTTTTTGCCTTGACTTAATCCTTTTGTATCCAATATCAATACTGGTCCATTCACACCAATGATATTGTATTTAATGTTTTCAGATATAAAGTACCAGCTGAACTAAATTAAATACATACAACTTAGAAAAAAATTCAAAAAAATTTACTTAGGGTCTTGTGAGAATTTATTATATATTATTAATTAAGCTTAAATATCTATAGTTAGGTTAGGTTATTAAATATAAATAATGACTATATTAAAGATGTAAAATATTAAATTAAATTGGAAAAAATTGACCTAACCAATCCATACATAAAAACATAAAATGTTACACAAATTATATCTAATGTTTAAATTTTGATTTCTCTATTATTTATTTGATATTAAATAACGCATAATTATTCAATATAAATAATAAAACTAATTACGTAATAATTATTAGTTCCTTCATCATTATTTTTATTAAATTTGAATTAGTAGGTTCTACATTAAGTTATTAATTATTGTAATAAAATAATATTACAACTTTAAATAATTATAACTATAAGTGACCTCCGACAATACACAAATTTAGTTGAATATAATTTAGTTAGTATACATTAAATATATTAAAAGTATATTCTTCTTTGCCTTTTCAGTCGTTTAACTGGTTTGCTGCAGTTTTCCATTCTTCCCTATTGTAACTTAGTGCCTTTAGTTCTTTTTAGCTATCCTTTATTCCTTTCCCATGATTTGTTTCATGCATTCCATCCATGGTTTTCCTTTTCTAATATAACCTTCTACGTCATCTTCTATAACATTTTTGTTAAACTAACATGGCGTAATATGTGTCTCATAAACTCTCGTTTTCCCTTTACTCTAGTTAATCTTAATATTGTTTTATTTATTACTCTTTCAGTAATAGTTTAATAGAATGTTAATAAACTGTATTATATATCGTATATTAAAGTTAAATTAAAGATAAAATAGATATATTTGCAGAGGAACTGAAAATTAGAAATAATAAGAAGAAATGTATTATCATTTACGTGCCGAATAATAACAGTAATTTATTATGACTCACGTACAAGGGCATTATAGGAATTTGGTGTATCAAGTATATTTTAGAATATATTTTTTAATTGACAAAAAATAGTGTGTTGTAGTTTTCAATATGTATATTTTCTAAATTTTAGTATAATAATTACAAATATTTTGAACAAATAACAATATACAATAACCTAATCTAATAACTTATTATTTGAGTTTAATCATTGTGTAGAATATTATTGATTATTGTCTAAATAATAATAGGTATACGATAAACCTAATATAGGTATCTATCATATTTCCCCAATTAAGCATTATTTCATTTTTAAATTTAAATATTTAAAAATAATTATATAAATTCGAAATTAATTTAAATATAAATACTATAAACGTATTTAAATGTATATTTATATTTTATCCATATCGTGTTACTATCTGTTTCGTGAAATGGTTAAATGGAACGATGTTTTCTCTATATCTCGTAATTACACAATCCAAAAAAATTTCATGCAATGGATATTTAATACCTAAATTTCACATTATAGAAATGCATAATAATTTAAACATCCGCATTGTTATTTTTTTGATTTAATTAAAAATATTATATATATAGTCATTTTTAGTTTATCATAGATATTTTCAGCGATTTAAATTCTAATCAAAGTATATATGAGTAATAATATAATATATTGCTTAAGTACTTGTAAGTTATTATGTTGATCTTCCACAGGCTCACCACAAATAGGATATAATATTGTTTCAAAAACAGCTTCAGAGCCAATAGTATACACAGGACGTGCCATTATTTGTAATTTTGGTGGAGGTTTAATGCCATTGGTTTCGATTAATTTGAATTTCAATTGACTTTTTGTACCAGATTGATTCAAAATATTTGTACCTATTACTTCCAAAGTATATTCGATGTACGGTATCATCTATAACGCAACAGGTAACATAATATTACAAATATTGAATCATTACGGAATAAGATAAACTGAGACGCAGTTAGGCCGTAGAACGTGGTTTTCATTTATATAATATAGATATACGTTATTTCTCTTTGTCTTATACTAATAATTACCAAAGCACTGTCTAAGCAAACACTGGTGATGAAGTTTTGTCGATTAATCATTATAACTAGACCCCTGACACTGTCCCTCACTGAAGAAGCGCGTTGCGAAGATTCGTCTGGTGACGTATGTGCTGAATTTGATAGTTCGTTAAAACTTAAAATTGTACTGTATTTGAGCATGAGGGAGCTGATTGTAGAAATGCTTATAACCTGAGAACTAGAACAATTGTATATTGTAGGTTGATCTGAAGATTGTGTTTCAAGGATGACGCTGTTTTCAATATTACAAAATTGTCGAGGTCCATATAACCAATACACTGGCATTGTAACCTAAGTAAATAATATTAATTACAGTACAATATTATTATTATGTTTTTAGTACCTAATGAAGTTCAATAGTAACTTATGGCCAATATTGTATTTTTATCATATAATGGGCTCTAAACATTTATATGTAGATGGTTGTGTCTTAATTTTAAGCTCAATACTTCTATGGAACCCAGTCCTCATATTGATATGATATATTATAAAATATTATAAATTGTATTTATTATTATATAATATTAATAGAGATCAGCCCGTAAATAAGAACTAATATTTAAAATCTAATAATATATATATATATATGCCACTACAATATTTAATTGGTTATATGTGCAAAGCGGTATATCTGTAGGTTAGATGAAAACATAATGATATAAGTATTCCATTAAAGTGTATGATATAGGTAACTATAGTCTTTATGACGTATAGATTAAACAATAGAGATAAATACTTTTATTTTTAAAAAAAATTGTAATTGTAAAAATTATAGTTGTTTTAAAAAGAAATTCACTAACCTACCCACAATATATTTTAAAGAAGTTTCATTTCAAAATATAAATTATTATTTAAATCATTGGCCAGCAGCGGATCCAGTAAGTTTTGACAGGGGGGCACATTACTTATATTTTTGTAAAATCAATTTTTAAATTAAAAGTACTTAAACAAAATTTGTTTGAAATTCCTCGATAGGGCAGCACGTTCCCACATGTCCCCTGGATCCAACACTGTTACTGACATATAATTACAGATAAATATAGTAACAAAAAAATTTAAATACATAAATAATCCAACATATAATTTATTAATCACCTCGGACGGAATAATAGGTACAACAATTTCTTTATTTAACATTGGCAAACTTAACTTTGCCAACGACCTGTAACTCCTTATATTATTGCTTTCAGAAAATTGAATCGTAAATTTATTGTCTTTAATAGTTTTTATGTTTCCGAGTAATACCGTTAAATGATCCACAGAAAACCAACAAACAGCATCTACGTATTAGTATATTATATCAATAACAAACATATTTTATTTATTTAACACTTGCATGTTTAATTTATAATTTATATTATTAGGTACTATTTATGATTTGATGTTAATTATCGGTACCTACCATAACCTATTTGAATTAATGTGGTCGATGTAAATATATCCTTACACGTATCTGGACCATCTACAGTTTGATCGAACTGAAACCAAATCGTTCTTAAATCTTTAGTAAATCCTGATTTTATAACCTTTGGACGATCTGCCTCAACTGTCACTATTTTGAAATTGTTCGAACTAGAAATAAAATGATATAGAATAACTATTATATCTAGTAAATGTGGAATTTTTGTATATATTTTAAACATAATTCAAGAAAATAATTATATTATTTATGTTAGAAATTTACTTTTTCTTTTAATAAATTTAATCTTTTTATAAAAAACATTATTTTTTTGTCATATAAAAATACTAGTATTCTATACCTTAGCATAGCATTAGTTGCGTCAGACGAGTAAACAACAGTTATTTGGTATTCAGTTGCTCTGCTAAGTTTGTACTCGGGGCATGTAATCCATGTAGATAATTTATTTCCGTTGATCGAGTTTGTTGGTAAAATTATATAATCTTCCCCGTCAGTCAAATAACACATTAAAGGAACAGGTTCGGTCAAGTTAAATATCTCTAATTTGACCTTAATATATGTAAAAAAAATTAATTAATAATAATGTTAGTTAAATATAATAATTTTAAAAACATTTAATTTATAATAAAAAAACTTCAGTCTTATTAAAGCAGTCTAATAAACAATTTGTAAATATACTATCATAGTATCACAAATTACTTTTTATACACTTAAGTAATTACATATTTTTCATAAAAAAAATCTATTTATATATAATAACCATATATTGAAATTTAAAATTACCATAATAAGCTATAGTCTTGTATTTTACATAGATATAAATTATTACTTAATGAACGTTATTATTATTAATTATTAATTATTGAGTTAAAAATGATTATGTACATTATTTATCGTATAAAACTGTAAATCATATTTTTAGTATAAGTCAATATACCTCTATGACTTTGTAGCTATAATTATAATTTATAAGTTATTAATAATTATAGATACCTAATAAAAATGATTAAATTATTCAGTAACTAAAATGTTACTACAACAGTAATTCTAATTTCTGAGACAGTGATTGTATACTTACTGAAACGGTGTCTCCTAGTTTTATTGTACTTGGTTCTACGTTTCCAATAATCAAATGTAAACTATTAACAAGTAAAAAATTACCATCAAAGTTTATGACCGCACCAAATTTTGAACATTGAATCTTAAATACACCTAAGGAATTAGGTGTTTTGAATCGTGCTAATACCACAAATGTATTGGTGATAGTTAAATCAGTATTCTATATAAAAATAATACCAATTTAATATTCTAAATGATAACATTCTTAAATATATTATATTATATTAAAAATTCTAACAATAAACATTAAACACTATTATGATTTATAGTATTCAACTATTATTATTTCTTCTTTTATAAAAAATTCACATATTAAGTACCTATATAGATAGGTACTACCCATATAGAATAAAGTTATATAGAAGAATGACTGAAGCATAGGCGTGCGCAGAATTGAATTGCTGGTAGTGTCTCAAATAATTTTGGGCTCTATTTTTGATACTATTATCCAGGTTATTTATTATTCGTGATGATACGAGTAGTTTAAAATATCAATATTTTATTAGTATTTTATGTCATTATTTGTTGTTTTTAGTCAATATAATAAAACCGCTTTTAGGTTAGACATATTATACTTTATAAAGATATATTTAATAAATACATTTTTTCCCCCCATTATACGAGTAATTTTTAAAATAATATTTTTAATTGAAGGGAAATAAATCATAAAATATTTTATTTTTTTTTGTTTTCGATTTATTAAATTTCGGAGATTTTTCAAATTATGGTCCCTTAACTATAATAATAGAAAGTGATGCCTAGGTGTACTTGGTACACCTTGTGCGCACGTCTATGGACTAAAGAATATAATATTAAAAAACGAAGATGATTATTATTAAACTAATTTTAGATACAGGAAAATATATTGGAGAAACTTATTGCCTTATTAAATAATACCAAAAATAATAGAAAACCTTATAAATGTTGTAAGAATAAATATAATATGATTTAAGGGTAGAAAAATATTGGTACCTATATATTTGAATACTGGAGCAGCGTAATTACGGGGGAGGGGATATGGATATGGATGTCGTATCCCATCTTCGATAATTTTTTTTTAAATTCCTTATGTAATATATTTTACTTTTGTACCTATTTTATTTCATTATAGTATTATACTTTTAGTACAAAATTGAAAATTAAATTAGTAATAAAGTAAAAAAAAACAGGAAGGTCGATTTTGGATGTTCCTCACAGAAATTGTTAGTTTATTATAATTAAGATTTAAATGCAATGGTATTGCATTAGAAAATACGATTCTCAGCGAAACTCAGTCAGATATACTATATACAATATATTATACTAAAAATCCGGTCCAAAATTTTACCAGGTGTGAAAATTACTTATGATATTACTCAAAAAAATTTTCAAGTCCCTACGATCAAAACATAATTAGTTCGAGTAGTCACGAAATACAAAAATTTAAAATAACAGACACCGTAATTTTTTTAATTTTCGCCATTTTTTGGTAGTTATTCTTTTTCCAAGAAAAAACTTTTTAGCAATACAAAAAGTAAACCAAGTAAAGTAACAACTGGATGAAATTTGGTATGGAAAAGACATCCCATTTGTAAAAATCGCATCATTATTTCTACTAGAAAATATGTTTTCAGACATCAAAAAAAAAAAAAATCTTTGTAAAACCAATACATTCCTCGCTTTGTTCAGATTCTAAAAGATTATTGAAATATTAGATTATCAACTATCTATTTGTGAAAATTCGTTTCATGTACAAGACCAAAGACCCAAGACCAAGTCATAATTACGCTACTGGAAAACAATAGCATTAATTCGGTTAGATATAAAAACAATAGAAAATTTAATAGTAAATTGTCATTCTTAATTAAATACATGGAATATAATTAATAAATTACATTAAATTGATTACCATAGTAGTTCGGGAATCTAGATCCATTACATTACATGTAGTCACTTTTATTGAATCCATTGTAGTTGCTAATCCTTTTATACGAATTACAGTATCAATATTGTTTTGTACATCATAAATAAAAGGAGAAATATATATTTCATCGATTGTTGTTATAGAATGAACTAAATGCAAATTGTTAATTGTTATCATAATATATTTTAAAATAGATAAATAAACTATTAAATATAATATTATTATAGAATACAAATTGTATAAATAACCTGAATAATATGTAAACATTATTCAGAAATAAATATTGTATCTTTTTAAAAAAAACATTTAAATTATAAATTATTAACTTACTTAATACTATTGAAATGATAAAAGTATATGACAAACTTACAAACATTTTAAAAACAAAATTATTAGTGCATGCCACACCGAACGATATTTTATACTATCGAGGACAACGTACTCGTATTATACCTACCTGTTATACTACGATTTGTAGTAATTCGTGATTTTGTGGTTGTCATGGAAATAAAAGTGTCAATAAAAAACAAAATCAATTTATTTAGTAAATTATAATGTATTTTGTCAAAATTTCTAAATTAATTTTCTTTTTTATGTTTAACATAATAAGATTATATTTTTTTTAAATACTCATGAATTATTGTTATATTAATTTTATTAATTAATATTTATAAAATTTTCAAATTATAAACGAAAAGTTTCTTTTTGTTTTATGTGCATCTACCTCAAAAATGTATATTAAAAATTTGTTTTAAACCCTAAAACACTAAACCTTTATAATAAGTATGTTAGATTCTGAGTGAAGCAAGGAATTTATTAGTTTTACAAAGATGTTTTATGATGTTTTAATATGCACTAAAAATAACCAAGAGTAACAAGACCAACAATGTCTAATTTATTATTTTTAATTCAATTGGATCAGATATACCTATTTTAAAATAATATTGTCAATTTACTTAGGCTATACAATATAATATAATGGAACAAACATTATACAATACATTAAATCATATAAATGACAGATCGTGTAAAATTAAAATATAATATTTACAATTTACATATGTATATAAAACAATTATCAGTACAGCACGTTTAATCTTTAATAATTGAAGTGCATTTCGTTTTAAAAACTCAGGGGGCTGCTAATCATTGTGGGGGGCTAAGCCCAAGCCCCCCTAGTTACGCCTATGCCAAAAACACTTTTTTAGATAGATATAATGTTCCGATTACTAATTAATTAAACTAATTAATTTTTTAAGTTCACAAATTGAAATTGAAAAAGCAATAACATTGTTACATTATTTAACAAACTCTCAATAATGCAGCAATATACTACAATATAAAATAATCTTATAAATAATGTATCTATAAGTTTTAATTATATAATTTTGCTATCATATAAATTATATGATAACAGATTGGTTTATTTATTCATTAAGCTTAAAAAAAACTAATTAATAATTATAAAAAATATAATTATTGATTTACAATAAAAAGTTATATGAGTATATGAGGTATTTGCCCAATTAGTATAATAATACCAGAAGCATATGAATGCGTAAAAGTAATTATTGATTAAAATTATCAGACATATAGATAATATAATAGTATTAATTTGAAATTAATATAAATGTATATCGCATTACATATTGTACAGGTATAATATATTATATGCAATTAAACCAATTAAAGCCTTCGCGAGTTCTATACGTAACTACATTTACAGATGTTTTTAATCTTATATATATATATATATATATTTAAAACTTATACAATTTTTTTTTTTTTTTTTATAATCTTATGCCTAACTACTAAGTTAAATTAAGGTGACGTAATATTTAGTTAAATGAATGTGGTGTGGTTGGTATAGGTAAAATATAAATTTTTAGATTCTGAGCGGAGGAATGTATTGTTTTTACAAAGATGTTTTTTATTTTTTTTATGTATGAAAACATTTTTTCGGGTATAAATAATGGTCCGATTACTACAAATAGAGTACCCTTTCCGTACCAAATTTCATTTGGTTGGTACTTTATTTAGCTCATTTTTTGAATTTCCCAAAATGTTTTCCTTGAGAAGCGGAAAATTGGCAAAATTATGGTTTCCGTTATTTAAATTATTTTTTATTTCTTGATTACTCATTGAGTTTTGATCTTAGGGCTTTGAAAATTTTTTTAAATAATCATATATTTACGTTTAGTAAAATTTTGGAATGGATTGGTTTATTTTTTGACTAAATATAGAAAGATTAATATATAGAGCTTTAAATTTTTTCTAAAAATGTTTAATATTACCTATAATTTTTGATTTAATGGTTTGAGATTTTTGTGGAAATCTAATCATATACTATTTAATCTATTTAAAAAATATTTTGAAAACTGTAACAGACAATTTTTATCATGAAATGATAACGCGTTGAATTTTGATCGTAGGGGTTTGAAATTTATTTTGCATATTTACATATGTAATTTACACTCGTGGTAAATTTTGGAATAGATTATCAGTATAATATATTGTAATATATTAAGATTCGCTCAGAATCGTATTTTCTAATGCAATATTATTGCATTTAAATCTTAATAATTATAATAAATCACTTGGTATAATTTTATAAATTTAAATTTAAATCGAAATCAAATTTGTTTTAAAAGATATGTGAATTAACGACTTTGACAATTATTCCACAGAATGGAAGATGAATTGAATTTCATACTGTTTACTCTTTTAGCTTACGAAGAATAATTCATCCAGATATACTTTTTTTTTTATTTGATTAAATATAAAAATTATTTATTTAATAGAAGAAAATCACTTTTAAGAAAATCGCATATTATTATAGTCTGATATATAGTTAATACGATCTAATAAAATAAAATATGAATTAATAATATAATTCTTAGTGACTCGTTAAGTACAATAAATAGCATCAAAAACATATATTCTTCCACAGACATGGCAATACTTAGCCACAATGAGATTAAAATACATTACAAAAAAAAAAAAAAATTAAGATTTATATGGATTCCCGGCCACTCAGCAATAGACGGCAATGAGAAAGCTGACACGCAAACAAAAATAGCAGCAACTTCAAATTCCAACAAATTAATTTCATTAATTCCCTTTCAAGACATTAAAAAAATATAAAATTAAACTATCGTATTTTTTGGCAAACACATTGGAGAAAGCAATCGCCCAAACTTAATAAAATAAAAACAACAATATTTCCATGGCCTCAACCCCAAAATATAAAACTTCAAACGGTTATAAACCGACTAAGGATCGGTCATACAAAGTTTACACACAGTTACCTAATGGCTAAACATGAGAAACCCATATGTCTATCTTGTGGCATACCACCCTGTTCAATACATTTTCACCAACTGTAGATCATACGAAGAAGATAGACTACTTCACAACATCTTATCTAACTTAACAGAGGCACTCGGGCCGAATCCATCTTCTTTAGAAAAATTACTTAAGTTCTTAAAAACCTCTAAATTAATTGTAAAACTATAATTTGTATAATTTGTATATATCATAATATTGTAAATATAACTTTAGTAGCCAATGGCCATCAGCTGCCGCGGTTTTATTAACAATTGAAAAAAAAATAAATAAAAAATAAATTAATTAACAAAATATAATAGAGGTACCTAACTATATATTATATATTATCTTATATGAATATATAATGTATAATTATGTAAAATTATAATATAATAATTATATATTTGTAAATAAGTAATATTCTGTATCTAAATATAAAATATATTTTTATTTAGATAGATATAGTACTCACTAACGTACCTATATGCTATACTAGTACCAATAGCCAATAGGACTGTTTAATGTTAGCGGAAACTGAAATAAAGAGCCAATGGAATGTCCACCGAAAAATTAATGCTCCCTTTGCTCGAATTCCATTTATTATATTTCTACACCTTCTTACTATTATATCTAATACAGTTTATCATTTTTATAAATAAAAACACAAATCAATTTACATATAAATATATAATTAATATATATTTTTTCAATATATCACTTTGCAATAACAATTTGTTATTATAAATAAGAATCATTAGGGTTAATTTTGGATGTACTATATTTAGCTCATTTTTCAAATGTTTTTCTTTAGAAAAGAAAAACTTTCAAAAAATGACGAAAAAACGGCAAAATTCACTGAAATCTTAATTTTGACGAAATTAATTTTAGATTTTCATGATAACTAATGCAATTTTGAACGTAGGCATTTAATTTTTTTTTCTATAGGTATTCTCATAGATTGTTTACACACGTAGTAAACTTTTGGAATAAATTATCAGTATAATATATTAAGTTTCGATCAGAATCGTATTTTCGAATGCAATATCATTACATTCAAATTATAATAAATTATAATTTCTCCGAACGTCCAAAATCGTCCTTCCCGTTCTTTACAGTTCGCTTTTGTTATAAATTATAATAAAATATTAATTTAAAAACAAAATATGTTGTTTAGATTTGGGGCTTCATAAGTCGGCGGAGAAATTTCCGATTTCCCGATATACCTATCCGCCCCTGACTACTAGTTACTACAATTGCTGCTTTGAGAATCGAATATTATATGCGAAATTATTATGTTGTTATTATACGAGTACCTATATTTAAAAAGTTCTTACTTTTTTTTTTAGGCACATTGTAATATGATTGACTATCTTTATTATTTGTCTTATCATATATATTAATTTATGAGAAGCTATATTTAACATGTGTATATTTTTAAAAGAGAACTTATGCGTAAACAATACTAGGTAATCGTAAATTATTGAAAATAATATTAATAAGTACGCACTATGGCGTGTAATTATTTTGATCTTCATTATTTACGGGTTTACACGCCAAAGATCAAATATACGAACAATAAACCAGTTAAGGTTTGTATAAGAAATTCTTATATAAGCCACTCCTGATGAATTGACGACGTCATCGATGTTGATGTTAATACGATAAGTATAAATTAATATCGACTCTGTGGTCATTGACTGATATTATGACTATATAATATAGTGACTTGCAATTTCATTAAATATTATATTATACTATATATTATGTTAATTTGTAATCAATAACAAAATGAATACTAAAAAATAATTTTAAAATACCTATGTATATAATATGGTTATCGTTTCCTATTTTTAGATTTAACAACTCCTATTTCATCAAATTCCATAAATTATTTTATTTAAACATATTTATTTATTTTACTTATATATTTAATAATAATAATAATATATGCAATTTATCTTTGAATTACATTGATTTTGTAAATGTTCTTAAATTATTATACAAGGAATGAAGGAAGGTCGATATAAATTATCATTGATTAGTAAAAATGAAACTAATTACATTATTAATTATTGTTTATAATAAATTAGAATATTTGCAAAAAAGACATGATATAAAACATGTTTTAATATATTGATGAATTATAGATATTATCACCCAGAAAAAAGTTCCATAAATTAATGAAAAACGTATATAGAATTAATAAAAAATTGGGTATGATTTCGAGCCAAGCATATCGATTCATAAAAATAAGTATATATCATTCTTTAAATCATAACATTTAATTAATTTAATTCCAATTTACATTAATTTTAAGAAGTGTGTAATATAAATAAAAAATACGTAATTTAATGATATTAAAAAGTTGAATCAACATGCCTATGCATTAAATCAATGTAGGTACCTAATTAAATGCAATTGTATTCATTAGTATAATGATTTTTTTCATTTCTTCAATAACGTTTTTCTTTAAATTTACTCTTTAATATTTTTAAATATAATAAAAAGTATGCATTATTTTAATAATTGTTTGCTGTTACTTTTCATTTATTTATAATTATGTATATTATATATATAAGGTCTATGATATATATATACTAGGTAACAACTTACAACGTAGTATAAAACATGAAATAATTATAAAATATCGTTATATGATCAGGGTTAGGTACTTATGAAATCTACAGTTTAATAACCGATTGTTTATAAATTTATAACATTATAGTAGTATAATGTAGGTACTAATCTTAATGCTCGCGCGTGTGATGAACTCCAGGCTATTTGAAGGTTAAGAGTTATAGACATGTAAATTGAAAAATTGCATATATTATACACAAGTTATTACTATGTTGTACGCATAAACGTATTTCAATATGATTAATGTTAAATGTACAAACATTAAAATTATCGATGACGTCGTCTTTAAATTCTTTCGCGTTTTTCAATCGATAACTTCCCGTTCTGCAAAATATATGAAAGATGTTATACATATTCACACACGTATACAATACGCACAATTAGGTAGATTGGTTTCCCAAATATTATTTTATCTATATAATTTCACTAATTTCCTAATCTATATATTATAACGACCATGGCTAAATGGTTAAATTAATTATTTTTCATTTAGCCATGATAGCGACTATGTCGTGTAGGTAACCGGTTATCTTCCGATATAATACATTTATATGAAATATACTATATGCGAGCAATAATAATAATTTAATTTACAAAATATTGTTTGACCATTTAACAAGAACCTCCGCGATAAGGTGACTCAAATCAAATTGTTCCGGTCTTGTTCGCGCGCGCACACACACACACACACACACACACACACACACTACACGGTACACACTACACACGCACACAACAACAACAATAATAATAATAATAATAATTATAAATTCCCGTTGGCGGTGGTCTATACCGCAAATAGGTACTACGCTGACTGCTAATATTATTATTAGTGCAACGTCTGCGTAGCGTGGCCGAACGAACACGCTCGCGCTTTATACGGCCCTTATATTATTATACGCGTACCTATATCGCGTATACGATAACGTAACGTACAGCCGCTGGCGCCACAGCATCCGACCGGACATGGACGCGTTCAGGAAGTCATTTTGACATTTCCGCGTAACGGGGAAAAAATTATCTACCGAACGGAACCGCCGCGGTATCGACGAGATGAACTGCAACGCGTTTTTGTTTTTGATCGGCACGACGGTTCTGTTATTGTTGTCGTTGCGGGCGCTCGTGCTCGTCGTCGCGGCTACTGTCGCCAATGTGGACATCGGCCGCGGCGTGGACGTTCTCCAGCGGTTCGGCATCATCGGCGACGCGCTGTACGGCGACGTGTCCAGCACCAGAAAGACGGTCACCCATAACATACTCGACGGTGACCCAGATCGTTTCACGTGAGTATAATAACATGATATAATGTCGACATCAAACTGTTTTGTATAGACTTTACTGGAGAAAAAAAAATAAATAGTGTTTCACTAAAAAATTAACAGCCGGCATAAGTAACGACGAAAAACACAATTTAATTCCAATAATAATTCTAATAACGCGCGTATTGTAATAATAAAATATTAGTTTATTGCATGCGTATGTGTTAGTGGAATCGTCTGCTTTGGCACTAAATCAAATACGCATTTTGAATTTGGGTAGTGTTCAAAGTTAAATAGTACAAGTTCGAAAGTTATATATACGAGACGTCGCATATCCATATCGCGCAATATTGTCCGTTACACGAAACGAATGGATATTCTATCCGTTACACGAGACGAGAGTTCATTAATCACACATTGCGTGTAATTCTACAATGTGAATAACACGAAACGGATAATACTGAACATTACTCTATGCGGTACTTGATTATACACACACTAATACTATAAATGATGACGAAACATATTGACGATTACGTAGAAAGTGATATATTTATTAGTGGCTTTTCGCAAGATGAGTACCATATAAATGGGTCTAAAGACTATAGCTCTTTTCGACGCCTAATACGACGTACGAATACAACGCGATATAACAGAATGTTATCGCCGCAACGAATCGTAACATTTTCGTAGGTCATTATTTTACATACGTATATATATATATAAGTATATTATATAGAAATGAAAAGTTAAATCAAATATTATACGCATATTATTATTATTACGCAGACATTACTATTAGTATAAATAAAACGTGAACGAATTATAATTTATAAGTTACAATTAACTTTTTCGAACTCTTTTTGAGTTTATATCGTCAGTTCCGACGGACTAGAATCGTTAAAATGAAATCAACATAAAAATTGCGCTTATGTAATAACTAATAAGTAACAAGTAGATACATAATTAAGATATTTTATCTACATAATGTGGTTAAATTTTTTTTTTTTTTTATAAAAAGTTCCATTTTATTTGGGTACGTATTATATTTCTCCGCAAGACATCAATTTACTGCGATTTACTCGTATGACGTGAAATAATATTAAATATTACAAATTGTAATCTATACAAAATATTATTAAGTCATAAGATCACAAATTATAATATTATGTACGTAATATTTTACGACATTACGTAATGCATGCACAGAATCTACGTATCTAAATAATATTATACTCGTAGACAGGACGTAAAAATAATCCAATATTTTGATTAGTTCGCTTTAAAAATAACGTTGCCGCGGTATTGATATATAATTCAGACGTGTGCTTATTGTTAATTCATGCATGTTTCGTTTGTTCAAAAATTAAGATATATATATATTGACATTTAACATATTGTAGTTATATCTGCCTAAAAATATCTTTTATGTGAGTTGTATTTAAATTTATTAAAAAAATTATCATTATAACTATATAAGCGTAATTTCTCAATAAGAATATCGAATTAATTTTATAGAACTTTAATGAGAACCTACCAACAAAAAAAATTAAAACGTACGAAATCGTCAAATTATTAATTTACCTGTTATTTCCATTAATATATACTATATGCATTCAGTACATCTTTATAAATATGCATGTTATGTTGATAGTTTAATAACATTTGAAATAAGAAACACTTTTACTCGCATTTACTATTTTACTATTTTCTATTTATTAATAAAACCTGTTATAATAATATTAAACGCGCATAACTTGAATTTATCTAATACAATAAAAAAAAAAAATTAAAAATAGCCAATTAAACTTTAATAAATATATTATTTATTAATTGTTAAAATTGTGATTTAAAATTTAATATTTTTTAAAAGAAATGTATTATAAAGTACAAAACCGCTAATGGTGAATATATAAATTGTTTATAACCTTATGACCCATCGGATGCTACATAATATGTATTAGCTATCAATATAACTACCTCATACACTTGCAGATTTGACGTCATTTCGTAAAAATAACTTATAATAATAAACCGATAAATTAAAATAATTAAAAATTTTAACATGCTAATATCTACGATACTTAAAAATTCATTTTTACATTATTATTATTATTAACTACTCCATTATCACAGTGAAATGTATTTTATATTATAAAGATTGGTTTATTTCTATATCAATATATTATATTAATATAATATTTATAAATTATAATGCATGATAATTAAAATTACCTATTTAAAATTTAAACAATGGGCGAAAAAAGGTTTAAAGGGTATGCGGGTGTTTCTGGGTACACTCTATTGTTAAAAATAAAAATTATCACATGTATTTTTAAAGGCTCCTCAAAAATTTGATATTTATTTTCTGAAATATAAAATTCACTAATAATGATCTGAGTAATTCTTATTTTTTTTAATTATTTATATAAATATTAGGTATTAACTTATGTTTTAGTACCTATTTAACTATTATTTAAATACATATAATTTAATTATTAAATTATTCAATAATTTTTTTAAATTACTTATTTAGTAAAAAATCGTTTGTATATTTGAAATTTATTGTTTTAATATTTACGAAAGAATGAGATCTATGATTTTAGGTGCTATGTCTGTATCACCTTTCGTTTACTGATGGGCACAGAATAATGTTGAACCCTGGTTCTGCCTGTGATTTCAAACTTATTAGTGTGCATATACATATAGTGGCGTATTTCGGAGAGGTCTCCTTCTCGCCTGGACATTCCATGAATTAAAAAATAATAATTATTACTATACTCTTATAATTTAGGTTATTACGAGTATAGTAACATCAACAATGTAATGAAAATTGTTATGAAAAATATTGTTATTTTGTTAAGTTTACAGTGCAAATATTACTTAATCCATTACGTTAGATATCTATTGGCTATTTGGCTATATGTATTATTATGATTTTTATTTGTTATTTAAATAAAATTAAATGTCTTCTCTATCATAATACCATACGAATTTTGATTGATAAATTTGGTAAAGTTTGACTTTCAGATATTGTATACTTATTATATTATTAAAAGTCTGTTTAAAATATTAGAATTTGGTTAAGCTATGCCGTATATGGGTTTGCGACATCTTTAAAAATCTTGAATACCTCTGAAAAATTGTACAAAATACGATACTAAGTATATAGGAAACAGAGTACCAACACAGATTTTATTATAGTTTATAATATACATCACGTGTTGTATTGGTATCATGTAGAAAAGTAGATTAGGAAGTGTGTATTACAGTAGGTAGGTACACAGTATATAATATATGTTGTAAACATGATTCATCAATGGAATGTGTATATGCGTTATGGACGTGATCAATGAAATTTGTTTTTATCTTACGATGCAAAAAAAAAAAGTAAAATGTTTTTATTAAATTATTGCATAGGTATTTACAAATTACAATAGACTACAATACTTAGACAATACTATATTATATTTTATATATACAGCATACTACAAGGTCTAAAGTTATGTTATTATATAATGGCACGTAGTGTACTTGTATATATAGTATGAAGAGCAAATTATGTACCTAGTTCGAAATTATAAGAAAATATGTGATAAGTATAACATTTTTAAACATTTCAATCTATATAGTTATTTAAAATTTGCATGACCCTAATCGTTCATCTTAACTTTGGATAAAATAATATAGACTTTTTATTCCTATGTTGTTAAACTAAATAACTAGAGCATAGAACGTCATTTTTAAAGGGTAGGTGGTATATTATTTGATGACAACGGTTTTTTTTGCGTTTGATATGAACCTCAATAAATAGTAAAAATTATATTAAAAAAAACATAATGTATACAGTATACATATATTATTATAGTATTAAAATGTATTTCATTTTCTAACTATGTAAGCTCTATGTAAGCTTATAACCATATTATGTAAGCCATGATCACTAATGATCCACTGACGGAGGTGGCAAACATATTTTTAAACTATAGATTCCAACAATTTTTTTTTTAAATTTGCTACTCAGTAATTTTATACATACTAAAAAGTGAACGATTATCATATATTTATAATTATTCAAGTTGAATAATAAAATTATTGAAAAAATATTGAATACAATTATCATGTAAACATATCACAGATCCCATCAGATATATAGGTATATACTTTGACTTTTTTTTTATTGTCCGATTCTATAAAAATAGAATTAATTTTTTGTTTTATTTGTATTTTTTTAAATGAAACATAATAATGGAAATAAACAGATTGATACTTATGATATAGGGTAAAAATAACAAATTACAAAAAATATGAATACAATAATTATATATAGATTTTAAAAAAATTGAGAAAAACAAATATAAAGTTTATGGTAAACTGAGAAGTAATCAAATAAAAATATAATTTAATGTAAAATATTTTTTAAATTATAGGTTAAAATTACTATAAATTACAACAGTAACAAGAAGCATCCAATATAGATGATGGTGTTGTTCGGTTATGTGGTTGGTTGCATGATTTTGGGTAGAAGTAACGATTATCACAAATAGGGTATACTTTCCGTACCAAATTTCACTTTTTTGGTACTTTATTTAGCTCATTTTTCGAATGGAAAAGTTTTTCCATGAGAAAAGAATAACAACCAAAAAACATCAAAATTTACGGAAGTCGTAATTTTGACGAAATTAATTTTAGATTTTTCATAATAAATAATGCAATTTAGATACTTGAAATTTTTTTGAGTATTCTCATAGGTAGCTTACACATGTGGTAAACTTTTGGAACGGCTTATCGATAATATATATATATATATTATATTATATTTTATTAAGTTTCACTCAGAATCGTATTTTCTAATGCAATATCATTGCATTCAAATCTCGATTGTATAACAAACCAATAATTTCTCCGAGGACCAAAGAGACAAAAGAGGAACGTCCAAAATCGACCTTTCCGCTTTTTTTAAACATTGTATGCTCCTTCGGTATGGATCCCGGTTATGAGAACAATAACTGAAACATGTCAAATAGATTAAAGTGGCTATAACTATATGGAATAGAAAATACTAATAAACACCCGCCTGTTATATATTCCAAAATACACTCATATGATATTATGATTCAGTGATACTTCCAAGTATTGAACTAGATAAGTAAGGATAATTGAAAGGAGACCGGAAACGGGAAAAGGAGAAGACAGTGCATTTGCGAATATTAAGGGAGAGACCAATAGACTCACCCAAAAAAACAAGATTATTAAGATCCTACTGGAGAAGTGTGCAATCGGAAGGAAATTTGATGTGATGGTAAAGCTTAATATCATCAGCGAAAATAAAGAGCTTAGAATGGCGGAGGACTGATGCAGAGGAATTAACCAGTAGAGTGAACAAGAGGAGAGATAGGACAGACTCTTGGGGTAACCCAGATAGGGGAGAGAAAGACGACGATGCGGAACCATGGTTAAAGATGAAGAGACAGAAAAATAATACATATTTTAAATAATGAATAAAACGCATAGTGTCTAGTACAAACAATTAATATTTACTTGTATGAGTATACATTATAATTAATGACAGTTATATAACATAATATATAATGTATAATATTATATACATATTGTTATACTTATAACATATTACGTACGAGTATATATTTATGAAATGATTTATATTATATATATTATAAAATCATTTATAAAATTAATAACCAACTACATTTTAATACTTTTTTAAAAAATATAATAGATAGAAATTAACAGTTAGGTGCAATTAATTAAGAACAAAAAATATAATTTTGTATATTTTAACAAATTTACTAGGTATAATTAAATCGTCAAATTAATTACTTTTATAGTCAGATCTCAGAACTTAAACGAATACATTTTATTTACATTACAATAATACGTTTTGATATTAATATTTTAAAACGATATAGTATTATAAATTCTAGCTTTACCTATATATCTCTGGCACATAGTCCTGGTGACTAGTATCAGTTCGTTGATAAATTAAATGGTTTTAATTTTTTAAGTAATAACATCTGTTAAGCAAATAAATACATTTATTTTGAATATGCTATTTTGTAATTACCGATAAACAGAAGTGGTGTCAATCTAAATATAGTTTAAATAAACATTAACAACTTCTGTAATAAATATTTAATACATATTCTAAAGATGACAAATTAAAATATTTTTATTTAGACCAGTATTAGGTTTAGAAATAATTATTATTTCCAGTTATTATATTAAAATCTTACATTCGTCTAAATATCTTATAGTTATAATATATAATATTTTATTTTATAATTTTATAATATTTACCCATATAAAATAATTACTATTAAATTTAAGTATGCTCTAGTTCAGTGATGGACAAGATACTTCAAAATGAGTATCTCGATACTAGATACTTTCATTTTAAGTATTTAAATACTAGATACTCGATATATTACAATTTATTTTAATATAGAGTATATAAACATATTTTGTCTATATACTTTATGGTCTATATTATATTTATAATACAATAATAACACATTTAAAAGGAAAACTACTTAAATAATTTAAATAGTTGAACAATGAAACTTACATATTGCATTAGCCTGTAAATAAAATAATAACACAACTTTATTAACAATAAGTTATTTGCCTGTAATTTTGGGATGCCATTGGATACAAATTAATGATTACTAATTGATATACATTGGTATACATTGTACATAGAAATTTTCAGTTATACAACTATTAAAAATTAACTATACAAAAATAAATACTTATATAAATTTAAATTATTTATAATTGAATTATTCAACCAAATTGTTTGATTGGGTTGACATTGTTGCTATGATCGTTTATCTTATCGTAATAGATTTGTGCATTGAGAATTTTCATTATCGTCGTTGCTACAAACAACGAAAACAAATGATATACCTATTATTATTAGGAATTACGATAAGTCGATAACTTTTAATATATTATTCTACAATATATTATAATATACCCACAAATGTATTATTGGATTCCCTTCCCTGAAAAAAGTTGAAAATACGCCTCTGCCTATAATAGAAGTATAAAATTCCTGTGACTGACTACATTTTTACTACACAATAATTACACTACAATTAATGTTTTAAAGTGTCTTCTTAATATATCGAATATCTTTTGTTGATAACAATATTATGAAATACTCGATACAAAATTGACTAAAATAGTATCGAAATACAAGATACTCGATACTTCCCTGAAATGTATCGCGATATTAGATACAAGATATAATTGTATCAAAGGTACTGTCCAAACCTGCTCTGGTTTGAAGGTAGTCAATCATCTTCAAATTAACATATTATATCAAATATCAAAACAATCATTTATTTTTAGAAATTTTGTTTTGATTTTTGATGGATTAAGAGAGTAAACTGGAGTAAACTCTCGGTTCTTTAAGTATACACAGCAGCTATACTATTATAGTACTTAATAAACTTTACTATTATTATATAATATATATTTATAGTAGTAATAAATACAGATATAAATATATAATATTATTATACTTATTATATAAATTAAATAAATAGATAACAAATTAAATGTAATAGATATAATTCATGATTTTATATTTAAATGAGCGATTTTTTTTTTTCAGCGAAGTGTTAAATGTGACCAAAAACCACACAAATTTGTTAAATATTACGTTTTGTCCCGATTTGGATTGCCTGTTTAATGTATATTTTGACGGGTTTCAAGTCGATCTTTCCGAAAAACCGTGGAAATTATTGACTACAAGTAGATCACGACACATTATATCCGAACGATTTGGCATACCCGACATAGCATTGGGAATAGGACGAAATTTCGTAATCGTGTCTTACAAGCGACCGGTGAAACGAATCAAAACATTTGAAAATTTCACACAAGCAGCTCAATTAAAATTAACGGTAGCCGAGAAATTAAAATGTATGTCTGTTGGTATTGAATCTATGGTGATAGATTTTATTACAGAATACGGATCGCATTATATCGACGAATATACAGTAGGGGACACTGTTTTTCAGGTAAAATCCGTTAAATAACAATTTTAATAATATAATATAGATAATATAAAGTATAAATTATTTTAAATTATTTACCTAACCTGACCTACAGATGACGTACCTGCAGTTACTACGAACTTTAGTATTTATCCGTCTTATTTTTAATTTTTTACAAGTCAGTTATTATAATAATCTAATAAATAATAATACGTCGTATATGAGCTCATTATAAAAATAGATCATGTTGTAATACAAATTTTAATATTTCATTGTTTTTGTAATTTTTTGATAACGTACGTCTTTATTATATAAATAAATAATTATATACACATCGAGGTTATAGGTACTTATAATCATCTCATTTCATAAATTCAAATAAACTTTAGTTTATTTATATACCTAATATAAACACATTAGTAATTAATATACTTTTTCACTAAAGATTAAAAAAAAAATTATATCCTTTTATTTCCTTTTATTTACATGTTATCTGGCTTACAGCTTACACAATCAGTATTAACATGTCAAGGGGTCGAAGATGGTTCTTAGTTAACCAGATGATGGGCTATTCTGGTTGCTATACATTATAAACATATAAAACAATAACCCTTGTGTTATTAATATGCCGAAGATAAAATGTAGTAAATTGTTTGTACAAGAAATTTAGATTACCTACCAAGTTTATCAATGAATGAAAGTGTTTTATCCCGCATATATATATAAATATATATATATTTATGAATTACAGTTTATAAACATTTTATTATCACTATTATTATTATTATTGATTGTCTTTTCATATAAAAGAGTGAAAAAGATTTATGTTTGTTATGAACTACTACATATTTATTAATTTTGATTGACTAAAACTTTTACTAAAGTTAAATTCGAATTTTGAGCTTAAAATTATAATATCCATAAGTTAATTTTTTTAAAAAAAATTATCATATCTAATTTTCGTTATGTAACTACGCATTATTCGAATAATAATGGACTTTCTATAGTATTTTTTTTATAGATTAACTAATAAGGAGTAACTACTATGATTTATTCTTCTATAATATATATAAATGTAATACAGTATATATATATATATATATATGCATAATATTAAAAAAACAAACTATGACCTAATATTAATATGGTATATTGAGTAGACATGCATGCATACTAAAAAATTTTTTCAAATAAAATAAATATTTATTTTCCCCACACAGTAATAATATGTAAAAATTGGATTTTGAAATTGAAAACATATACGAGTATATTATTATTATATATAGAAAAGTAAATACACTGACGATTACGAACGTTAATTAGACAACCTATAATATAGTATATAATATATAGGTGTACATTAATTTTATATTATAACTTGTTCTCGTTTTTCGTATAATAAATAAATAAAAAACTTATTTTAATGTTTTGACACAATATGTTTTCGGTTTGTGTCGCAGGTTTTGGTGTATTTGCCGGGTTTGTACAATAGGTTTTACAACAAGTGCGCGTTAAACGTTTGTTCGGACACGGAAACGGCGTTGTTCTTGTCGCCGGTGTACACCGAATATCAGGGCCAGGTGTTGAGCGTCGGATCCAGCCAAACCATGGAAAAATGGGTCGATTTAAATTTGCAAGCCGAATCGAAAATGGGCGATACGTACGTCAGTCTATACACGCTCAAGACCAAGCCGGAGTTGTGCAACGAGATCATCACTTACATGAATGATCAGTCGGTCATCGGACTGCATCTAAAAATAGTTTCGACGTTCCTCGACAACCCGGTAAAGAAAAAATGGTTTACCGAAGTGCTGGACAATCATCTAAAACTTCGCGAAGTCAACCTATGAACCATCTCATGATTAGACACAAAAACTCGAGTGTTTTTATGATTCTAATTTTCTATATACATTTCTCACCGTGTTTGTCAAATTGCCTTACCGTGAGATCAATCAAATACGTACGATATCGTGACATGAAGTGTTGTCATTTCGACTTGATATTTTTAAATTATGATAATTTTGTAAATTATCTACATTAATCGTATAAAGGACCATATTAATTGTTAAATGTTTTAATTTACTTAACCTCGAAATTTAAGTATGTTACATTTTGTTGTCTTGATTTTTCTAAAAATGACTATTTTTAACAAATTGTATTGGAAGTTAAGTTAGAGAAAAGAGGTGAAAAGTGTATATGAAGTTATGACTTACTATCTAGTATCTTTATATTTTACAGCGCTTACTTACAGCTACAAAAATGTATAAATTATACGTACAAATTGTAAAATAATCATTTACATTTTAGAAAACTTTTAAAAAAATCTAACCTAATAAATGGTGATTAATTAACAAATTTTTTTTGAGTTTGAGTATATCGAAAATATAAAAGTTGTATGGTTCTTATGTATAATGTAAAGTTATAATACAATTTCAAAAATAAAAAAATATACTGGAAAAGACAAACGCTGTGATACTTTGTTGTATTATATTATATTAGCTTTTATTATATGAGCTAGGTATATATTAATATTGTATATTCAACGAGTAATCGTTATTTACGTGATATAAAAAATAAAAGTCAAGAAAATTTATATTTATTATTGTATTAAATCATACAAAGTACTAAATTTTTTTTTTTCAGGGAAAATATTTAGGTTTAGGTATTTACTTCCATGTAAAAAAACTATTTTTATAAGATACCCATTCGTTTTAATTGAAATGTACAGTAGGTATATAATACATATTATGTTAACATTTGTACCTACCTTTACTTTATAGTTTTTAAGACTATTTATTATTTTATTTAACTTATTATCGTTATTAATTATTATTATATAATCATACCATTTTTAAAATGTGTACTAAGTACTAACATATACTTGTACCATTTTATGGTAAAATTAAAAACAGTATTTTAAAATAGACTAATTATTTACATTTATTTACTTTTATCTCAACAAATAATAATAATAGTATACCGAATTTTATAGGATATATACGTTACATAATACATAAGGTATTATGGTGAATTGAAAATTATAAACCCAATAGTAACATTATTTAAAAATTACTTTTAATTCTCAATTTATGAATATGAATTCAATCTAAATTGAACTCGTTTTTCGATAATTGGTATTTGTTTAGTACTATTTAGTATTTATAATCAATGGTATTAGTTTGAATAAATGATTAGGTCCACATAAACGCCAATAATCCATTATTAAATAATTAAATATATCACCGTTAAGTATAATCAAATTTCATACTGAGAACTTATAAATTATAACATTAATAAGTCCCATTATTTACTATTAATAGAAAAATATTTTTAAGTTTTATACCTACAGGCTACAGAAAAGCGAGGTTAAAATTTTTAACATTTTTACGTGAAACTTATCATAAAATTTAGTGTTGAAAATGAAAAATTTTGAAACTTTTCACTATCATAAACAAATTACATTTTAAAGAGTATGTAAATACTAAATTGTTGTCATTTTAAACTGATATTTTGAAATTAAAACTATCTAAAAATAACTAAATATATCAATACCAACCACTCGACAAAGTCTATTTAACAATAATTATACTTGTATACAAATATTTGTTCTCTTTGTAGGCTTTTTTAAGTACATATATTCACAAAACTTCATATTATTTTTTGTGAATAATAAATTTGTTACAAATATATGTATATAAATTGACTAAAATATAATTATTTTATAATATTTATTTATTAAAAAAAATTAATAAGACATATGTATATGTTTTTGCGTACCAGTAAACATATATCTGTAATGTAGTATGTAAATCTTTGGGTGTGTAATCAAGGGTTAGTTTAATTATAAGTTAAGTACTTATAAATTCCTCATATTTTTATTATCATTTATGAAATGATATTATGAATCAAAATGTAAATTTTTAGCGGGTCAATAAAAACATGGAATTTTACACCTCTGTATACCTGTAATATGGTATTGTAGGTAATTAATCGATTTGAAAATTATTGTATATTACGTTAATTATTATAGCATTGTAAACGATTCTGTACCTACCGAAATTATTTTCTATAATGTAAGCTTATAACTTTATTTTAGTTGAATCAACATAATGATACAAATATTTGTTGAAAATAATTTAAATAATCTTTATTGGCGTTTCCTATTTACGTTATATATATTTAATTAATAACTGTATTGATAATATTTTAAAAAATGTGAAAATATAAAAAAATGAACGATTTTTAACGAGTTATGTATAATGTATTGGCAGTTAAAACAACTATTTATGATTAATACAATTAATTTGTATAAGACGTTTTAGTAATTAATTCTTTGTACTATTTATTGAAGATACTTGGTTAAAAATAATAAAAAATAAATATTAGTTGCAGCTAATGTATCTGCGGACTATAGATTTACTTATTATGATTATTTTACATCTAATAATTAATGACTTAATGCTATCTTTTTTAGTCTTTTACAATTACTAAAGAATGTATTATACATAAAATTGTGTTGGGTGTTATGTGTCAATTATAATTTATAATTTATTATAATATTTATTACTAAATGTAGAAGATCATTTTGAATTATGAGTTGTGTGACACATGTGTAATAATTATTTTAAATGGCCGCGTTTATTTTCACTTTTCACCCAACAATACCACTAAAATTAAATCTTATGTTGGTACCATTGATTTTGATAAGCTTGGATTGATAATACAAACCATCGACCAACCTTAGTTCTTACACACAACCCACTACCGGTCGAGACCATACCTCGTTGTAACTTGTGTTTTTCCGTCGTGTAGTGAACAAATAAGGTTGAAATAGTTACTGTTTTTTCTTTATTATACGTTTTGATATTTTTCTAAAATTTGCCGTTATTCCGGCACAGTATTTACCACTAGTAGTATTAATAAATATTTAATCCTGTAAAATTCGAAAATGGTAAGTAACGACAGTTGTTTATATTATAATATGTATTCTTAACCTACCACATCAGTTAATAATACAGTTTTCAATGTAGACGTTTCATTATACCTAATGAGTAAATATTGTTTATTTTTGTTCATTATTGCACTTTAAGGTTTCTTTAAATCCAGTACGTATTTTGAAACATCAAGCCGAAGAAGACAAAGGTGAAAATGCTCGTCTGTCCAGTTTCATCGGAGCCATTGCAATTGGTGATTTGGTCAAAAGTACATTGGGCCCGAAAGGAATGGATAAAATTCTTATATCTCCTGGCCGTGGAGGAATGGATGCAAAAGTCGAGGTTACTAATGACGGTGCAACAATCCTGAAGAATATTGGAGTTGACAACCCAGCTGCTAAGATATTAGTTGATATGTCTAAAGTTCAGGATGGCGAAGTTGGTGATGGTACTACATCCGTTACTGTTCTAGGTAATTTATAGAAAATTATATAATTTTAACATATTTAATTACCAATACATGGTTTGCAAAACTTTGAAAAATACATAATTTAGTAACAGACAATTATAAATACCATCTGGTGTCTTAACTCTTAGTTTTATAGCATTCAAATAAAATATATATTGTTAATCATTATGTGCAGTTATAACAATGTGAAATAATTATAATTTTATAACTTGCCATTATGATTTTATAAATTTAGTTATAATTTATTAAGTGTTCACCACTATGTACCCTACACAATACAAATAGATAAAAAGTAAGCAACATTTTTTAAATCCTTTTTATTTGTTCTTCTTTTTCTACCAAGATAAATTTATTCAAATTTCAATTATGTTCATTTTATTATTTTTACCCTATTATTAACTTGCCCATAAACTCCTACTTTAACTATCATTTACGAAATGCTTATTTTATTTTATAATAAAAAGTATTGGTTTTATTATTCAAGTTATTTTGTTCTGATTTAGTCCCTGTTTCTTGTCTTATACCTTTATTTTACTTATTTTCTTTCCTAGTTAATAGTTGTATATCTTAGTCACATTAATTGTCATGCTATAATGTTATCAATAACAAAATCATTATAAATATTCCTTTGTCTTGTGATTTTATATATTAATTTTATGTCCTATAATAACTATTAATACCTGAATTATTTTTAATTAGCTGCTGAATTGTTGCGTGAAGCTGAAAAACTAGTTGATCAAAAAATTCATCCTCAAGTAATTGTATCTGGATGGAGAAAGGCAACAAAGATTGCACATGAAGCTTTACAAGCCGCTTCATTGAATCATAGTGCAAATGATGCTAAATTCAAAGAAGATTTAATGAACATTGCTCGTACAACTTTAAGTTCTAAAATTTTATCACAACACAAAGAACATTTTGCTAAATTATCGGTTGATGCAATCTTGCGTCTGAAGGGTTCTGGAAATCTATCAGCCATACAAATTATTAAGCTTAAAGGTGGTTGTTTGGAAGATTCATTTTTAGATGAAGGTAAAAACATTTAAATTTAACAACACTGTAAAAAACTAATATTATATACATTATGATTTAAATAGGTTTCCTTCTTGACAAAAAGGTTGGCCAGCATCAGCCTAAACGCATTGAAAATGCTCGTATACTCATTGCAAATACGCCTATGGATACAGACAAAATTAAAGTATTTGGATCTCGTATTAAAGTTGATTCTATGGCAAAAGTGGCAGAACTTGAATTAGCAGAGAAAGAAAAAATGAAGGAAAAAGTTGGAAGAATACTTGCTCATGACTGCAATGTTTTCATTAATAGGTAATGCAAAATATAATATAATAATTAATGTTTATTGTTTATAGTTTATAGTTAATTACTTCTTAAATGTTTTATTTGATTCTAGACAATTGATCTATAATTATCCTGAACAACTTTTTGCGGATTCTGGTATTATGGCTATTGAGCATGCCGATTTTGATGGCATCGAACGCCTAGCTCTCGTCACTGGTGGTGAAATTTTATCAACATTTGATTCTCCTGCCATTGCCAAAATGGGCACATGCAAACTTATCGAGGAAACAATGATTGGAGAAAGCACATTGCTACGGTTCTCTGGTGTAGCTCTTGGTGAAGCATGCACCATTATCATTCGTGGAGCCACTGAACAAATCATTGATGAAGCAGACCGTTCTCTGCATGATGCTCTGTGTGTATTATCGTCTACTGTGAGAGAGCCAACTATTGTCTATGGTGGTGGTAGTAGTGAAATGCTTATGGCAAATGCTGTAAGTGAAGTAGCTGCTAAAACTGCTGGTAAAGAAGCAGTTGCCATGGAAGCATTTGCTCGTGCATTGCAATCTTTGCCCACCACTATTGCAGACAATGCTGGTTTGGATTCTGCACAACTTATCAGTGAATTGAGAGCAGCTCATGCTCTTGGTAAAAGTACTATGGGTCTTGGTAAGCAAATGTAAACATTTTATAATAACGTTTCCTACTATAATAAATTATGTTTATTTCAGATATGGAAAAGGGAGTTTTGGGATGTATGCAAGAAATTGGAATTACTGAGTCATTTGTGGTTAAAAGGCAAGTTCTCCTATCTGCTTCAGAGGCTGCTGAGATGATTTTGCGTGTTGATTGTATAATTAAAGCTGCACCAAGACAAAGAACTGAAGATCGTGGTCACTGTTAATTTCTTACTAACTTAAATCATTTATAATTAATACATCCATAACAACAAACTAACTCCAAAACACATAAGGTTGTTTTTAATTCACATATTTTTTATGTACAATTTTTTTTTTAAATATATAAAAATATGAAATACTATCAATGAGATATTTGTTTAAAAATCTATAAAAAAAAAAAAAAAAAAATATTTTTAATAATTATAATATTTATATCTATTCATTAAATAGTGTGTTTTGCAAGAAACAAAAAAAAAAGCAAAACTTTTTTAAAATAATAAATAATTGACTAGAATCTTAATGTAGAATAATTAAATGTTTATTTATATAATGCCATAATGGTAACATAAAAAAAAAGTCAAACATAATTGTGGACAGGACAAATTTAGTGTCTAAATTGATGGTATCAATCAATCATGTAATAAAAGTAGTAATACAAAAAAGGTCACCTGTTGGTCAGTCTTAAATATAAAAAAAACTTGGAATTTTGGAAATCAAAATAAATTGAGCCAAAAATTTATAAATTATAATACTGAAAGTCAATGGACTCCTCCAACAGGTTTTCACTGTATGAATGAAAATCATTGTTATTTGCTATATTGATTTGTTCGTTTATATATTTTGATGGACTGGAAATCAAAAACGAATTGGTATATATTTCTGAAACAAAAACAAACATATGTAAAAAATTGATTTTTATTTATTATATTAATTATTGTATCAAATCAAAACAAAATAATAATCAAATATCATAAGAACAATATTGGAACATAATAAAGGAGCATACTAATAAAGACAGATAAACTAATTTTTAATTTAATATAAAAATCAGTTTAAACATTTTCCTACAAAATATGAAAACATCTATAGTATTATGTATTCACAAATATAAAAATTTTTATGGTTATTAAGCAATTTACCAATCATTATTTTGCAAAATAGTTAATGCATTCAACTTTTTTGATTTTTTATAGCTAAATATTCTTAATTCTACAAATGTAAAGCAAATTAAAATATATATTATAATTAATAGGGCTCAGTAGTCTAGTAGGTACTCTAATCAATTACTATCCAAGCCCCATACAAATTTTAACTTTTTTTCTAATTTATACATTAAAACAGTAAATAAAAACTCCTAAGTACTATACTTTAAGAATTAATTTTTCGATTATACAAATTGTTCATCCATTAGACACCAAAAAACATACCATTTTCTAATTCTATGTCGATAGTATGATGTATTTTTACATCTTCCAAATTGTCGTCTCGTTGTAGTTCGCCTTCTAAATATTTGCATGCTTGTTCCAATTCCGATGACTCTTGTGGTGAAGACGTTTCATCTTCGTTAGTCGCAGAATACTCTCGTTGACCCATACTCTCTTCTGTGTTGCACAACCGCCAATAATGACCAGCCCCTTGAGATTTTCGCCCTTTCCTAAAATTTGGATTTATGGATAAATTATGACGCACAGAATTTTTCCAACGTTCGTCATCCTCCCGAAAGTATGGAAAATGGCTTCTAAAAAATAAATTATTTTGTAATTAGTTCATAGACACATTTTTTCACAACTATTTTTCATTATAATTTAATATTAAATAAATTATTTTAAAATACTTTTTTAAAACATTCATTTAAATATGCAAAACAATTATTTAAAAATTTTAAACTATAGAGAGCTAACAAATTGGTGCACCAATTTTTGTACCACATTCGTCTGAAACCAATTTTATTAATTTGAATTAATAATTGCAGCGTTGGATGAAATTATTATTGGTTATTACTTTATTAGTTATTTTAATATTATAATCAATAATATAGAAATATAAACAGATCATTGCATTAACGCAAAAATATAATTGTATTTATATATTAATAATAATTGTAAAATATATTTTGTATTCACATTATTTTAGTTAAAAATAAGGGTGGGGGTGCTATGCACCCCAATATGTGCACAAATAAAATTAATATTACATAATTTAATTAAATATAATGAGACTTAATTTTTTAATTTAAAAAGCATAAGATATTATTAGGTTAATATTATGTTTACAAATTATAAAGTTTTGCACCACAAAATGTTTGTGATGATTAAAAATAAAGAACAAATAATTTATATAATTATATCAGTTTTCACGTGTCTGGCATAAGTTTTAAAAAAATATAAAATATAATTTTTTAATATTCTTAAATAAAAATTCAAGACACAATTTGTCGTGTATAAATAGTATTTAGATTTTTTAAAATAGCAAATGTACATATTTACATATACAATATTATATAGGTACTAAACATATGTGTTACTATGTTTATATGACCAATCATCAACTCATATACTCATTTATTATTGCTCATTCACACCAGTGGCGTACTCAACTTTTTTGATAAGGAAAGAATATAAATTGTCGACTAACAAGTAACTGATGTGCTTTGCCCCTTCACAATTTCTTAACTTTAAATTGTATTTATATTATCCATTATAAATGTATAAATCCATTATCAATATGTAAAAATATAATGTTCGAGGTGCAAAAAAAAAAAAGACGGATTATTAGCCCTAAAACTACCCATGGATAAATGTAGGTAACCCTAGCCACAACACTATAACTAAATTCACAACAGTCTCACGATAAATACGCGACAAAATTCAGGCATCGATCCAGAGGGGGATGCTAACATGCCATAGCACCCTCATTGGCACATGGCTAAACAGAATTTTTTCTTAATTTGTTTTTACTATTTTATAATGAAATAAAGTAATAATTTATTATATAGGTATTAGTTATTTTTATTTAAAACAATTGCCTTAAGATATTTTTTTAAATACATATTAAATTAGTATATAATAATAATATAATTACCTATATTACATTATATATTTATATACTTTTACACTAATATTATCGATTTGAAATTTTAAGTTTATTATATTTTGAAGACCAATTAGAAGGTTCAATCCATCGGAACAATTTATATAATTATTATAACATTTATAATGCTCCTATGAGATTTTGATCTTAGCACCTCCCATAAAAAAATCCTAGATCCGCCACTTCGCTATTTAATTGTTTTTAGCGGAGCACAACCGACAGTGTCAACAAACGTATAGATTTAGGGTGCTCTATACTGATAATATTTAGTAAATATTTATAGATGCAATCTCTCCGTAAAGGCGTGAACACTTTAATATACAAAATATTACTAGGTATATAAACAAATAATAATTAATAAAATAATATCACTTATAAATACATAATTAAGGCCACCTTATGTTATTATGTATTAAATACCTGCTTACCTGATTGTAAAATAATTAACTAAAAAAGAGGTCAAGGGGGGAGTATGACACCCTCATCACCCACCATGAGCACGTCCCTGATTCACACAAGGACAACGCAAAGCAGTTTATGAATTGGGTATATGTTACCAAATCGTTATTACCAATAGTTAATAAATGTACGTTAATACGTTACAGGAAAGTATAAGTATATTTTAATTATAAATTTTAGATTCTCAGCGAAACGAAGAATGTATTGGTTTTACAAAGATGTTTTTTTTCTTTTTTATGAAGACACTTTTTTGGATAGAAATAATAATGGTCCGATTATCACAAGTAGGGTATGCTTTCGGTAGAAAATCTTGTCTAGTTGGTACTTAATGTAGCTCATTTTTCAAATTTCTCAAAAGTTTTTCCGTGGGAAGGGAAAAACTACCAAAAAATGGTGGAAATTCGGCAAAATTACGGTTTTTGTTATTTTAAATTTTTTTTGAGTATTAACGTAGTTAATATACATGTATGGTACAATTTTAGAATGATCAATTTATTATTTGGCCAAGTATAGAATTTTGAACTTTTTTCCAAAAATGTTTAATATTTCCGGCTATTTTTGGTTTATCGCCTTGAAAATTTTATCGAAGTCTAATCATATACTACTTAATCTATTTACAAAATATATTGATAATAGTAACTAAATTTTTTTCATAAGTTTTTAAAGTAAGAGTTCTTGAAAATCGGCAAAATTACGGTTTCGTTATTTTATTTCTTGATAATTAAATAAGTTTAGATCGTAGAAAATTGAAATTTATTTTGCATATTTACATTCGTAATTTACACACGTGGTAAAATTTTGGAATGGATTATCAGTATAGCATATTGTAATATATTGAGTTTTGCTCAGAATTGTATTTTCTAATGCAATATTATTACATTCAAATCTTAAGTATAATAAACCACTAATTTCTCCGAGAACCGAAGGGACGAAGGAGGAACGTTCACAATCGATATTCCCACTTTTTTATTTTCGATATTATTATTTACCGGGTAGGTTCATAATACCGCCGACACATTTTAAAACAGGCAGTCCAATTTATTTTATTTAATACCCAATATAGATACTCACCCACCCCTATTTTCACCCATTATCTAATAGTAGCATCAAGTATTCAAACAGTATAAACAAAATATAAGTGTTTTTTTTTTCTGGAGAACCACCCATTTTTTTTATGGAATATGAAAACTTGTTAAAATAACTAAAATGTATTTAAAATAAAAGTTCGAAATAATCGAAATGCATTTAAAACTCATTTCTAATGTTAGGTAATTACCTACCTATGTCAAATTATATAGTTCCATCATACACTATCACTATCACTATCTTTATTTTACTCAAGTTGAAATTTATTGGTGTAAGTACTAAAATATATTTTTATTCATAACTCATAATATAATACACAACAGTATCCAGTGATATTTAATTATATTTTAATAAGCGCATAATCTACCATATATAAATGTAAGTACATTATAATATTATAAAACTATAACATAATTTAATACATTTTTGTTATTATTAAGTATTTTGAAATTTAAATTTGTTTTTAATTGAATAAATGCAGTTCAACTGAAAGTATATATATAGTATTTTTTAAAAAAAATACATAATATTTATTGATAGCCAGTAGGTATGGTCGCTATTGTGTAGAAAATAAAATAAGTATCATAATACATGTTGAAAAGGGTGACTTCGGTAAAGTTAACCTTATTTCTTTATTTTTTATATAAGAAACAGAAACTGGTACCTGGCACTAAGGTGGTACGAACACAATAATCGTATGATAGGGAGAGTTATTTTCAGTAATACCTAATATACACACGCTATACTCGCATACAATATCGTTTTTTATTATTATTTATTTCAAATTGGTCGTGAAAAAAAAAATAAAAATCTACATTTGTGATCAGAATGCATCAAAGTTTATTGTTGTTTTTCCGTATTTAATATTTTAATACATAATGTACCCTTATTATCCACTATTTAGTTAAAGAAATATAAATCATATTTTAATAATATTCACAAATTTACAGTTCACGATGATGACAATAATATTAATTAATAACTAGAAATAAGGTTTCCAATCATTTTTCATTAGACAAGACGGCCTCCACTGCCCCCGCACCCTTGACATGAAAAATATTGTCCTACATTACATAATTTGAAGTTAGGAATCTTAACTCGCAAGTTGGGTTATGGTTTTGTATATTTAATTTCCAAAATTAAAGTAGCTAGGTACCTAGTGGCTAGTACCATTGATTAATTATACGTGAGAACACAAAAAATTGTTAAAGTCTCTACCATAGACTATATGAAAAGACTATGTTTACTACAATTTCCGTGAATTTTGCCGCTTTCTATTATTATTTGGTAATTTTTTCTTTGTCCTAAGAAAAACTTTTAAGAAATTTGAAAAATGAGTCAAATAAAGTACCAAGTAGATGAAATTTTCTATCGAAAGCATACCCTATTCGTGGTAATCGGACCATTATTTCTTTAGAAATCGTGCTTTCAGACATAAAAAAAACATCATTGTAAAACCAATAGGTACATTCTTTGCTTCACTAAGAATCTAAAAACGTACAAATTATGTCATTTTATTCAATAATTATTTATTTTATTTAATTCTTATTTTTTATCACAGAAATTTATTTTTTAAAAATTAAAAAGGTTTTGGTTGACAAAAAACATCCATATATTTATTTATTAATGAATATTACATCTGATAACGCTATCTACCTGTATTGATACATAAAGCTAAACATTTTGGTATTTTCATTTTTTCTAGTTACTTCGACTATCTATATGTATAATTAATCAATATTAGTACCTATCTACCTAATTTTAAAATATTAACAAAAATAAAAATACTATCACTGATATACAGGGTGAATACAATTTAGTGTTACAAAAATGGTGTGAAATTAAATTACATTAACATTTTTAATACCAGACTAAAATATCTACCAAACGTGAAACTGCAATCTATAAATAACTTATATAACCCCGGTTAAGTGGTACCTACCTGTAAAATAATTAATAATATTTTACGCTAATGCATGTTGAATTTTTACTTTTTTAATTTTATATAATATAGTTACCAAATAAATTATTTAAGTATAACAATTATATATAATAGATATAATATACTGGGTTAGTGTACTACAGCCTAAATGATCACAAAACTACTGTAAATCACCATAGTCACCAAAGCATATCTAAATAGGGTGAAAAACATAAAATTTCCATTGTTTACATGTAAAAAGAAACGATAATTTTCAATCCTAGCACAGTAGCACATCATAATTAGTAAAAATCATACCTATTTATAGGTAATAATTATACATGATAATATTACTATTAGGTATACTAATCTATATACCTAATAAGGATAATTTAAATATGACTAAACCTTTTTTATAATTGTATTTAAATCTTTAAATTGTAAGTAAATTGATAGATAAATAATATTTAAAAAGTAATGGCATATTTATAAAATTCTATTATTGGATCATAAGCGATCTATAGCGTTTTGGTTATTTTATAAAATTGTCTTTTTTAGTTTTATACCCAAGTTGAAGATAAATTTGAACTTTTATACTTTACTACTAAACATTTTTATTTGGTTGTTTTTTGAAAATTATCGACTCGTTTATAAAATCGGTGTTTTTATTTTAATAACTTATAAGTATTTTCTATAATTATATTATATATTATAAATTATAATTATACGTATTTAGTTTTAAACGATATATGATTTAATTCGGTACCTACGTAATTTAAATAAAATTATAATCCTCATCATTATTTGTGTACATGATATCGATATATACATCTACACAACAGGGTGGGAATAGGTGAAAAGTTTCACGGCCGGTTGATTACGGAAACAAATATAGACAGAAACTACCTATTATTAACCCTTCAACCCTCTTTTTCAAAACCGTTTTACACAGGAAATACTAACACGTGGCTAGGGAAATTTATAAACAGGTGAAGTGCAACTAAAGGAAAATTATATTTTGCTAATGTTAACTTGAATAGGGTGGGGTTCATGGGAAATTATACCTAACCGATTAAAAACTTTAAAAAATCGTAAATGTTTAATATTATGTAACTACTTTAATACTTACTTTTCGTGTTTAAATTTAATAAAAAATATAATAATAATAATAATAGGTCACAGTGTCGCACTGTCTATAAATGATATATTATTATTATTATATACGACAATAATATACGACATAGGTTAATCTAACCTAATATGTTTTCATCATTAAAATTTTTTCAAACTAACAAATATCAAAAAATTATGAAAAACATCTGATAATAATTATGAATAAAATTATCCTAAAAGTAAATTAAATTTATAAACCAGGTATATAATATAATGTTTTATTGGTATTTGATAACAGTTAAAACCTTTAAATGTTTATAAAATTACAATTAAATATGTATTTCATAATTAAATATAAATATTTCAGTTGAACATTGATTAATATTTAGGTATATAATATTACGTTTGATTTGAATAAGATTTCTAAAATACTATTATATCTATAAGTACAAATGCATGCATTTATCGTAAATCGTATTAGCGGTATATAGAGTACTTTCTAGACTGCATAAAAATATATCTCATATCTCAGGACTGGTGTCTCTTTGTTATATTTTATTTATGTATTAACTATAGCCCCAAATGCACTTGTCTATAAAGGCATAAGAGGGTATATACATATTTTCGTAATATCACGCGATCCATAAACAGCGATTCCTCTGCCACTGAACCGTAAAATTGATGTTAGCACGCTTGGGGGGATGTTATTGTAAATACATGGGTGTGGGAGTTTTAGCTGTTGTGACTTGTGGTTGCCAATTGATGACTATAATATGATATTATAGGGTAGGTAGGCAGGTTTTAAATGTTTGTATAGCAAACACAGAGACAAACATAAATATTGTGGTGAAGACATGTTAACAATAACTATAAAAAACATTAAAGGTACGGGTTATTATTATATTTAATCACAGGCTATATTATACAATAAATAAGAATAACAAAACTCTGTGATATTGAATTAGAGAAAAAATATTAAATATGGTTGGTATAGATTGAGATTGACACGAGAAGGTAATGACAATTATTATTATCGTTTCTACAGTCTCGAATTTCTTTTGAAAACTATGATACGATATAATATTTTGGGGTACAAAAACAAATTATATCTACTCTTACCAAAATTCTTCCACTTTAAATATATAGTTTCCCATTACGTACAAGACGTTTCTCATAAATATAGTTCTTAGTTATAAATCCAAATTTCGAACAACCATCAATATAACATTATTTGTTATCAATAATAAATATAGACGTATAAGTGTACTAACTACTTACATGACTACATATAGTAATTGAAGTAAAAATGATTTTTGTATTTATATTTTATAAACTAATCACAAATAAATAATGGATAAATAATAGAGAATTACATAAAACAATCAATCATTTATATTTTGTGGATCCGATACTTTAAGTCAAATTCAAAGAAAATATTGAAATATTTTGGCCAACTATTTTTTTATATTCAAGAAAGACTATCGTGTTTAGAGTCTAGATTTAACTTAATTTCTTAATTTATAGAATTTTAAGTAGATACCTAATATTTTTAATATTTTTTAAGTTATCTATGTGAAATTTAAAGATTATATTCTTATGAATATTTTAATAAGTCAAATTTTTAATTAGTTACAACCTGTAAATTATATGATGATAGAATGGTAATTATTTAAATATATACCTATACATTGATTATAGGTTATAGTATACTCACGATATCCATTGATAAATTTCTGCTACTGGTAATTCTATTTTTTCATTTAAGGCTTGATGAATCATTTCTGTGTATGTGTAACCAGGTTTATTAGCTTTGTCTAATCTCGAAGGAGGCATTCTGTACGGTTTTCGACTGATTTTTGAAGCAGCTATAAAAACGATATTATTTTTAACTATATAGGTATAAGATTTATTATAGTTATCATAGATAATATGCTTTATAATACTGTATAAAGAACACCGATCGGTGGATACAATGTATACTGTATACTGTATATACTTTGCAGATCATCTAACTAATCTATCACAATATAATATTTGATATCTTCGATTAATTCAATATATTATGTGTGTAACTATATTATAAATATTAATATAGGTAGGTATTTAATTAGGTTTTCTACTGATGATAGATTATTAATTATTATTTATTTTACTATGTCTTCTTCTTTTTCGTCTTGCCATCTAACTCTTGGGATCAGCCACCCTATTCCTACACCTCCGTAGATATCGTTCTACTACAACTCGTCCATTCACAACAGCTATCTTCATATCAATCTCTATTCCAACTATTCATCTCTTCGGTTTTTCTCTTTCCCTCTTACCAACTACATTCATTTCCATAATAACTCTCATTGACTCTAAATCATATCTCCTCATAACAAGTCCAAACTAATATCATTTTTTTTTATTCATAGATTTTTGATACATTTCTATTCTCTCTCATTTTCCCCGCAACTGATGCAACTCCTTAATTTCTCTTCGTGTATTCATTACTTACTCTATCCTACCTAGTCACTTCACAAATATCTAAATAACGTTCCTAATGCTAATAATTAATGTTTAATTGTACGTGAAAGTATTACTAGACTATTTTATAGGAAATTGTGCCTCCTTGTTGCACTCAACATAACGCGCATAGATAATAATTGATTGTCAAAATGTTGGATACATAGGCAAAAATTAAATTGAATTATTAGGTGACTATTGAGCGAAAAAATAGATTTGAATTTTGTATCAAGTTTAAATTGATTTTTCAATAAATTCGTGGGATTGTAGGTTTTTAGGTGGGTTAAGCCCCCAAAACACTACACTAATTTAACAATTTAATCAATTATTGATCATTTTTACTCCTTAAATATTTGTATCTCATACATTTTACATAATATATAATACACAGGTCATTGATGATAAATATATAAATACAGTTCCACTGCTTTTTAACTATTTAACATAGCTACCGCGACATAAATATTATATTGTGTTTATAACTTACGTTTCAGATCTGCCATTTTGGCGGTTTTCTTTTTCTGCTTCAGAGTCTCGGGCTCTTGCCACTCGCTGTCCAAGTTGTTGCCTACGTTTCCGCTGCCGGTGGTCCCGTTACAAGTCGGTTCGAATATGGACGCTACCTGAAAGTTGACCAACCAACTCAAATCGCCGGGTTTGTTACCGTTCTGCGAACGCGAGTGCTGGTCGGACGTCTTGGACAGCGACGATTGTTGTGCCGGCGGCGGTAGGTGTTGTAACGGTCGCCTCGTGGGCAAATTACCGGACACGTGCAGCGAAGACTGGTTGTGGGACGGCACCTGCTGCTGCTGCTGCTGCTGCTGATGATGATGATGCTGCTGCTGCTGTTGCTGCTGCTGCTGGTGGTTGTGGTGCTGGTAGTGATGATGGACCTGCAGAGGCGGGAGTCGTTCCGTCGATCGTATCCACTCGGACGGAATGTGCTGGGGCGAGGTTTTGATCTCTTCGAACACTAGCGGCGTAAACATGTCGGACGGCTCATATCGGGCCTGCACGGCGGTGGTCGGTGACGGCACCCAGGCGATCGGTTGCCAGCCATTGCAATCGTCGACCGGCGAATCGTTGTAGACTTCGCCGCCGTTGTTGTTTTCGTGCTCCAGCTTGTACAGGTTCGGCGGTCTAGCGCACGCCAAATATCTCTTGGACAACACCAACGACGACAGTCCGTCCGACAGCGGGCTGGGCTGAGTGATTGTTGACGACGACATTCGCGGTGTTCGGTGCGGAAATGCGATTGCGTGCGCCGAAGCCGAATATATAGCAGCTATAGCTATACACGCGCGAGTTATTATGGAACTTTGCGGCTGATAATGAAACCTGTCGGCCACCGGTGTTTCGGGACGGGGTGGAGGCGCTCATCGATGGACCCGACAGGGAGCGTATAAGTTTTCCGCGTCGGCCAACCGATGGAAACTTACGGAGACGGGGCGGAGCTTGTACGCGCAAATATAAATACACACTTGAGCGGCAATCGAGTTAGCTGCACAATGCGCGCACGCACGATCGGTAACGCCCATAGTGTATAATATCTATACGTCACGCGCCGAAGGGTCGAAAACGCTAAATGCCATAAAAACTTTCGCCGTTACGCGTCTCCCGGAAACAGTCTAAAAGACCAGACCGATGTGAATTTCGTTAAAATATTATATGTTAAGTGTGGGACAAGCTCGAAAATACCAAGACACGAATATTATCATAATTTAGTTCTAGGAAACTAGGTAATGCACTAAAAAATTATAATAAAAAATGCATTAATAAGTTATCAATAATGCTACAAAAAGTACTCTTAAAACATGAAAATGTCTCTAAAAATCGACTTTAAAATATAAATAATTTTAGCTGAATATAATTTTTAATATTAAAAAATAATTTATTAATACAATATAGTATTTGTCATCACTCATCCGGTTAAAAGAAAAAAAAAATCCTTAGAAACAATATCGAACAATGCCACAAAATGACCCGCAGATAGTTACTAAACCGGTATATAAGAGGTGTGTAATAGGTGTGAAATTGGCGGCGCCAATGCCTACTTAAAATTCAATTTTAAAAAATATTTATCGATAATATTTTCATCTTGCGTGTACCTACATGAAATTTAAAGAAAATAATTCAATAATTTTGCTTAGCTTAGGTTATATAGGTACATAGACGTAACTAGGTTTCTTATTAAGATGAGCTTAAGCTTATAATATCATATAATTTTTTAATAATCACACATATATAAAACTAAGAACATTAAAATATTTTAGGGAGGGCTAAAAATAGTTTAGATTCGACTACACAATCCCAAGACCCCCTTAGTTGTGTCTATGTATCAAATATTTGTATAATAATTTAATTAAGAAGAAAATTTCTCTTTTATAAATACCTACTTATTGATTTTGTATATGTACGATGTACCTATATTACCTATATGTTACATCAGTAAATTATTTCGTTAAATAAAATATACATACAAATATAATTATGATTTCAGTCGTTCAATATAATTATTAAATGTATCTACGATAAAAATGTAGAATATGCATATAGTTAATTAAATATTCTATTAATAAATCAATACAATATGATCAAAAATGCATTTATTCTCGAAAATCGTATATGAAAATGTAAACAAATGCAACATAAAATTGTAAGTATATTTAAGTCTACGATATAGGTATATGAATCGAATTTTATTCTTGATAAGCTAATATATTATGTATATTGGAATACTATGAAAAATAAATTCTTAGCCCTACATATTATACTTGTACATATATTTGTAATATTATAGGTAAATAAGAATAAAGAAAAATAATAGAAAAGGCCGCTATTAACAATTAAATGAGAATACCTCCCCCTCCCATATAGGGTGTAATAGAATATAGTCTTGGGGGCATTAGTACATGTAAAAGTGTTTGGAGGGCAAATTTTTATCCACCGTTTGATGAGAGCAATAACCTAAAAATAATCATAGTCATATTTTTTACAATTTTATTTTATTTTTAAGTGTGAGGTGAAAGAAAAAAGTTTGGGAACCATACTGGAATAACGGATATGATGAGCAAGTCCGTAGCTAGGCATACTAATAAGCGCAGTATTATCTAAGGCACACATTTAATGGTACCTACTTATTTATAAATATAAATCAATATTTTCATTGCTATATATTAAGTGGCATATATAGGTAGTGGCGGATTTCGTCACTTTCCAGGGAGGTAGGTTGAGTTAAATAAGGAAAACATTTTCAATATAACATTACGATTGATATAATAATAATATTATTAATGAAATAATATCTATTGATATTTATTAAATAATATGTTTGAAAATAAGAAATACATTTTCAACTTTATCTAGACATAAATTTAAAATTTTTAAGTTGGGCAAAGCCCGAGGATAAGGGGCGCGACTGCCCCTTTCGTTCTCCCTTAAACCTGTCCTTGATATATAAAATGTTTAAGACATGGTTTTAATAATATTATAATTTATAACACATAGCCATAAATTCGAAGTTTTAATCTTTATAATTTATAATCTAAGTAACTAACTAGAATTTTTATAATAAACGACATGTTTGTTAGAAGAAAAACAATACAAGCAGGTTGTACAAGAAGTTAGTAAGTATATAAGGACAAAATATTTTTGTTTCTTGTTCATTAACAAATGATTAATTATAAGGTAGCCGTTTTATACAGGGCCTTATATAGACGCCCTAAATTTTTTAATCCAGCACTGTTCATGGCATTGAAGATATCAAGTATGTACCTAATCACGAGAAGTACAGTTCATTTTTAAAAAACGATTAGTATACTTTTTCTAATTTTTTGAAGCGCCCATGGATTAAGCTGAATTCAAGTATTGTAAGGAATGCTAATTTTTTTAAGTCTCAATCCCTTTATTTTATTTTTGCAATTCAAACACTGGTCTACGATCAGTATACAGGTATACAGTATAGGTACATAAGAATCTCTAAAGTTCAAACCTTTATGTTTTCGAGTCTCAACAATGGTATAGGTACTTATAACGCAGTGGATTATAATATATATTCTTAAATAATCTATACCCAGTTTAAGATGAATTTAAATATTTAAAACAATTTTTCCTATATTATAATATAGGTAATTATGAGCGCCCACTGGCCACTGGGAGGGACAGGGGAGGGAGAACTCCTCTCCTGGATTTGAGGTGGATATGTATATAAAAATTAAATTTAAGTAAAATCATAAAATATCGTTTTGTAATTATGTTGATAGTTATCTATTAACATTTAGCGTTAACCACAAAGACACTGTGCATTATAATTCTATAGACATTACATAATAGCGAAATTAAAAAAAATAATTTGTTTGTCCTCCCCTGAATTTTTACTTATAGGTGGTTACAGGTGCCCCTGTAGATAATAATACTTTAAAAAATAGTATGATGAAATTATATACGCTATAAATATAAAACTTGTATAAGCATATTTTACCTTTATATATACTATACCACTTAAGACAGGTGCCGTTTCGCAGACTGACAGAAAATTGATGACGGAGTCGTCCGAGTAATTACTTCTTTATGGGGCATGGAAGGGGAACTAGTTAAGGTATGGTGTGAATAGATGCTCTAAATCCACCAATTTCTGTCCGACAACGTGACCTTTCTTAAATGGAATAGAATTTAGGTTTTACGGACTTTTACAGTAGGTTATAAAACAAAATGTTCGAGATTTAAATTTTTTACATACCTACGCATCAATATTTTTAAATAATACAATTTGTATTCCTTGTAAAAATATAAACAAATATCACCTAAAATTAAGAGGATGATATTAATTATAAAATATAATTAATAGGTACCCATAGTCCATACCCATATCTGTTGTCTTCCTCTATCCAACAGGATTTATAGCAAAATCAGTCATTTAAGATATTGATGTGGGATTTAAATTAAGCTTAGAATTAAACACTTATTATTAAAAATTTAAAAAGTAGAAAATTTTCAAGGTTTTCTCATGGGCATTTTGTAAAATGTAATCTAACAATAAATTTAATATCATTTAAAATATAAAAAAAATTAAAACACATAATGGTAGATATCTACTGACAGATTATGTGATTATAATTATATTATATAAATGATAATTTATTATTTAGTACATTTTTTAGTTAATTATCAAATAATATTTAAATTCGATAACCGATTTTTTGTGGCCTTATTTTAGCCATTTCACCCATTTCTATGGGGATATGTGAAATTTCTTGTTTACGTAAACAAACATCGATCTTTTGAGGAGAAAAAACAAGAAATTTAACATGTAATCAGTAAAATCAATGAAGAGACGTATCAAAAATTAATCGCAAACTCACGGACAGAATTAATTCGTGTAGACTAGACAGAGGAGGCATGGATGTAACTAGGGGAGAGCTTAAGAGAGATTGACCTTATGTAAACCATTTTTTCGCTGCTACCACTATTTTCTGCCACCTCACCATATTTTCACTTTTACTTAATTCTGTTCCTGGTGCAATCGTTGCCAGATCTGTATTTAATGTGTCCACCCATCTTTCCCTAGGACGGTCTCTGGGTCTACTACCGTTGAATTCACCTATCAGAACTTGTTTACAGAAACCATTACCTCTACATAAGAGACCAGCCCATTCAAGTCGTTTGCTCCTGACAAATGCTTTTATGTTTAGTTTTGGAAATATTTGGTATATCTCCTCATTTGTTCTTATTTGGTATTCTCCATTTTCAGAAATAGGACGGAGTACTTTCCTTTCGAAAATTAATAATTTCTCTTTGTCACCGACCACGTTTCGCAACCATAAGCTAACATAATCTAGGACTGGACGTAGATAATTCAAGTATAGGTAAATCTTATAGATAGGAGTTTAAAATTAAATGGTTATACTAATGCAAAATATCCTTTGTTGGCTGCTGAGGTTCTTAATATTATTTCATTATGCATATTGTTGGACTTATTTATATTTTAATTTGAAATATACCTAAATATAATCATTTATGTAAAAAATTGAAACAGGTATTCTAAATGAAACACCATTTAGTTTTTTAATAATTTTAATAACATGAAATTAAATTGTATCATAATATAATATCATATATGAAAAACTATCTGAAACATTTTTTTTTTTTACAATATTAAAATATGAAATTAATAACATCATTATTTTTTTTTGGAGAAATAAAAATTTAAAAAAAAATTTCAATTTATTCATATTAAATAAATTGTATAATTATTTTATTGTCATAATCTAAATAAGTATTGTGCGAATATCTTAATTCTAATAACAATTTTTTTTTGTCAACAAAAAAAAAAGATAGTAATTATTAATTAATTTAATTATTAAGCTATAGTATTTTATTTATAATATAATTAAATCAAACAATATGGAACAATAACTAACAAACTATATATTTACATATTTTAAAATAAATATCATAACTAGTTGTAAAGTTTAGTATAATTAATTAATTAAAATAACACAATAATTTTAAGAAGACTCTGTTGATGATCTCGAAACAATTTTACGGCATCCGTGACAAACTGGTACGGGATCTTGACTAAGATGACCAGGCAATGAAACATTCATATCTATACAGCGAGTACAAAACACATTTCCACATTTCCAACAGTGATACTATAAACAAAATTTAAAATATACATATTAATATAATATAAAATAAAAATATAAATAAATATAATATATTGATAAATATTTTTCTTACTTTTTTGGTAGAGGAATCAGTAGAACATTCACAAGATACCGTTTCTCGTAAGCTTTTCCATTCAATCGCAACCTTGTGAGATTCATCTAATTTTGGTACTGTTACAGTTAAATTATCGAATGTTTCATTCAAGGATTGTATAATATTTTCTTCTTTATTGTAGCTCATAGGTTCTATACATGTTTCTTTTGAAAACAGACTGTTTTTTACCATGCCAGCACCATCAGATATTTTGCGTTTAAAATATGATAATCTTTTCTGTAAGAACTTCACATGATCATCAAGAGACTTTGTTTGTTCACTAGTAGCTAGTAAAATATCGAATACATGTTCACGTGGATGTACTCCATTTTCAAAACGACAATACATTCCCCGCCAAAATCGTATATTCTGAGGAGATAAATCTGGGAACATAGTTTCTGTTTGTGCACTATAAAGAGGATTTAAAAATTCTTTTTTATGTTCTTCAAGATAACCCCAGAAAGAAAATGTGCAATCCTTGAGTCTAAATAATTGATTTATAAATATTAAGTGTTAAAATAATGTAAATAATTTTACTTTATAAAATGTATGTAGCAGTAGCGCCGACCCACTTTAAAACAGGCAGTTTAGTTTATTTTAATTGTTACCTACTAACCCCTATTTTTACTCATTATCCAAGTATTATCAAGTATTCAAGCAGTATTGACAATTTTTAAGGAGGTATTTTTCTGGGAACCCACCCATGCCTTTTAAAGGCAGTTCAATTGAACTACCTGAAATATTTGATCGGCGATACTGGTATGTAATATTGTATAGTTACTTAAGATCACTACGTTCTTTTTCACAATTTCCAATGAAAGTTCCATACTGGCAAGAGGTTACGTGATCATGTAAGATTAATAAAAATCGTTCATTAAATTCAAATGTAGTAGGTTGAATCATTGTCAGTTGCCATGTTGCTTCTATAAATTGTGTAAATACAGGAGAGACTTCTTTAGGATCGCCAGCTACATGGCCACACCGATCACTAAATTTATGGCCAAAAGCTAACCAATCTTTTTCAATAAGAGCCTAAAAAAAAAAAATTATAGTCATAATATATTATAAACTTCTCATTAAAACATTTAATTATACAATTATACCTGAAATCCATGAAGTGTGCGATAATATGGATCTAACATAAGTGAAGCAAGTGAACAGACCTGAGCTGTTCGATCCCATCCATCGGAGCAATGAACCACAACAGATTTACCAGCATTAACTGCTTGGCATATAAAAGCTGAAGTATCAAGAATAGTTTTGATATGACGTAACCAACCACTACTATCTAATCCTCCAATAAATTGAGACATTGACAAATTTCGCTGTTCACACACTAATGATTTGTTTCAAAATAAATTGTATAAATTTTAAACGAAATAATCATTGTTTATAATTACCACTTATTATATTATGAAACTCATATTATTTATTTATCATTTTACTTAATAATATATGGTTTAAGACTTATAATAACTGATATAACTATACTATATTCACATTAAGAAGGAAAATTGGCCCCATACAGTTTTTGTTGCTAACAGTCAAGTGTACACCCTACTATTACCCCTGCTAAACAAAACTATTTGTTATTACTCTGTACCAAATGCCGCATATGTGTGTCAAGTACACGGATCCAGTGTACAACAATTGTATTTTAAATTATATGTCCAAGTTAATAGTTAACATGAAACTAATGTTACACTTCCATTGGTGGTGCTGCACACGTCCATGCAAGTAACACAGACGACCATTGTATCAAAGCTGGCCACTGAGGTTCCTTCTTAAAGTGAATAAAGTACAAGTAAAAAATAATTAATTAAATTGTCATTCAAAATTAGTTAATTTTTTGATATTAACAAAAAAAAAAAATTATACACTTTTAAATAATAATAAATATTTTTTGTAACATAATATAATTGTTATACAATATCATGCAATAGTATAAAAATATTCGGACAACAAAAATTAATATAAAGATTAAATGTCAAATCTTGTTGATGACAAAAAAATTTATTTATTTATAAAATTTACATTATAAGAAAGAAATGGTTATAATCTAGAATAAATTTTGTATTTCTCTATAATTATTTTAACATTATAAATGTGTTCTTTATTTTTCTAGTA